>PVKZ01001749.1:0-328655 GCA_004027375.1 Macroglossus sobrinus | reverse complement strand
ATCCAACCTGAGAAAAACGGGCGAGAAAAAGGAGCGGAGGCAAGACAGTATTCTGATCAAGCCTCGTTTATTGTAGGTAGGGGTAGAGTATATAAAGGGGAGGATTTGCATAATCACGGTTGCCTTGGATATCGAACCGCAGAACATTCCATTTCCTTATATGACCCAAAAATGCAGAAGGGTCCCGGGAGAGGAGGGGACTGCAAGGTCAGATTAGTTTAAGCAAATGGCTCAAGGGGCCCAGGGCAAGTCAGGGCATGTCAGGGCAACAGACTTTAGGCTGTCCATCCTATCAGATAGCACAGGGCGAGGCAGATTCTGTCCCAAGGAGAAGTTGCCTAGATCTCAGGTATGAGAGCCTGGATAAGAACGGCTCCCGACAGAGGATGGCACTGTAGATGAGAATTACCAGCACCTAGAGCACCAATGTCTCCTTTGCCCAGAACACACTCCGTCCTACACACAACAAAACACATCATTCTTACATAGCTATATATCCCCAAAACCTCCTCGAGTGACCTCATTCTATAGGGAAGGGGCCTTTCAATCCTCCCGCCCTGGAGCTGCAAAGTGCTCAGAGCCTCATTCCTCATTTCTGGAAACTGGACAAAGGCTTCACTCAGAGCATGTGAAGATGAGTCACCAACTGGGAAGTACCTAATACTACCATCACCCAACACAGCTCCTCAGTGGAATGCTGCAAAGTCCTCTTATGTGCTCACTCTGCAGCACCAAGTAAAGTTGTTTATAAAATGAAAATAAAAATCCAAATGAAAAAGCTATCTAGAATCTAAGGAATGCACCAAATCAACAGTGTCCGCGTGAGGGTTCTGGTTTGATGGCTCATACTTTTTTTTGAGACTTTTCAAATGTTCTGTAACATAGCACTAATATTGCTATGTAGATTGTTTTAAGTAACAGGCAACATGTAGCCTGGATTGGGAGAGGCATATGGATCTTCATTCCTGATCTATTTCATGATCATCAGGGTTATTCCTCCTATAAAAATAATGGGACAGACACTAGAATATTTTTATTGTGTGAGGATATGGTCATCCCTTTTCGTGAACCCTAAAGGTCATGTACAGCTCTAATTCTAACAGAAGTCCTATGGATCTACCTCTGACATGTAAAGTCACAGAAATGTCCTGCCTCCTCAGCTATAAACTTTATGCATGAAAAGTATCTCCTCTTATAAAATTTAAATTGATTTTGACCAAAGAGTGCCCTTTCATCCTACTATTTCAAGATTTGGTAAACAAACCCATATTCCATATCAACCATTCTCCTTCCTAATTTCAATTTCACTATTCTAGGATTAAGAGGTTAGATATTTTTTTTGAGTCTCTCTACTGGCAGCAACCCCTTTTCCACCTATCATCTAAAGTTGTTCCTCTCTGCATTTTCACCAGCTCCTTCTTTTTGCTGAAATTTAGTAACAGAAACAAGTGCGGCATAAATTTATGTTCCCAACACTCTTATTGATTAAAAATATCAAAGTTAAAAATATACGGTGATGTGTTAGTTAAAAAGGTCTGCATCATCCAATCACTGTAGGAAATCTAAATAGTGACTATCTGGTATTCCTAGTAAGCAGTATTTCCTCTTCATGGAAAAGTCTCCTATGTTCTATCATTTCCTCCTTCCTGATTGGAAACCTTTAAGTCCTGAAGAGACACACAACAGCTGGCCGCAAGCATTCCTACGTGCAAGAAACAAATCAGAAAGAACTATGTGCTTGGTTTCACTCCTTTGGTAACAGCAGCCAACACTGGTAATCACTTCACTGGGCTCTGCCACTACCATCTACTGTGAGTGATGGGGATTTGGCAAGACCATCTGCTGTGACAGTATCAGAGCTACCATCTTCTCCCCCAATCCAGGAGGCCTCCCTGTGCATCCAGCCACTCTGACCCTTCAGCCACTCCTAAGAGAGAAAATGCTCGGCCTCAGGCTCTCCACCTCGTGGACACCCCCAAAGGCTGACACCCAGGCATTACTTGCCTACAAGACCTAACAACAAAAGGAAAAGAAAAAAAAAAAAAACCTAGCACTACTCATGCCTGGGAGAGGGTGAAAAGAACAATGTAGGGTAGCTCCCCTTTATCTACGGTTTCACTTTCCATGGTTATACTTTCTGCGATCTTAGTTAACCACAGTCAACCTCAGTCTGAAAATGTTAAATAGAAAATTCCAGAAGTAATTCATAAGTTTTAAATTACCTGCCATTCTGAGTGCATGATGAAAGCTCGCAAATCCAGCTCCACCCCTTTGTCCGGTGTGTCCATGCTGTATACACCCCCACCCCGTTAGTCACCTAGGAGCCATCTGGACATTCAGGTAGACTGTAGGGTATCACAGTGCTTATGGTCAAGTCGCCCTTATTTTACTTAATAATGGCCCCAGAGCACGAGAGTAGTTATGCTGGTAATTCGTATATGCCAAAGAGAAGCCATAAAGTGCTCATTTAAGTGAAAAGGTGTGTATTACAGGAAAAAAACATAGCATATAGAGGGTTCTGTACTATCAGCTGTTTCAGGCATCCACTGGGGCTGCTGGAACATATCCCCATCAGACAAGGGAGGACCACTGTGCAATGTTCTCTGTTCATGTGTCTACTAATGTCTCTCTTCGGTCATGATCACCTTGCCTCTGTAATGCCACAAATCCTTCAAAGAGCTGGGAAACCTCTTCCCTGGAACATCAACATAGCTAAAGATAACCACAGTCCTGATGGGTTTTTCCATCTTCCACGACTTCAGATCAGGTCTGCATTTAAGGTATGTTGTTTATTTCCTACCATAGCTTACGGTTTAAAATATTACAAAAATACTATGATTATTTTGCTTTTTTTAAAACTTTTTCCCCCACCCCCCTAAAGTCTAAATGCAAAAGGTATGAAAGTTGTCACTACAACTAATATATCCAGAGTGAATCATAAATTTAAAACTACCAATAACCTAACACTCCAATTTGCTTTTCCTCCTAGGGTCGGAGGTTCTACGAGGGGTCCTTTCCAAACAACACGGCACTCATGCTTTAATGAGCTGGGAACAGACAATCCTGGAGGCTGCAATGAGGCCCTGTCGACATGTCATGCACCAGGGATGGCCGGGGATGGCAGCATTTCCTTAAGCTTCGACAAACCTTCAAGGAAGGTATAAAGACCAACTGGGATAGAGGAGGAGAGTCTAGGGGAAAGTGTATATTATATGATACTTAAAGAGACAAATGTATTACCTGAAGCAACCTAGGGAAAATGTAATATTCTATTTCTGTTGTGCAAAAAGTTTCAACTCATCAAGAAGTAATTTTAGGAATGAGAGCTGAGAAGAGCCAAAGAGATAATCCAGACTTCCTCCTCCTCCATACTACAGTTCTCTCCTCTTAATGTTTAATATAACCCTGAAATTGTCTTTGGATCGGGCTTTATGAGACTCTGGCAATGTTAACATAACAGGCAAATACAACTTTCTGCATGAGACCAAAAATGACACTCCTCATAGCAAGGACTGTTCCCATTACCAGCAGAGAAATTCCCAGCTGAAGAGCTGTCACAACCAGGACACTCTCCCGTGTCCTTGGGGACACCCACACAATGGCTCAGGCTAGGCCCTTGTAAATAAAGGAGTTTTGTTCTCATTACCCCTTAGTATTGATATACTCTCCACAAATGTTCCTCAGACTCACATTTATGCTGAAAACATTTTTCAAAGCTGTAAATCTAGGAGTAGAATAAAGACATTACTGGTTTTATAGGGTTGCCGGGCTAAAAAAAAATAGCATTTTTATTCAGCTTCAGGCTATCCTAATTGATAAATTTGGAATTTATAAAATAAAATACAAGTTTGTTTGTAAAAGTAATCACTACTAAACTATGGTAAATACCGTGATTCTTTCAGGCTTTTAATGCAATGTTTAAAATAGTTACGAAATGTCTATTTACTACAAGCTTGCCTCCTAAAATAATACATTGGAGCCAGAACTCTAAAGAAAGGAACAAGAAAAGGCAACTGTCTCAAAGGTACTCAGAATGTGAATAGACTTTTGATGGAATAAATGCTCTTATTCACAGTCTGTGTTGACACCTCCCTGCAGTGATGATTCACTATGCATCTTCCCAACATCAAGCCTGGAATGCCATGGACCTCATGTTGTCATCACTGTCATCACAGAGCAGAACCACAGTCCACCAAGGACAGAATTTGGTTCTGCTATCAGAACCTCCTCATAGGACATAAATTTTCCCCCATACTTCATATATTATGCAAGAGTGAGGGTTAGTTACATTTGGGATAATGGATAACTAAAACTGTATTATCTCCTTGGTAAAAAAGGGCACATCCTCTAGTCACATGAACTTATTTCAACTTATAGGAGGTAATCTCTTGGTCTCAGCTCCCTGGATGAGGTCAAGGGCCCACATTCATCTAAACACATTCTTGATGATGTTCTAGACTTCTTATCTTCATCTTTCCTCTTTCCAAAGTTTCCTCACCTTTTTACACGTTCTTCACGACAGCTTTTACATGACAGTCCAGATTCCAGCATTTTAATTTTTTTTGGAGTCATTTCCAATTGTTTTTCTAGAATAAATCTGGTCAACCGTCAAGATACTTTATTTATGTGAAACATTACATTTAAAAAAGGATGTTCCGTGCCCTCATAAAGCTCACAGAACCAAGACTGTCACGCTAGAGAGGAGAGATAGGATAGTCTTCTCAGTGTTCTTCCCATAGCTCTAAAGCCCAAATATTGGCCTTTTGCAGTCAGACTAAAACATGTCAGTGCTGTAGGGAAATTAAAAGTATCCAATCTATTGCCCTCACTTTGCAACTAAGAGAATAGAGGCCCAGAGAAATTCAACAGCTTGTCCCAGGTCCTATGAAGAAAACCCTATCTCTTTTACTTCTTCCTATTCTGGTTAGCTCTTTCACTCAAGTCACTTATTAACATTTTCTCCTCAAAAGACATAATTTCTATTCTTCTTTAGTACTAAAAGTGTGAAATAAGATCTAAGTGTTTCTTCAAACAATAACAAAAGAAATGCGTCAGTACCACGATTCCTTTTGAACAAAGCATGACTTAAATATGGACAAATAAAGACACTGAATCCAATATGACTATAAAATAACAGTAAGAAAAAGGTATTTGCAACTCAAAAGCTAGTATCACTTTCTTAAATGAGGAGCATTTTCAAAAATCTAAGGTCATTTGCTGCTTTCTGAAAGAGAATATGAAAATCATAGGCCATAAATCACTATAACTTACACCAAGGGAATGGAATGTAAGGTTATACCATCCAAATATTTTCATTATAAAAATATTAAATATTGGTAAGAATTCAAAAATTTGATAAAGCATATGAAAAAAGTATTAAATTATGAATGAGCATGGAATTTCCTTCAACTAAATATTTTAAAAGGAAACATAATTAGAGTACAGATTATAACTCACTGAAAATGAGAATAGTAAAATTGAATGAAACTGTAAAAATTCAAATGTTAGAAGAAGCTGGAAATGCATTAAGTAAAAACATCAGCAGCATACGCTGTATCCTTTTCCCAGAGGGGAAAAAAAATTGGCCTCAAAATGTAAAATATAGTTATCTTTACAATGAAATACAGTTTTGAAAAATATTTTTTTCCATTTCTTCCAAAAATGGAAAAAAGAAGGTAAAATCACACATAGTGGGGAGAGCTCAACAAAAAACTAAAGGAGTTCATACCACCAAACTAGTATTACAAGAAATATTAAAGGGACTTCTTTAAGAAGAGGAAAAACTAAAAATATGAATAATAAAATGGGAATCATTAGATATCTATCGATAATTACTTTAAATGTAAATGGATTAAATGTTCCGATCAAGAGACACAGGATAGCTGAATGGATAAGAAAAGAAAAGCATTACATATGCTGCCTATAGGAGACTCACTACAAATCTAAAAACACACATAGACTGAAGTAAAGAGATGGAAAATTATATCTCATGAAAACAGAAATTTAAAAAAAGCTGGGGTAGCAATACTTACATCAGACAAAATAGACTTTAAAACAGCTATAACAACAGACAAAGAAGGACCCAGTAATCCCACTTCTTGTGTTTATCTGAAAAAACCCAAAACACTACTTCTAAGAGACATGTGCAGCCATATGCTCATCACAGCATTATTTACAATAGCCAAGATATGAAGACAACCTGGATGAGTGGATAAAAAAGAGGTGGTACATATATACATACATAAACATAATATTACTCAGCCATTAAAAAGAATGAAATCTCTTGCCATCTGCAACAACATGAATAGACCAAGAGAATATTGTGCTGAGTGGAGTAAGTCAGACAGAGAAAGACAAATGTGATGATTCTACCTAGATGTAGAATCTAGAGAACAGGATTAATGAACAAATAAACAGAAACAAGTTCATAGAGAACATTTTGATGGTTGTCATATTGGCAGCAGGGGGTGGGTAGTAAGGGAATGGGTGAAAGGGGGCAGGGATTAAGAGGTACTAATTGGTAGTTACAAAATAGTCACGGGGATGTAGAGTACAGCACAAAAAATACAGTCAATAATATTATAATAACTATGTATGGTGTCAGATGGGTACTACTCGGGGCAATCACTTTATTAAGTTATATAAATGTCTAATCACTAAGTTATGTACCTGAAATTAATAAAATATTGTATGTCAATAGTAATATTGTGTATCATACTAATATAATATTGTATTTTAACTAAAAATGTTAAAAATTATTAAACAGATAACATATGTAAAGTGAGTAATGACTGTCCTTTCCCGGATTCCTTCATTCTCACCCTCATCCTGGCAGCCACCTCAGGGACACAGTTTGCAGACAGATGCTCCTCACTCAGCTTGTTTCTCCACTCACAGAGCCTCAGATCACACACATACACATATACACACATACATTCACCCTTATACACACACACATACACAACATACATACATATACAATTTTACAAAAAAAGATAAACAGTCCACATATGAGTTAATTTGCTGTAAAGATATCAGAATTTAAAAACTAAAAAAAAAAGAACAAGTTGAATTTTTTAAAGTAATACCAAAAAAAAGAATTCCTAATTCATTGATCAATTACTTCATGAGTGAACTCAAACCCAAAGATTCTTAGCTATAGACTTCTAAACTGCTAATCTATTTTAAGTAAGAAAATGATATAATTCATGTAGGGTTAAGAATATATACTTGCTAAACCTCTTGAAATACTCTGAAAAATAATTTATGAATTTCCAATAATAATAGTTTAGATTCATCCTCAAAATTCTTTTAAAAAACTTATTGTAGATGACTACTTATTGACTCTGAAACAAATTCTGCACAAAGAAATAGAAATAGCATTAATATCAGAACACTCACAGCACATACGTGACATCAATCCTTTTGATAGCATTCTGAAAAGCATTACAAGTTTTCTGATATAGCAGGTTCCTTAGAGTCCAGAGACATGTATTCTGTTCAAAAATACTTTAATAATTTGCTATGTGGCTTTAAGAAAATAACTTAACCATGTGAAATTTACCTCCATTTCCTCAATAGTAGTTTGAGCAAAGAACTTGCCATTTCAAGCACAAACCCAATCCAGTAGCTATGGAACTATAGGAGGAGGGCGAAAAAAGCCTATATTTCTGGGAACAAACAATTTTCTCTTTGATTTTATGTATTCTCGCTTAATAACTTTATTATGAGATAAAAGGCACTACCATAAATACCACAGACATCAAAAGCATATGGTTACTCTTCAATTTATCAAACCATATAAAAACTGTAAGCCTTTTTATTTGTTTGTTTGTTTGTTTATTTATTTATTTATTTATTCATTGCGAAATCCATTTCTAATGTAGAATATTTAAAGGTCCCTTGGGAGACTGATAACAGAGCTTCTCATTCCAGCGTGGAGATTCTCCATGTTGCCCAAATCTACCTGTTAGCTTCATCTCCCACCCCTCCCTTGCATGTTCCCTGGTGTCTTACTTACCCAGGAATAACCTTCTCTCCTACCCCTCTTTGATTTTATTACCTCCACCTGCAATCCTTTATTTCCCTCATGTCTACAACCTCCTACCTAACAAAATTCACAATTCTGGGCTCATCACAATGTTCCCTACTCCATGCACGTTTACCTGCCTCTGATCACATGTAATCTCTCCCTGACCTCTACATCCCCTTCAGTGCCTATTGCAGTACCTTATAAACAACAGACTTTCAATAAACATTTACTGAATTGAATAATCTGTTGTCTAATATACTGTTTCCAAGATATCAATCTGTATTCCCTGAACAAAAATTTTAACAGCAGAAGGTTACTGAAGCCAAGTTATATCCTGAACATTTCACTTTAGTTTATAAGTTTTTTAAATTATTAATAACAAAATGTCATTAAATATATATGTGCATATATATATAATGCCTTCTACGGCACTTGAATCACTGTCCCTATATTATTCTTATGCCATCTCTGGAAGGGTCAGAAACATTTATTTTATATATGGGAAACCAAGGACTAACCAAGTATGTGATATCAACTTGGAGACTAGAACTGTTTATGTGCTACTGAAGACAAGAGAAGTAGAAAATAGAAACCTTTTTCTCAAGCAGCCTGTCATTTACGTGCAAAGAAAAGATAACACACAAAACAAGTGGGCATATGTGCTTAAAATATTTCTTCAGTTTTTGTCTTAAAATAGATTCCACTTGGCTTCTAACAATGGTAGGTTTGGCCTTTTAGGTTAATGTCCATTGCAAACATGGCTCCCTGAAGGCCAGCTTTGAGAGCTGTGAACTAAGAATATCAGGTAAGCCTCCTTGAGCGCTGTATGCTTGGCACACTCTGCAAGTGCCACTGGGAATTCCAGGAACAATGTGGGCAGAGCAGTCACAGAAGGCCAAAAAGGAAAGCTCAACTAAAAATGGCATTTGAAGAAAACATAAAATTTGAAATGGTGATCAGGAAGAATACAGCCAGGATGGGGTACAACAGGAGAAATGGCTCAAAACTTAGCTCATAGTCAAGCGCAGAACCCAGACAATAGCCCACAGGCCCTAAGATCCAGCTAGATGATGCTCTCCGCACACAGCTGGAATGCCTTGGTCCTGCCTTTTTCAATGGTCCCTTAAGCCAGTAATTCACATGCAAGAATATCTTCTTAAGTTTTTTTTATATAATCATAGAGGTAATCCATGTTTACTATACAAAATATGGAAAACTCAGAAAAGTAAAGAGAAAAAAATTAACAACAATCTATAATACAATCCAACCATGTTTTCTTCAACAATTACAGTATTTCTTAGGATCTACCTTGTGCAGACACTTTTCTAGATAAATTGGTGAGCAAAATAGACAAAAAATCCCTATCCTCCTACATCTTATATTCTATCATGAGAGAAAGACAATAAGAAATAACATGAACAAGCAAATTGTATAGTATGTTAGAAAGTGGTAAGTATGGAGAGGAAGGAGCAGAAAGAGTAAGGCCACTGGGAGTTCACCTGGGGTGAGGGGACAGGAATGGCTGCAATTTCAATAGGGCAGTGCAGGTGAGCTGGGTTGAGAATGTAGCCATTACCAAATTGAGATCATACTGCTTTATGAGCTTCCCACACACACACATTTATTATATGGTATTTCTCATGCCATTAAATATTCTTTTGCAATATGATTTTTAATGACCACAGAGAACTCCATCTCATGAATATACCGTGGTTAATTTCACCATTCTGATCTATGGGGCAATTATATTTTCTCCTTTTTTTAACTACTATAAATATTGTTTCTATTTCCTCAAGAGAAATGTAAAGAAGTGAAATTACATAGAATTGGGTACAAACAATGTTAAGGCTCGTGGTATACTTTAACTGCACAGGAAAGCAATATTTTGAAGTCACGTGCTCAGACTCTTTTTCCTGTCTTCCTGTCAAGGTTCCTGCCACCCACCTGACAATCTTTTCATCAGGCTCACAAAAATACGCTGGCTTCCCCATCTCTCCACTATCGGCTACTCTGTATTTCAGAAAGAAACTCTTCCTTGGATGCCTACCTAGCACAGTGACTGGTACAGAACAGAATGTGAATGACTATCTATTGAATTAATAAATGAACAAAAAAAAAATGAATGAGTACTCAAAAGACACACTGGCTTTCATGCAGCTGGGGAGATGCTTAGAAATTTTCTTTCCCACTACAGCTTTCTTCCACCAAGAGAAGTGAGTCATATCTCAGACATATTTAGCATCTTCCTAATAGGGCTGCAAAATATTTCCCTTAATGCTTTTAAGATGCTAGAAACTGCCATATGACCTGGACAGCTAAAGAATACTATAAACTGTCTAAATTAAATGCTGAATAGCACACATAGACTATGCAGAACACATTGCCATTATTTTCCCCTCTTTCTAGTTACTTAAAGATAATAATTACAGCTTACATGAGAAACATGAATGAAAAAAAATAAAAAATAAAAATGAAAAACATATTGTCACATAACTAAGAAGAAAAAGGCCTTAAATAAGATGTATAAAACTTGGCAAATAAATACGGCACCCAAAAAAGGAAATAAAAGAATAACAGAACACATTAGTTATCTACCTACTAAGCTGGTTCAATACAAGGTCATGCTACTGAGCAATAATCATTTTACTACTGTTAGAGCAATGAGGAGAGACTCTGAGTTGTCAGAACTTTATTTCATTGTTAGAATAACATGCTCGAAATCCTCCATCCTAAAATCCACTTTCAGAAGTTAGAAGTAAATCCAGAAAGCCATCTCTCAAGATTTCCTAATTTATAATGTAGCCTTAGGAAGAACAAGAGGCAAATGTCCTTTTATACTCACCAGCAGGAGGACACATGCCCTAGGGTGACAACTGTCCTTTCTGTGAATAACCCATGTGGCCATTCATTCACTGCACTGAAAATGGATGTGGATGCAAAGAACAAAGGTGAAGTGGATTTCAGAGTCTTCACTGGGTTTCTGGGTTTAAATATGTGAGCTACATAACTACTGTATCTTCACAACCAACGTGGCTATTCTTTGGAGATGCTGAAAATAGAGGTGAGGATTCTAGCCACAGCAAATGATTGTTTAAAGAAGAAGATGAATTCAGGAGAGAGGTACAGGCAAGAGATTGAATTTGGATGTTGCCAATAAGGTATTTCAAATCATAGAACTATCTTTCTCGTGAATGCCCATGATAGGCATCCTGTTTCTGACTGTGATATAAAAATCTGGGCAAATTACAGCAAGCAGATACTTGAGAACTATGAAAAGGAAACAAAATCAGACAGCTTATGGCTACAGTAATTAAAACAGTGTGATACTGGCATAAAGACAGACATATAGACCAATGGAATAAAATAAAGAGCCCAGAAGTAAACCCCTACATATATATGGTCAAATGATTTTTGACAAGGGTGCCAAGACTATTCAATGGGGGAAAGGGCAGCCTTTTCAACAAATGGTGCAGGGAAGGCTGTATATTCATGTGCAGAAGAATGAAGTTGGACCCTTACCTAATACCAGATACAAAACTCAACTTAATAATGGATCAAAGATCTACAAGTAAAATCTAAAACTATAAAACTCTTAGAAGAAAACATAGGGCAAAAGCTTCAAGACATTTGGCAATGATTTGGCAATCAATAATTGGATATGACACCAAAGGTATAGGCAACGACAACAAAAAATAGAGAAATTGGACTTCATAAAAATTTTTAAATTTTGTGCATCAAATGGAAATATCAACAGAAGTAAAAGGCAACCCAGAATGGGAGAAAATATTTGCAAATCATATATCTGACAGAAATTAATATCTAGACTACACATAGAAAACTCCTAAAACTCAATTAAAAAAAAAAAAAAAAACGAGCCAATCCAAAAATGGGCAAAGGGCTTAAATAGGTATTTTTCCAAAGAAGATGTACAAATGGCCAATAAATTCATGAAAAAATGTTCAATGTTAGTGATCATTAGGGAAATACAAACTAAAACTGCAATGAGATATCACCTCAAATCCATTAGTATGGCTACTATCAAAAAATAAAAATAAATAAAAAATAACAAGTGCTTGTAGGGATGTGAAGAAACTGGAACCCTTGTGTGCTATTAGTGGAAAATATAATTGTGCAGCTGGAAAACAGTATGTTAGTTCTTTAAAAAATTAAAAATAGAATTACCATATGATCCAGCATTTCACTTATGAGTACACACACAAAAGAAATCAGGGTCTCGAAGAAATATTTGTATGTTCATAGCGGCAATATTTACAGTGGCTAAAATGTAGAAGCAACCTAAGTGTCTACTGAGGTATATACATATGATTAAATATTATTTAGCATTAAAAAGGAAGAGTTTTCTGAAATATGGTAGAATATGGATGAACCTTGAAAACATTATCTTAGATAAAATAAGCCAGTCACTAAAAAAGACAAATATCATATGATTCCACTTACATGAGATGCTTAGAAAATATACATAACATTTTACCACAATAAAAAAAAAAAACTTGGAGAAGGAAAGCAGGCAAAAGTTGAAAAAGTGACCTGCAAATGGTCTTCCTCTTTCTGTCTATCTGTCCCTCTCTCTGTCTGACTGTCTCTGTCTGTCTCTCTCTCTGTCTGCTCTCTGTCTCTGTCTCACTCTATCTGTCTGTCTCTGTCTCTCTCTCTCTTTCTGTGTCTCTGTCTCTCTCTGTCCTTCTCTGTCTCTCTGTCTCTCTGTCTCTCTCTCTCTCTCTCTCTCTCTCTCTCTCTCTGTCTCTCCCAGCTTTGCCCCGAGGGTCGGCCCTATTCACAGAGGTCCATGGTCAAATAAATCTTGGATAGAAAACCCATCTGTCTCACTCCTGTGAGTCAAAAAGTGAGTGGAACCAGAGGAGAGAGACACAGAAGAGAATCCTCTATTCTGTGCATGAACCCACCCAAGTCTCAGGTTCACCCCTGAGTTGCACATATACAGGACAACCCCCAAAACAGAAAGCAGAGGCTCTGGAAAACTCAGCTACATTGGAACGCCCACTGAGAGGTGAGATAAAATTTGTGGCCTAAACTGAACCATGTCGATTGCCTGCTAAAACAAACAAACAAAAAAAACAACATTCTCCAGGATTACAAAAGGACCCAGAGTTTACACAACATAACATTCACAACTTTCAAGACAATGCAAAATTATTCGATGTACAAAGAACTAGGGAAATGTGAGCAGTTCCCAAGGGAAAAGATAATCATAGATGCCAACTCAATATGACCCAGAAGATAAAATATTCAAGCAAAGGCTTTAAAACAGCTATTATAGTTATGTTCCATGAGGTAAATGCTCTTGAGATCAGTGGAAAGCTGGATATTTCCAGCAGAGATAAAAACTATAAATAAGAACCAAATGGAAGTTATAGAACTAAAAATGAGAATATCTATAATCAAAAACTCATGAGCTCATCACAAAAGCAGAAGGAAGGTAAAAGAAGAAAAGTCAATAAACTTGAAGATCAATCAATAGAAATTACCCAATCTGAAAAACAGGGAGAAAAAATATCACAAAATAATTTTTAAAAAATTACAGCCTCCGAAATCTGTGGAACTACATTAAGATCTAATAGATATCGTTGTCATATAAGAAGGAGCAGAAAATAAAATTATGACCAAAATATACATACTTGAAGAAATAAAGTCTTGGAACTAGATCAGAACATCTGTAAAGTAAGTGAAGAGAAAAAAGAAGGGACCCAACAACTGAGCCTGGGGATGTCCAGTGCAGAGACATTGGTAAGAGGAAGGGAAACCATCAACAGAGACAGGAATGAAGAGAGAAGAAAAGAACTGAGAGGCTGGGTACTGGAACCAAGGTAGAAAATTAAGGAGTGACAGATTGTATCAAATGCTGCTGAAGAATCAACCATTAGATTTCACAATGTAAGAATTATTAGTGACCCTGATAAGACCTGTTTGGTAAAGTGGTGGGAACAAAAGCCAAAATAAGAATGCAAAAAAGAAAGGAGAATGAGTATAGATATTCTTTTGAAAGTTTACAGTAATGGAGAGGAAAATATAGAGCAGCAGCTACAGACAGAAGTGCACTTCTTAAGATAAAAGGTATTTCTGTATGCTGATGGGGCTGACCCAGTAAAAAGGGAAAATTAATGACACAGGGAGAAAAGGATCAACTTTAGAAGAATATCTTTGAGTAAGTGAGAGGAGATAGAATCCAGCGCAAGAAGGGCAGGCCTTGGACAGGTGTATGAATAAGAGCTGGATGGTTTAGAAGGAAGAAAATCAGAGTCTAGAAGTACAGTTGTAGTGGGTTTTTAGTTTTAGCATTAAAAAGATATATTTACTGTCTTCAAAAAGTGTTTTTACTTCACCAGTGAAATAAGAAGCAAAGTCACCAGCTGATACTAAGGAAAGGTGAGACGCTGGAGGTTTGAGGAGAAACGATGTGAAAAGTCATTTTGCAGAGTGAGGGAGTATCTGGACAGGGCAAGTGCAGTGCAGAATTCAGCAAAGATGTAGGTAAGAGTCTTTTGTGGGGAATGTCAAAAGTCACAGCTGAGTGGAATTTTCAAACTGTCTGAAAAACATTATACCCTATTAAATACTGCTTAGCTATATTACAAAACCCATTTCCTAAGTCATTTCCTCAGAAACTAATCCCAAATGTTAGAAAATCACTTAAACCTTAACATTCAGCATTCAGGAGCAGGAGGCAGAAAGAGATCTCTGTATATTTGCTTTGTGGCCTAAAGGAGATTGGATGGTGAGAATTAGTGTGAAATACTGAAACCTAGGCAACAGACAAAGGTCAGGAGAGGGAGAAGGAAACTCCAGACTGGGAATTCTTTGGATAACCAAGGACAGAACATTAAAACCATTCCAGAAGCCGGGGAGACTGGGGTGGAGGCGGGAGGGGAGAAGTAGCTTAACTTTAGAAAGTTTTGTCTTATTTCATCCTTAGAGCTGAGCAGTTACTGATGGTTTTTGACATAAATGGCACCCAACAGAAAAGGTAAATAAGCTTAAGGAATATTCCTACACCCCCAGCTTATTAAGAAAAGAAGGTCCAAGACTAATAGTATACAGGAAGAGGTGAAAAAAAGTCATAACTGAAAGGACTCCAAGGCAGTGGAAAGGAATCAAAAGTAATTCTTGGAATGTAACAAATCAAAAACCTTAAAAACGTTTTAAAAAGAAGCAATTCTGTACCTCTTGACCCACGAAGAGAGCTCTTCAGGATAAGAAACAGATTCCTCTGGGAGTGACAGAAAATACCATAATTAAGTAGAAGGCACCAGAAAGCACAGGTAACCTGTTAAGAAGTAGACAGGAAGAGACTCCTAGCAGTGACAGGGAATCCCTGATTACAGTGATAACATCAACAAGAATGGAAGAATGGAAACCACACAATTAGTGGATCATTTGCTACAGATAGGCAGGCACAATGCTAGGCACTTTCTGTGTCTATTGTCACATCATCCTGACATATCACCATCCCTATTTTAAAGATGCAGAAACAGCCTCATGAATGTTATGCAATCAACACCACAGAAAACAAATTTCTTAAAGATCTGAAAAACGGTAGTTGTTATTCTGTGTACTGGAACTCTTAAAGGTAAGGAAATTCAAGACTGCTGCAAAGCCATAAAAAAGTCCAATGCTGTAACTAAGCATGCAGCTCACTCTCATTTTAAAGTATAGACAAGGACACTGTTTAAGAATGTTGATCAAATGACCCCTGTAGCCACCTTTAAACTCTAAAAAGCTATGATTCTTGCTTCTTCCTTCAAATACGGTCTAATTTTATTGTCAGATGTATGAAAATCTAACAAGCACAAGCGACACTAAGCTTCCTGCAAATGCAGGTGGACACTGGCGGCAGCAGCCACGGTTCGAGGCCATCATGCTCCCCTGCACACCCTCCATGGTCCACCCACCCCCAAACAGATGCCTGTGTTCAATCCTCTGGTAATGAAAATGGCATGCCTATGTCTTAATAGCAATAAAAGAGGGCAGCAAGGTGGGATCAGAGGCCTAATTTCAGACAAGACTTTGTGTTTGGCTTTATATAAATCACTTTACATTCTCTGATAGCGGTTTCCTCACCTATTAAAATGAGAGAGGTGGACTAAAATCACAGACACTTCAGAACCAGAAGAAGCCCTACACACCACGTTTTGTTATGGACCGCACACGGACAAGATGACCTCAGAGCCGAATTAGAATCAAAAAGATAATTGTATTACGAATCCGGGTTCAAGCCTCCACTGCCGCAGCAGCGAGAACAAGAGCCCCGATCCTTAGCATGAGGTTACTTATATTAGGTTTATGGCGGGCTAATTTGGCGCGCACGGGACAGGTTGCAGTTCCTTATTGGCTAACCATATGGCCTGATTATGGCCTGACTTTTAAGCAAGCAAATAGGATGTCTGGGCGGAGAATTCCAGCCCTTGGTCAGAGGGGATTGCAGTCTACCTTGCTGGGGGAATTTAAAATTTTCCATTCCGCCATCTTAGATCTTACATCGCTGTCTTAAATACATAAGTTCTCATGACCCATTACACATCGCCATCTTAAATACATAAGTTCTCATGACCCATTACAATTTGATTCAAGTCATCTACTGATATACGCAGAGCACCTTTCAGGTGCAAAATTCTAAAAATAACAGCCACAATAACAAGCACAATTTGTTCTGAAAGTTCATTTGTAAATTAGTTATTTGAAACTGAGAATGTACTCCTCCATAGAAACAATGTTATTAGGGATAGTTAGGTTTCCATGTCAACCCACAAAAGCCTATTTAACTTGTAAAATACCTGAATATAGTACTACTACAATAATATCACAGCTCACTGGGGTGCAATATTTCACCTCCCTGTATAGACCACACTGTTCCCACCAAGCCAACACCACCAACCATCAGAAAGAAAAAAAAAATCACAGGCAAAAAAAAGGAACAGAAAATGAGAATAGAAACGAACTAGGAAGACAGGTATTGGGTGGGTATGGGGAGTTGAGGCAAAGAATGAGGACCAGTCCAGCATTATTTGTAAGAGTGAAGTGAGGGGAGAAGAACAGAGAGAGAGGCGTCATCTGCCCTCCGTTCTTCCCTAACCCCACTACTGGCTCTTCCGCCACAGCAGACCCCTGTTACCACCAACACCAAAGCCACATTATAAGGAAGAAATGAGAACTTAAGAAAAGATGGGTCTGAGACAGAGGCAGGACGTGTCTGCTGGGTCTATATCAGATGACTGATGAATCTGTATAAGAATCGCCCATAATCCAGAAGTAATAAAAAGGGCATTTCTAAGAGCACAATTTGGCACATCCAAGGCCCTCATGCCTGGGGTGCCTAATCTTACCCTTTACAGCACCTCATCTGCCCTGGATGAAGCTCCAAGCTTCCACCTTCTCCATCCACTCCTCCCATCTCCATCACCCACCCTACAAGAGGCTGAGCCCATGCCCTGGACACCATGCTTAGAGGGCTCTGCTCACACTTTCTCCAGCCACGCCACATCCATTGCCAAGAAGTTCACAGAGCCCCTGGGATGCACCCCCCAGATGCCACCCCATCTTCCAGACCATACTACAAGTCCCGGGGACCTGCTTCAGTACCTGCTGAGGTCCGTTCTCTCAAGGGTGGACCACTCCACCAGCTTCTATAAGGGAGGCTGTTTGCAGAGGGTCCAGACAGACTTGGGGCCTGTGGCCAGAGATGTCTACATATACCACAGGGAGATTCTGGACAAAAACTTGAGGAGTCTGAGAATTCTTAAATTTGAATCTGGCTGTCCAGGTCATTATAAAGGTATTATTTATCAGGATAGGAGGATAGAACTTGATTTATAGATAGGTTAACTTGTAACAATGAAATATTTATTTAGACACATAGTATGGGAGCCTCCATTTTTATCCCTGCTCCAGGCCCAATAAATATTAGGGGTTGTGTTGGGAGCCATTTCTGCTGCCTGTCTTGAGACAAGGTTAAAGTTGCCTGCAAGCTAGAAGTTTGCAGGGCAGGTGGGCTCTATGCAGAAGGAGGAAGTTTGGCTTAATGTAAAGAGTTGAATGTCCCTTGCCCCAGGGAATGGGAGACAGAGAACAGGATGAAAGAGGTTGTGAGAGAACTTATGTAAATGTAAGCAATTGTTAGAATATCTGTGGATTTTGCTTCCCCATGCATTTCCAAGAGTATAAATATGCTGTGCTTAATAAACTCCGGGCGCAGTATTTACTGTTAGCCCTCCCGACTCTCTTTGTCTCTCTCTCTCTCTGTCTCTCTCTTTTCTCTTTCTTTTCTCAATTTTCACTCCCCCTCTCAGGAACTGTTGATCTTAGCCGGCGGGCTCCGGCAGGGTTGTGAGTTGTCTCTCCTCTTCCTGCTTTCAGCCACCAGGCAACGTGCTATGAAGGTCCAATCAGAATGTTTGCTAATGAGTTGGCACACTAACTTACTTCCCTTCCTAGAGCTCTTCTTAATTAGAAATAAAATGGCTCCCAGCTCTCCCCAAACAGAAGGTTCTCCAAATTTCACCCCCACTGGGAATTCTTCCCTCTACCATATGCCCAGGTAAGTAAGATCACCCCTGTCGCTGCCACACCCATTCGGACTTTCCCTTCCCCTTCTCCTGAAGGAGAGCACTCTTACGCATCCTGAGGTGTAAAGCCCACAAATTACGTTGCTTCAGCGTGAAACAATGTTCAAGAAAAATGATCTAAACCCCAGGTAAGTCATAGGTACGGGTCTCAGATTACTCACCTCCGTGCAATTCTAGGCCATGCCACAGCACAGCCTGAGCAAAGCTGATCCAGGACGGGTCTGTCTGCCCACACCTGAGATCTGGGTCTAAGCAGCCTTTTCAGTAAGCACAGATAAGGAATAACAAAGTCCAGTTCTGCATTTGGACACAGGGCGGGCAGCCCCCATGAGTCCAAGAACAGATCGCCATCAGGCAAACAGAAAAAATGTTTCGGAAATCCCTATTATCTATGCTTATCTCTGGCTAGTTCAGTTTGGTGCACTTCTTTATTCAGTGAAGGACAGGTAGAACAAGTTCACCCTGAGCATAGCTTCCCCTTAAACTGCGCTGGGGGAACTGATTTGCCACATGGGACAGGACGGACAGCATAAATTAATAAGCAGCTATGTACTATCGCAGGGCTGTAATCCAGTTAAATATCAGATCAGGATATGTGATTTCACCTATGCTGGAGTTAAACCTGTGCTATGCGATTCACACTTGGTCAGGCTTTCAGTGATTTATAATAAATCCTACAAGTTATTTGTGTCCTAACCTTTACCCTACTTTGCTCAATTACAATTATTATAATCAGTAATCCCGCCTAATCAGGTCACCATGACCAGGTGCCCTGGCCACCTTCCATGGCCTAAGGGCCAGTCATTATAGCATTTTATTAATCATACACCACTCTAAAAATAGGTCTCAGAAAGTAGAAACAAGACTAAAAGGCCTGCCAATTAAAAAACTATTAGAATTACCAAAACTTTGATAATGTGTCAAATTCTTTTTTTTAAAGGCCTTTTTACATACCAACCATAGCCAGTTAGAAAATATTGGGGGGAAGGATATAAGGTCCCTTTCATAACAAAAATAAGTAACAACCTGGAACCAAACATTAAAAAATTTGCAAACAAATGGTATTGAAGCAACTGGTTAAGATTTGGGGGAGGAGAGGTAATAACTACTCCAAAACATTTACCAAATAATAAATTAGATCCCTACTCTAAAACATTCATCATGCTGATCTAACAGAGACAAGACATGAAACCATAAAACTTTGAGAGGAAAATGCCAGCAAATATTTATATCATCTTAGAGTGGGACAGGAATACTGTGTCACTCCTCATGGGGGGATGCTCCACAACCCCACAGCTCTCAGCTCAGAAAAGGTGCCTCTTCCCCTTGCTACACCCCTGGGATCCACGGTCTCCCCTGCACACTGTCTCCCATGAAGCCTGGGAAACCAATGAAGCTTAAGCAACAGAGCAGCTCCCTGACATGGGCCCCAGGGAGGGCAGATCATTGTGGCATCCAGGGCAGGAAGGAAAGGCCAGGTTCCCTTCAGGAAGCCTGACTATGTAAGCTTTTCTGGTCTGCTGCCTAAAGAGAGCTCAGAAAAAAAAGGTGGGGACTTGAATCTCCAAAGCATCAGTGATTTCTTGTGATTCCTTTTCTCATTCTAAGTAAATATTCACTTTTGTACCTAATTCCATATTCAAAATTTTGTATTTTTTCTTAAAGAGAAACCAAGATTGCATAAAGCATAAGCATCAGGCTCCACAAAACCTAGATCCATCCCCACCTGCACACTTTCTGCCCAGCAGTCAACAAATTTTGCTCAATCCACCTTGCTGCAACATAAACTCATTTTGGAGGAGGTGCTCAATAAGTATTCATGTAATGACTATCATTTATAACACATGTTTGTAATTAATGGTTAATAGCACAACCTTTGAAATTAGGCAGACCCCTTTGAGCCTCAGTTCCCTTTTCTATAAAATGGGGGTTATCATACCTTGCAAATTGGGAAGATTTGATGAAATCAGGTATACAAAAATACCAAGAACAGTACCCAATACACAGTAATAAAAATTTAACAGAAAGAATTTCTGGGAAAATATGTTTAAAGTACTTATTTCCAGGTGGCAAGAAAATGAAGATTCTTTCTTCACTTTCTTTTATTTGTATTTTCTAATTTTTCTTTACTTCCTTTTCTTTACTTATATTTCCTAATCTATCATCAATAAGCACATATAATTTGAGAAAAAAAAGAAAAGGAAAAGTTATTTGGGGAAGGTCCTAATTAGTATTAATTAGCTCTTAGTGTCAAATGGCTCTGTACGAAGAACAGTTTCGAAGTAAACTATCTAGACTTGAGAGATGATCCGTCACACTATCTTATGTGATTCACAAGGACTGAACAAGCTGCTGGTGGATTCAGACTAGAGGGAAGGACCTAGGTAGAGATCCTGCTCCGTGGCCACGGCCATTGCAGAGCTCAGTGTTGTCTCAAATGGAGAAGTGAGGCAGAGGGCATTCAGCCTCCCAGCCCCTGATCTTCCCAGGTAACGGGACTGAACATGAGCCACAGCTCCTGGGGGAACTCAGAACAGGGCGGCTTGTAGCACCCTCACCAGCTGATAACTGTTCTTGCTCAAATCTTCCTCATCCTCAACTCAGTCACTGAGATTTCTGAATTTGGTAGGCGTGATCTTTCAATGAAGGCTGTTTCATTACAAGGCTAACTTTGATGTATCAGAATGAGCAGGAAAAGGTGTTTTGGGAGTCAGAAGGGCTGGGTTAAAGTTCTATTTCTGCCAGTTAACAGCCAAACAACCTTGGGCAAAACACTCAACTTCACGAGGCTATTTGATCACCTGTGCAATATGAATAATAGTATCCACCTATTCTCAGACATCAAAAGAATCAGGTACATGCATGTTCTAGTGAACTGTGAGGTGTCCCAAAAAAGGCAGAAACAACAGTGATGACACTCATTAGCCATACACAACAAAAGCAAGAGGACACTTGTTCTTTCTTTTCCTCCAGCAAACTGGCCATGGCTAATAGAAGATAAAAAATGTCAACGCTCTGCCTCACACTTCACCCAGTGTGACATGGATGTCTCATAAGGGAAGGGCAAAGAGAACAGGAAACGAACGTTAACACAGAGGTCACCCAGGAGTCTCTTGATAACAGGGTTGAAATTACCACTTGCCAGCTTAGAAAAAAATTAGACTAGCAAAAGCTCACTCACCTTCTCCACAGGAGGTACCCTCTGGGGGTGAAAGCAGACCACAGGAGTGCTGCCACCGCTGCCCCAAACAGACCCAATCATCCATCCACTTTGAACTGCTCACTCAAGATTCAGAGTTCCAGAGCAGAGCATCCAGCTGGCTGTGCTAGAAAGTGCGCCAGTGCCCAGCCAGAGCCAAGACCACACGCAGAGGGCGCATCATGGAAACGGAAATGACACCAAAGACCAAACAAATGTGTGCTTTGGTCTGAATGCCGCACTTGATTCAAGTGGAAGTATCAGCCACATAGAACTCAGGCTTCTCCACAGACGGGGGTTTTCCACCATCTCTCCCTCACCCCTAGTTAGTACAAAGGAAGACAAGCTGGCCAGGCAAGAGCATTCAGGAAGGCAGCAAACCCAGAGCAGGTCAGCATCAGTCTAGAACACCCTGGAAAAATAACAGGAAATGGAGCCATCATGATGCGAGACCAGAAGTGATGCAAGACTAGAAGTGGGGCCTGAGACCATTCATGCCTCTCTCTTCTCTGACTCAACGTCCAACGTGGTCACATAAGTCTACTCCTCACACTTGGCACAGAAATTTCTGTCAGAGACAAAATCGTATAGAAAACAGATGCATACACACTAGGAAATGCAAACACCAAAGATATGCTTTTCAAATCCCTCCCTGTTATTTAAATGCCATTTATTATTGCTATTTGGATATATTCATGGTTTCAGGGCCTCTGTTTGCCTTAAGAACTGAAAAAATATGCACAGTATGATGGTATCTGTGCCTTTTGTCCTACCAGAATGAAGTAGACATCACGGAGGCCTCAAAACCACCAATGAGCTTTTCTCCAGTTATCAGCCTGAACAACCAATTCCTCAGCCAGACATTTCTGCATCAATCTCTATATATGATCATTTCAATTTACACACTCCTCTGCTGAGCAGGAAAACTTAGGTAATAAATGTACAATCTGTGTCTCATCCTTTGCCCCATTAGAAGTGTTGGTTTAGAAAAGAATGTAGTTGCCCTGAAATATTTGATGAAATCTGGTATACCCAAATACTAAGAACAGTACCCAATACACAGTAATAAAAATTAAACAGAAAGAAGTTCTGGAAAAATACGTTTAAAGTAGTTAATTTTTTCTTTACTTTACTGCCTTATTTATAATATTTGTAATATATTAAAAAATATTACATATGTGCATATCACAACAATAATCTACATGTACAGTGCTATACGGATATGGTGCAAATTATTGAAAAACAAAATTAACTACCTGAAATTCTTTTCATATAACAGTTAATTAGCACAAAATCTACACTGGATTATATTACTCTCTATACGCTGTGTGCCTCAGACCATTGCCACACTAATATGAATAATTCCTGAAATATCTTCAACCCTTTCTCATGTATCAGAGAAAATTTGGCTTCTAAAGACATGCGGTTCCATAGATGAAACGCCACATTTCCATTGTTTCCTCCAGTCAGTGGTTTCACTCCTTAGAAAAAAAAGAAAAGGACTACTTTATAGAGCACTGTTATTACCGTGCCCATTACAACTATAGATTATGAAGCAAAAAAACCACTGCAATTTTTCAGTTGCTGATACTTCCAGGACAATTTCTTATATGAGCCAAAAAAATGGACAAATGACTGAAGCAGACACTATATGACCCTCAGAGAAAAAAAATCAGGTTTCTAATAAAATGTAAACACCCACACTGGCCTACAGCTCTGCAGTTTACAATTTTTACGGTTTAGAAAGCACTGTTACAAAAGCCATCAATCTCACAACCTCACTCACAACATCTCTCTGAAGCAGGTGTTCATACCCCACTTTATGGATAATCAGTTGACGCTCCAGTGAAAATGACTCCTTGGCTGGATCACTATTTGGTCCACGGGGCCCTCTGAGAAGGCCTCTTAAAGCCGTACGAGACCTGGGTCTTCCTATGGGCTGTTGTGATTTAATGGGTGATTTGGGAAAATACATCATTTGTGGGTGAGGTTCTGAGGTCAGGACGAGAGAAGAACTCATGAATTCCAGTAAGGGTCACTGGGGATAGCCACAGCATTCATGAACATGGGGGGTTGATTTTTACTTAAAATTTCCTTGGCCTTTTGGGAAACAAAACAACAGGCAAAGAGCCCTACCCTGAAGGGGAAGGAAAGAGGCTATCACAGGTGGTGAACAATCCCATGCACAATGTTTTTCTACTGGTGGAATTCCTTTGTTCTACAGCACATGCTTATCAGGTGTTTATTGTATATAGCACTGTGCCAGGATTCCTGCACTTAAAAAAAAAAAAATCTAGAAGAGAAATTAAGTGGCGTAGGTGAATGGGAACAATACCACCTTACAATACACCTTACCGGCTCCTTTCCTTAACCCTGCAAATTCTCCCATTCTTAAAAAATACAAAAAAGAAAAGAAAATGAAAGCTCTCGTGGCTCACTATCATCTTCTTCTTATTGTCCTTTCTCTCTTCTCACCCCAGCTAAGCATTTTGAAAGCAAGGTCCATAACTGTTGTCTCCACATCGTTCTCATCTCATCATCATCCACTTTGTCCTGGTAGCACTGCACTCTGACTTCTACTCCTGCCACTCCAACAAGACTGTCCTCAGCCAGCTCATCCAGGCCCACCGCTCTACAAACCTGATGAACACTTTCGGCATGGACCAAGTGGGCCAAGATAGATTCCAATCAGGCCATGTAATTATGGGTAGCAGTGCAGCCTCACCCTATCAACAAATGATCAAAAGTCTACCATTTACAAGCCACAGTTAAATGTTTCTGTTTATCAGAGCTCCTATCACTGTATGGCCATTTCAAAACACGTCATCAAACTGTTTGGCACTCCTCTCATAAACAAGAAGAATCTACGGTCCCACGGCCCTTCACCATTGGCCCAAGTAATGTCATGAGACCTCCAAGGCTGTCAGGAAGACCACATAATAGCTTGCTACCTGGTTCTCTGAGAATGGTCACTCTTAGAACCCAGCTACTGTGGTATGAGAAGCCTGGGTAGCCCATGGAGTGTCTTAAGTGCAGAGGAACTGAGGCCTCTGGCCCTCAGTTCCAGTTGAGCTCCCAGTCTACAGCTAGAGTCAACTCAACAGCCACATGAGTGGCTGTCTTGGAAGAGGACTCTCTAGCCCTTCCTCCCTACACCCTCCCATCTTCCCCAACCCCTCCCTTGGCGGAACCACCCCAGCCGATGTGCATGATGTGCAAGTCTTGCATGCTAAGCTCTGCTCAAATTAATCTTTCTGTGAATTCAATAAATGACTGTTGTTGTTCTAAGCCACTGTGTTTGGGGAAAGCTTGCAATAAATAACTAATATACAGGACTATAAAAGACTCTGACTTCTACATAATAATTCTAAAAGAAATATGGTGAAGAGTTTTCTGTGTATTAAACCCATTATATAAAATACAGTACTATATTTTAGAGTCAACTGGAAAACTACAGGCACAAATTTATCAGAATCTGAATAAAACTATGTTTCAAAAAAAGGTCACAAGCAGTTTATTTTCTTACAGATTGTCTAATATTGATTAGGTAATTACTACATGAATAATTTTAGAATCAATTTCTAAAGTAACAGAAAATATAATTTTACATCTTTTCTTTCCAGATGACAGCATTAACTGCATTTATAGCCAGCCAAGTAAAGCTGTTTTTAAATCTTTATTATCCAGATTATCTATAATGTTATAAATTCATCAATTTTTCTAATCTAATCCAGGTCCCAGGACATAGATTTCTCTACTTTGGGTCTTAACTCACTATTTCTGCAAAGGAAACATAATGGAAACTACTTCAAGTGTGATATATAGAACTAGTCAACAGCAAATAGCTCACATTTCTCCTAACTCAGAATCTGGCTACAATTTACCAAAACGGAAAAATAGAAACCATATATAAAAGAGCTTTTTCCTTTTAAGCAAAGCCCACTTGTAATAAACTAGATGAGATATTCAAATTTGCTTGATCATAATACAGCTGTTTAAAAATACATGGCTGGAATTCACATTTGCAGTTTGCAGATAGAAAAATAAAGCTATTCTGAATTAATAATTAATAGGTGATCGAAATCCAGTAGGGAAGGAGATGGTGTGTCATGCACACTATCTTACCCTTTTTATTCTTCAAACCCTGGATATTCCCGTGAGTTGTTTTGTTCAATGGGTGACTTGGGAACTTAGGTGTAGTTTGTCAGTGAGATAACTGAGATCAGGGATGAATTCACTGGGGATGGCCACAGCATTCATCAACATGGGAGAGTGATTTTATCAAAAACATCCTTGCTTTGTTGTAAAATGCCAAGCAACAGACCACACGCTGAGGTAGGAGAGAGAGCTGAGCATGGTGGCAAATGCCCCACACTGCAGGCTATGGGTCTCAGTAGTCCCACCGGGCCCCTTGGAGGTTGGTCCCAGCACATAGGTCAGCTGGTCATACAGAGGGTCCCTCCCTAAATGTCAAAAAGTGGAGCTTCCAGGTCTCGCTGTCTCAGACAACCCATCAGCCTCAGCCATCAGGGGCATTTGTACCAAAGGATAAAGTCCACTAACCAATACAAACAGGGTACAATTTTTAAAAAAATGTTACCCATCAATTCACTCTCACCACAGAATAAAACTTAAGAAATTCACTAGGGCTGCAAAGCCAAACTACAAATTCCACAGGTGGCCAGTGGCCTGGGCCACCAAGGATAGCAACCATAGGTCCTGCAGCACCAGAGCGCTGGTGGTCTGGGCCTGGGGGGACACCAGCAGCTGACCTAAACAATGACCTGGTATATACAAAGAGTTCAATAAATGATCATTTTCATTGTTACAAATAGCTGAATTCAGCCGACCTCATCCCTTCTCTTCAATGCAGATAATACAGTGTTCTACTTATAATTTGTTCAATGTCTGTGATGATGACAATGGAGATGTAATCATGATGATAGGGATGATTAAAAATGGCAATTTTTCATAGAGAGCAACTGGAAGGGGGACAGAGGCCAGAAGATATCTGAATTCATGGCTGAGAATTTGTATGACTAATTCAGAAAAGTGTTGCTTCTGTAGCCACCAGTACATAAAGGCAAGAAACACCCCCACCCTTCTCTCTTTTCACCAGCATCAGAGGTGGTAGTGATTTCCTACCATTGCTAATCTCTGGGTGACCTCATCATCCCCTATTTTCAGATTTTCCAAAGACTTTTATTACTAAGTCCTTGCATTAAAGGGCTTCTATTTGACAACTTGGGCCATGACTAATGCAGCCTCCTCTCACATCTTCAATCTTGATCATGCCTCCCTGATGTTTGCCCAACTGACTCAGCTCCCTATCCAACACTTTCCTTGGGGCCATCTTCTCCTATGGGAAGCCCTGTTCACATCTGGGTCTTTAGTTCTTATCCATCTGTGATTAACCAGTTTTCATATCAGCCCATGTAACTGTGCCCTGACTCCAGCCCCAGGCCTGATCACCCAGACTTGATACCCAGCTAATTCCAGCTCTTTTGGGGACTAGCCAGTCTCTCCTGGCATTTGCCACCTATCCCTCCTTGAACTCAGTAATGAAGTTAATTTACACACTGAGGTTCTCAATAAATGTTTTACATTGCAAATTTTTTTCGAGGAGCAGCCATATACCATTATTGAGTAGGTAAAAGTAAATTTGTAATTTGAAATAACTATCTAACTGGATCCAAACTCACTTGATATTTTTACATTTCACTTCCTTTTGGCTAGAAAGATACAATAGGTGAACAAACTAGAGTGAGAGCACAGTGTTCAGAAAATGATGATGCTACTGTCAACTATCCACATAAGTGCAGAAAGTACAGTATTAATGATGACCCCTGCTTGATGCTTCTTGTTTTGCAGAGAGATCTGCCCCCATTTCAAGTCTTGCATTCCAAAAGAAATCATTAAACTGTCCTTAATGATCAACCTTAAAAAGATCAACTCTCTTAATTAATTTTCCAAACAGTTAAAAAGGGTTTTTTTTAAGAGAGAGAGAGAGAGAGAGAGAGAGAGAGAGAGAGAGAGAGAACCACATATAACAGAGATCATAGTGTTATTGGTGTGGGATCAGAGCCAGAACTGGAAAATGCAATGACTTTCCTGGGCAAACAAGCACTATATTTCTACATGTTGCAAAGTGTACTATAGCTTTTAGAAATAGTGTCCATGAGACCTTCTAGAATGGCAAAGGGTATGGGTTTCCTTAAATGTTAAATAAACTCCTAAAAATGATGGACTACCTTAATATGTCGTTCTGAGCCCTTCGTAGTTACTCGGCTATTCCCAGGTTGCCTTTAAGCAAATGCAGGAAACTATCTTTTTAAAAAACACATTAATGAAAAGAAAAAAGGAAAAAAAAAACAGGCATAGATTTACAGGTTATTTTCTAAAACAATCTACTGCACAAATACACAAAGTCCCCAAGTGTGTGCTGTGCTGTCTGTGCAGCAGAGAGTGCACACAGAGGCGCCATGTCTGCAAACAGCCAAAGCCCCTCCCATTAAACAAGCATAGTACACCAGATGCTGTGGAGCGCTTGAGTGAACACAGGTCCCCTATCTCGCTTCGTGTCTGGGTGCCAAGAAACTAGTATTTTAACATTGCCTAACATTTTGAACAATGATGTAAAGTCCCAAGAAAATCTGTCTACAGAATTATCAATTCAGTGCATTTTCAAAGTATATTGTTACTATTTTCCTAAAATCACAGACTTAATTTCAATTTTCTACAGAATTGAAAATAATTTAAATCATAATAACTTAATTTCAGAAATGAGAATTTGAACTTTTACTTTTTCTCCCCACTTAAGTTTCTAGACAATTTCATCCCTAAAAACTTACCAAAAAAAAATTTTAACTAGAAAATTTTAGCATAAAGATCTTGTCTTGGTTCTGTCCTTGCTCTGCCACTATCTAGCTGTATAACCATAAGTGTATTTCATAATCTCTCTCCCAGCCTCGCTTTCTTCCTTGTAAACAAGATGGTTGGCCCCTTCCAGGCTAAAACGTTCTGATTAAAATGACTGTACATCTGATCCGAAGGGATGTGTGCAACTATGTCGATTGCAGCATTATTTTCAATAGCTAAAATATTGTTTGAAACAAAGTTAAGTGTCTGTCAACAGATGAATAGATAAAGAACATGTGGTGTATATATACAATGGAATGCTACTCGGCCATAAAAAATGGTGAAATCCTGCCATTTGCAACAACATGGATGAAACTTGGGGGTATTATGTTAAGTGAAATAAGTCAGATGGAAAAAGTTCACTCATATGTAGAATATGAAAAAAAAAGAACTCATAGAAGTAGACAACAGAGGGGAAATAGGGTGGAGGGAGGGTGAGGGTGGATAAAGGGGCCAACTGTATGGTGACAGACAGAAACTAGAACTTGGTGGTGAGCACGCTGAAATGTATACAGATGTAAAATTATAATGTTGTCCACCTGAAACTTATATAATATTATAAACCAATGCTACCTCAATAAAAAAAATTTAAATAAATTAAATGACTTTATAATTGGCTCCAGAACAGTAACTTAAGAAATGCAGGTTTTAATTCAAGGTAAATATGAAGCATGATGAAATAAAAACACTGGTCCTTAGATTTCTAAAATTACTTTAGAGGTTACATTGCAGCTTGGGCAGAGATTGTGAATATAAGAGAAACAACAATATAAAGACAAAGGAATATGGGTGATTTAGAATAGCTTCCAAAAGTTACTAAGGTTTCACATGATGTAATGCACATGCTTTCTTTTTTAATCTTGAGTCAAAAGCTTTTTCCTTCGGTACAGAAGACTTTGTAATATTTCTAAATGATCTAGCCTGACAACGTCTGAGGAAGAAAAAAATCAAACATTACACTGCATGAGCTTTCATCCTGTCACAAAGCCATTAGAGTTAATAAAAAACGATGGCATTGTTCAGTTTTATTTATAGTTTCTTCTTAATAAAATAAAAAATGAACAGAAAAACACTGCAAATATAAATTTTTAAAGACTTTAAAGATCTAAGACCAGAAACAAAATTATGTATGCAGATATAGCTTTACATAGTCTTTTTTTTTTTTAATGTATAGAAAAGATTGCTTATGGCTCCTGCTGAGTTTTGCCTTTTTTCAAGGCATCATGAATGATTAGATATCCTATGGCCCAGGTCACTATTATCAGGAATTTGGCAACCTAACAATGTGAAAAATATTCTGTCTCCAACTTAAACTTTATATAATCTGTCCTAAACACTACTAACTCCCAACATAACCTAGCGAAGCAAGATATCGTGCACCACATTTTTTTTACATCATCTATCTTTAAACCAATCAACTACGTGTTATCTTAAATTAGGTCTAAGAACAGGAAAGAGAAAAATAACATTTGTTTAGCACTTACTACCTAATGCTTCACAACTTTATCCCATTTAATTAGACAAGGATGCACAAAACATTTTACTTTTTTTAATACCCCTGTCATAATACAATATGTGCGTACTTATAAAATAGGAGAGCACACAAATTTCCTCAAATTTGTTTATTGATAAAGAAAAAAATAACAATGTAATATAACATAGATCTACTAATGAAAAAGAACGGAATTCTTAAGGGAGGGATAATATTTCACTTAATCGAGGTTTAGAGTCAGTGTTTCCTATCATCATATCGACTGTAAATATTCATCTGTAGAAACCATTCTCAACTCACGGGTAGCACAAAAAGAGGCAGCTAGACAGATTTGCCTGTAGCTGGCCAACTCTGCTTAATACCTTACAAAATGTTTCCACTAATCTTTCATTCGACTAATAATATTCATTATATTTCTTCAGTTATTCTTTTAAAAAAAAATATTTGATGAGTATGTGCCACATGCTAGAAGCTTCACTAGACCACAGGGATCCAAAAATGGAAAAGTCAGGGTCCCTGCCCCAGAGATACAAGTATGACTTAAAGACAGGCCTGCACTCAAGGGGCTTACTGTGTACTTGGACTGGAGTATACCAAATGCCATGACAGAGATAGATATGAGTCAGGTGGGGCTAGGGGCAGCACAAGGAGGAAGTGGCCGCCTCTGTTGGACATGGCCAATGGTTAAGAGCCCATGGTCTGGATGAGAATGCCTGCCTTCAGATACCAGCATGCCACTTGCTGCTATGCGCCTCTGAGTAAGACATTTAACCTCTCTGTGCTTCCATTTCCCAACTGCAAAATGAAAGTGATAATAATGGTTCCCACCCTATTGGTACCATAGGGGATCGTTGTGAGGACTCAGCAAATTCACACTGAGCATTTACAACAATGACTGGCACACAGAAAGTACACGTAAGTGCTAGCTGCTCTCATTATGACAGAGAGAGCTATGATGAAGCTGACTCTTAAATGATGAGTGGGAATTTCCCAGGAAGACAAAGGAGAGAGAGCCTTTCAGACAGAAACCAGTACATGCAAATGAACTCAGACATGAAAAAGAGCCCTGAGTGGTCTGATGTAGCTCAAAAGTGAAGGGCGTTGAGAGGTAAGAGATGAAGATGGTGAGAACAGATCACAGAGGGCTTACATGTGCCATCCATAGGAAATAGACAAAATTATTTGAAGACGGTGAGGTAACTTTCTGAAGTCCCACTGTGGCAGAGACTACTGGCTGCCCATACAATTGCCATATCTTCCCTCTTTCCTCAGTAACAGAATAGCTGTATTTTTAGGGGGGGAGGGGCAAAACACCTGGAGAAAATTATCTTTCCCAACATCCCTTGAAGATAGAGAGGGACAATAGATATTAGGATTCCTATGAAGGAATTTTAAAGGAAGCTTATTCATCAACTGTTGACTACCCATCATTCATTCTTTTTCCTTCAATGATGGCTAGAGCTGCAGCAGCCATACTGAGCCTTTGAAGGAAGGAGGCCAAAGAAGAGAATCTAAGTTACTCCAACATCTTTCAAACACCAAAGCAGTGCCAGCAACTGTCTATCTCCAGTCCTATTGTTATGTTAAGAAAAAAGACCGTTAGAAATTTAAGACCATGTAGTGGGGCAGGGAGGGTGGATGGGTCTGTTACTCTCAGCCAAATGCAATTCCTAAGGGTGTATACTTAGGCTTCTGAAAAGATCCTGTATCTCTTTGAAGTAAGACACTTATTTGTTATAAATAAATGTTACTGGATGATGACAATGATGATGTTAACCTTTATGAAATATATCCTAGGTGGCAAGTACTGAGAAACAAAAAATTAAGTAATTTACCCAAGGTCTCATGGCGAATAAGTGATGAGGCTGAGTTTTGAATCCATGCAGTCTAGCTCCAGAGTCCATGCTTTTAACTGTAAGACAATACAATCAAACACAAACTAACAAACTAATCTCCACAGATACACTAATCGTAAAGAAGTTTTGTTGATTCGTTTAAAAAAAAACTTCTTAATACATGTCATCATCTCTAAATTGCTCCTCTGTTTGAGAAATTATTTCTTGTAGGGCTGGAAAACATTTGTTGGGTTTCATAGCTGCCTTATGTGTAATATTACCTACTACTTGGTAACATCGTCTCCTGACAGAAGTCTTTCCCTACCACCAGCCACCACTGCAAGATTAATCTTCCCAAAAAAGGAGCTTTGACCATATGAGAGCCCTTCACAAAAGTCTTCAGTGGATCCCTGTTGCCTGAATGAAGTCCACACTCTTTAGTCTGCATCTGCTCCAGCTCCTTTCCCATTTTCCAGCCACTTCCCTTCACACTCCAAACCCTAGCCTAACTGGTGTGCCCCACATTCACCTGGGGTTTTCCATCTCAGACCTTAACACATACTGCCCAGTCCACCTGGATGCTCATGATCTCCTATCCCTCTCTCTGGTCCATGTATCCGCACTAGACCTCATCCTCAAGACCCAAGTCAAGTGCCACATTAGTGGTGTCTTCTGGATGAGGGCTAAGTTGCCATGGATATGGTTAAAGAGGAAAAGCACTGAGTTTTAGAGTCTCCCCTAAAGAGGTTACCCAGCCATGCAGCATACCCCACTTAGACTGGGGCCAAGGACTGGATCCCTCTCCTTGACTCACCATCCTCAGCCACCCCTCCATATTTTATCTGATCAAAATCAACACCATGGACTATCTTCAAGCTAAAAATATTTCACAAAAAGGAAACTTATAACCCTAAGGATGTGTTAGAAAGGGGAAGTAGGGAGGCCATGGAAAAGCTATTACCAGTGCTTCGAGGGGTCCAGACAACACAGGGCCTTTCTGATCCACTGACTAAAATGATCCAAGTCAGGGATATCCAAAAGGTAGCTTGCTCAGGTTGTTATATCATAAGAAGGGGTTTACTTATCCTAAGACCCTCAGGTAACTGGAGAACTGACCACTACTGACTGCATAAGAAAGTTTAACCAAGTACACAGAATCCTCTTGTGGCTTGCAGGTCTCACTGGTTTATATACAAAGTTATCAGATTCATTTACTTAAAACAACACATTTTAAACCAACTCAAGCATAATATCCAAACCTAGACTTCCTAGATATGACTAATTTCAGTTCTTCTCAAGATAAATTACAGCTAATGAATGAACAGTACTTTCTAGAAAACTGCCCACTCACAGAATGATATTGCTTTTCTTCCTTCATTTCACACGCCATTCCCAGAAGCCTCAGATACAGTATGTGGGTATCTGGCCATTCCATTTTCCTAGCTCTAAGCTCCTGATTATTTTGATTTGCTGTGATTTACTTTTTTATCTTTTAGTTGATTATTATTGTTTGCTTTCCTAGCCCCCGGTAAGACTAACACACTACACTCACTACACTGCACATGGGAGAGGTTTTTTTAAAGTTTTGAATGAATGAAAGATCAAAAATGCTCTGAATTAGTCACATTTACTGGTTAATTGGGCAATTCGGTTGGTCATTCCCACTTTCTTTTCTCCCTCCTTTCTTTCCTCTAACCCCCTCCAAACCCTGGAAAAACAGGGCAATGAATGTGCTGCCAAAGAAGAGAAGTAACAAGGCATTTGAGTCACACATTCTTCTGGACCCCTGTTAATTAGAGGTTAGATGGATTTTTCCAAAGCACCACTAATACTGTTGTTGTTGTTCTTTTAATTTAAAAATAGATCTCTAGTCACTCTACTCTGCTCCCCCGCAATCATACACGGCCTTTATAAAGTAAACCACAGCGTGAAGGGGAGTTGTTTATACACCTCTTTGTCAGCGAATCTCCGAATCCCTCCCCAATTTATTATTTAATTCATTTAAATTGGGATAAGTCTGTTCCTGGCTCTAAAGAGCCTTCACAAAAGGGCAGAGAGTCATTGTCCCTGCGGGGTGTAAGCCAAAGCCCGGCTCAACCCATATCTCTGTTGTGGGGAACAGAATTTCCTCAACATTCTCAAAGGAAACGTTACTTCCTAAAAGGAAAACTGCCATGGAGGCTGATGGTCACTGCCAGGAGCAGTCAGGCCGCTGTCATGCTGGCCACCAAAAATGTGAAAAACACAAGCACTAAACTCAGAGACTAGAATACAGTGAATCAGGTTTAAAGGAGTTATTCCTAGCCTAAAGTCCACAAAACACTCAGAAGAACGTCTTCTTAGCCTCCAACCATGAAGGAAGAAGAGAAATTATTTTAATGGAGGAAGAATAAATAGTGATCATAAATATCTGCAGTGGTGGTACCTCACAGCATCCAGAGGCGAGGGCCCACCAATACACATTCCAGGGTGTGAGGTCAAGCACAGGCCTTGGGCGTTGGGCTCTCACTTCCCTTTGCGCCTTATCTGAGCAAAATCAACACCACTGACAGTACTCAAGTTCAAAATACTTCCCAGCAAGGAAACTCATAACCTTAAGGATGTGTGAGAAAAAGGCAGCAGGGAGACCCTGTGGAAGCTCTTACCAGCGCCAAGGGGTCCAGCCAACATGAGGCTACCATCTGTCTACTGACCAAAATCATCCAAGTCAGGAAAATCTAGAAGGTAGCTCAAGAAAAAAGTAGCATGAGGTTAAACAAGATCTGAGCAGACCAAAGTATGGATGGAAATACTGGTACTAAAACCAGGAAATCCAAGGTTGGCTGACAGAGTGACTTCTGTGTCCGAAAGTACTGTGTAATTAAGCATCACTGACTACAATGTTTAAATCCCAGTGAACAGCTCTGTGAACTAAGGGACCCAATAACACAACCTACTTACCGATTATGTCCTCTAAGGCTGCCCAATTTAAGATAACGACATACTTGTAGGATAGGTCAGCAGCCAGAAAAAAATGACACCTCTACAAGCCCACATATAAGTAATACAGTATCAAAGATGGAGATCGTTTTTATTTAAAGAGTCATTGACCGAAAACACAAAAAGTTGGGGAGAAGATCACACTAGAGTAAAAGACCTCTGCAATTATCATCCACCAGAACACTCCTAAGATAAAAGTCATCACTATAGTAATTGTGCTGGGACAACAGACACAGCCTAGGACTGTCCCAGGCAAACCAGGGACACATTGCTCAGGGACCACATACAAATAAAATCAATAACAGAGGACTAATGTTTAACAAGCTTTGTAAAATCCACCCCCAAAATACCCTTAAAACTATATTAAATATAAACAACAAAAATGCACTGTAGCTCCATGCTGAGAAAAGATAAGGAGCTAAGCAGAGGCAGGGACAAAGGTAAGTACTGAACAGGGGTAAGAAGGTAGAACCAGAGGGAAGCAGTTTAGTTTGATTCTGAGGTCAAGGTAACTGATCACATTATTCTATTTTATTTTTTATGTTTTAATAGTTGAACAATGCAATATTTCCTATACGCAAAGGAACTTATATAGTGCATACATCTAAGTTACAAACCATACTAGTAAATTCAGCACCATGAGCCCACCACCCAACTCAGAACCAGAGTGGCACCAATCCCATCACACCACATGGGAAGCTCATCAACGTGATGTATTTTAGTCTCTATTAGACAGGCACTTTGAAACTAATCCATTAGTCAACAACTACTCCAGCTTCTTGGATGGATCTTTTCCTGAAACTCATGCTCTACCATGACTAAGGATTCCCAGCAGTACACTGAGGATGGGAGGCTTCCTTCACAAGCCAACCAAGTAAAATAAAGACAAGTAGTTCCAACTTCTCTCCTAAACGACCTGCTGCCCAGTATTCACAGCGAGTTAAGAAGGTCACATCTTCAAGGTGTGTGTGAACCATTACCTTAAAGGAACTCAGCAAGACAGCACTGAACCCAAAGGGAAGAGGTGAGAAAGACTTCCTCCTCCTTACCTCTTCACCTTTTCTCCATTTCCACTCCCTATCTTATCTACTCCCTGTGAGGTTTTAAACCAAGAAAGCAGAGAAATGCAGGGGGCAAGAGTGCAGCTGTAAGGACTGAGTAGAGGGGCAGCGAGTGTCCCCTAATCCTAGAGAGATCTGACACACTCTCTCATCCTTCTCATGGTATCCCAAAATAGGTCTACATTCCAACTCCAACACCCATATGTGGTCTTATACACACTGCTTAACTGTTCACAGCCTGTATCATCATCTGTGTGTGATCATACCCATCTCACAGGAAAGGATCAAATCAGATACAGTATGTGAATGCTCCTTAAGCCTCATTATTATTGTATCCATGTTTGTGTCTATATTTTTGCTTCTATTATTATTATTCATTAGGAGATACTGAAGGCAAGATCAGGGCCAGGGCTAGATTCAAGAATATGTTGCCCTACCTTCTGATGGAACAGTTACAAAGAGACAGGTACATCTTTTCAGGAAAAAGTTAACCCTTCCTTAGGTCTTAGAAAACGAACTTCAATTTATGCTCAGTGGCCCTTCAATGCATTTTAATATTAAAATTCATTCTCATTTAACAAATATTTTATACACATGTATCATGCCAGGACCCATGCTGGTCACCAGGAATACAGTGATAATAAGAAAGCAAGGTCTTGCCCTCACGAGGTTTATGTTCCAGTGGGGGAGGGGAGATAACAGGCACATGAACAAATTAATGGATAATTCCAGACCTCAGTGCTAGAAAGAAAAAAAAATAGGGTCTAGCTGGTGCGGGGTGGGAAGCCTGTTTTAGATAAGCTGGTCAAGGAAAGCCCGTCTAAGGAGGTACATTTCAACTAGAGAATAAAGTGTTTCTGGTAGAGAAACCAGCAAATGCTCCTGTGGCTAGGAAGCTCACGGCAAGTTCAAGAGTGAAGAAAAAAGCCAGGATGACTGAGCGCTTTCAAGAAGCACTTTTCAATTTGGTGAGCAGTGGAACCACCCAGGACAGTCGTAGGAGCCACTGACACTTGAGGCTGGCTCCTTTTCCCCAAGATTCCAATGTGATTGTCTGGGTGCAGCCTGGCTGCGGGGAGTTCGCCAGTCTCCCCAGGCGTCTCTGAGACACTGCCTAAATTGAGAATCACCACAGTAAGACGTAAGTCAGCTCAGGACAGAGCCCTGGGGCTCCTGAGGATTGAGTCTTCCTCTTTTAAAGGCCACTTCAAAACTCGTGCTCCAGTCAGCAACTGCACCCAACATGGAGTAAAGGCCAGATGAGAGGGAACGTCCACGGTAAATGTAAATGAATAATTGCTTATTTTCACCTTACAGCCTGGACAGAGGAAAGACAGTGTGTATGAAATATTTACTCCCTGGAGACTAAATTTTTTTCCTCCTTAAGAAATGATTCTAGGAAAATAATGCAACTAAATCATCTTAATCCGTATTCCTGGAAATTACCTGACTTCTGATTTAAAGTGTTAAAAAACACCAAAAAAAAAAAAAAGCATGCATTAACTATAATTGTCTCTGCCATTCCAAAAAAAAAGCAAAATTAAAAATTAACACAGCCTGACTATGTATGAGGAGTGAACAGGGTTTATAACCCATATGACAAGCAATAATGACCAGCTGAGAGTAAGTGAGGCAAGGTTGTGGCAGCCTTCATTTGTTTGATGGCATATATCATCTGTAGAAAGGATGATTCTTGTAAGAAAAAAAAAAAAAACGTAGATCACTTTAATGATTCTATGCTTGGTGACAGAAGCACACCAAATTCACCATCATGGTTTCCTCTAGGGTGGTAGGGAGAAAAATAGAGTACATTTTTCAGAAATATTTTATTTCTTTCATTTAAAAAAGTCAGAAGCAAACATGGCACAATGTTAGTATTTATTAATTCTAGGGAGTGACCTCTGAGTACTTGTATTACTCTCTGTATTTTTCTGTATAAAAAGAGAGAGAGAGAGAGAGAGAGAGAGAGAGAGAGAGAGAGAGAGAGAGAGAGAGAACATGTTTGAAGGGTAAAAATTCTTCATTTACACTTCTTGCATAATGTGTTAAATTGGGCTGAAACCCTGTAATTATTTCTTACCATTACTGTTTGCCAGTTTCAGAGGCAATGCTCCTGAATTCATCATTAGCATTTATGCTCCTGTTATATTTATACATGAGGGCTAAGGAGAGTGCTATTAAATACTTCATAAATTGTCTATTTCTCATTTTCCTCTTCTATTCAACTCAATCATTGCCTTATGCTTCTATCTGATGTTTTTCCTAAAAATACTGCAGAAAGGATTAATAAGACAGTCTCCATATTCTCCAAGGAAGACTGACTCTGGGGTTCACCAGAACCCTGCCTCTACTTACAGCAGAGTGTTCTTTTCCTCCCATCTTCCAACACCTTATCCCATTTATTTCAGGAAAGTTTGCCTGATGAATCTCCAAGCACTCTGATAGTTCCTTTATCCTGAATTCCCAAATTCTCCTTTATCTCTCAATTCCCAGATAATTGTTTGTGCTGCTTTGTGAGATCCAAAGGCATTTCAGGAGGAAGCACCTCTGGACTCTGTGAAGGTATGAGAGCAGTTGGGATTTCTGCTCTCGGGAAGGTGAGCCACACCGAACAGACAAGGAAAATGAGCCACATAAGAGATATAATTTATTTGGGGAGCATGAAAGAGAGGGCAGCAGGGAGGGAAGTTCATGAAAGGCTTCAGGTCAGAGGAAACATTTAAGTGGGCCTTAGACACTGCGTTGGATTTTCCCCAGAAGAAAATTTTAGAAAGGACGAAAACTTAGTAAGTATATAAATTGTGCCTCCACCAAAAAAAAAGTATGTTGAAGCCCTAACCCCCAGTATCTCGAAATGTGACCTAATTTGGAAATAGGGTCGTTGTAGATGTAATTAGTTAAAATGGGGGCAAACTGGAGTATGGTGGGCCCTGACTGAATATGACTCATGCCCTTTTAAGAAGACAACTGTGTGAAGACAGGGAGAACCAGTGTGGCAACAGTCAGAGACTGAAGGGCTGCAGCTATAACCCATGGAACAGCAAGAAGTGCTGGCAAATCACCAGAGGCTAGGAAGAGGTAGGGAAGGATTCTCACCGATTGGTGGTGGAGGGAGCATGGCCCTGTCCACATCTGGATTCTGAACTGCTAGCCTCCTGAACTGAGATAAAAAATTTGTTTTTTTAAGCCACCCAGTGCATGGTACTTTGTAATGGCAGCCCTAAAAATTTAATATAGTCATGGATTAGAAGAATAAAAAATTATAAAAGGAAACCACAGAACATATTCAGAAAACACCTTCCTCTAACTCACAGAAGACCTGTGCCGTGCTGGACTTCACTTCACTTAGAATGAGCTCACTTCAACACTCTCCTCTCAGTATCCAAAGAGCTCTCTTGCTTCACTTCCCTTTCTTTTAGCCCGTCTTCAACAGAGTGAGCTGTTTCTCCCATCAAAGGCTAACTCTGCCACCTCTAAACTTTATCCTGTGACTTCCACTCATTTCAATATCTTGCTCTAATAATTTTATATTTGTTGCCTGTTGTGTAAACCATGGATACTTCCCACAATCCCATTTCCTCCCCTACAGTTCCCCACCTGCAATCCTCTCACCTTTTCCTTTTAAAAGCCGCCTATGTTAGATTCTTCCACTTTCTTACCACCCATTTTCCACCCAACCCTTTGTTAAGATAACTTCTGCTGACTCTCTATTGAAACTACTTGGGAGAGGTGTTGAGTACACCACCGAATTACTGACTTTTATGAACATCTACGTTTCATTCTCTACAAATTCTCTACATTGCTTAAAACTAACACCCATTCTCTCTCTACCCAACATGCTCTCTTCTTCTGGCTCCTGGAGGAATACGCTCCCTTAGTTCTCTGCTCACTTCCGTGACGGCTCCTTTTCTGTTCCCTTCATCGGCTCACGATAATGTAGGTTCTCCTTACCTGTGTTACCACTGCACTTTGTACACTCCTCAGTTGTAGCAATTCTTAGTATTTGCTTAGGGTTTACAATACACATCTTCCGTCAATCAGAGTTCAGCTTTGAATAATATTATCCTACTCCACATGTGGTATAAAGATCTTACCATGGTATGTTTCTAACTCCTCACTCTCATTATTTGTGCTATGTTGTCACACCTTTTAAAAGGCAGGTTAGAAATATTCAATGTTGCAACTATTTTTGTTATTGTCTTTTAGAGCAATTAAAAATAGAAAAATTTGAATTTTATTCACTCTATTTCCAGTGCTCTTCATTTCTTTGTGCAGATCCAAGATTCTGTCTGGTATCTGATATTCTGTCTGGTATAATCCTTCTGCCTAACAACATTTCTTTAATATTTCTTACAGAATATATATGCTGGCAATAAATTTCCATAGTTTGTTTGTTTCAAAAAAAATCTTTCTCCTTAATTTGTGAAGTACATTTTCACTAGACATAGAATTTTGGGTTGACAGCTCTTTTGCTTTTAGCACTTTAAAAATGTCACTCCATTATATTCTAACTTGTATAGTTTCTAAGGAAGGCTCTGCTGTAATTCTTATTTCTGTTCCTCTATAATGTGCCTTTTTTTCCTCTGGCTGCTTTTAAGATTGTTTACAGCTGTTGAATGTGATATGCTTAGGTGTGTTTGTTTTACTCTATTTATCCTGTCTAGTATTCTCTGAGCTTCTTGTGATTTAGTGTCATTAATTTTAGGAATTTCTCAGCCATTATTTCTTCAAATATCTTTTTCCCATTCCCTCTCTCACATCTTCTTTTAGCATTCCAATAACATATATGTTTGACTGTCTTGGATATTCTGTTCTTTTGTTTTCGTTTGTTTTGTTCTTGTTGATTTTACTTTTAGTTTTTTTCTCTTTTGGTTTTAGTTTAAGTGATTTCTATCGATCCATCTGATCTCTCATTGTCCACCATTTCCATTAGAGCCTTTAGCCTATTTAATCATAGTTATTTTAAACTCCCTGTCAGATACTTCCAACATCTGTGACATATCTTCGGCTGGTTCTAATCATTGCTTTGTCTCTTGAGTTTTTTCCCCTTGCGTTTTAATGTGCCTAGTAATTTTTTTATTGAAAGTAGAACATCTTGTGTAGAGAGTGGGGTAAAAATTATTTTAATGTCTGTAAATGGGAACACTTTCCTTCTGCCAGGCCTTAGTGTAAGGGTTTGAGCTAATCTAATTAGGAGTTAGGCTGGCTTTGACATTTGTCATTGCTATGGTTATCTTCAAAGCCCCACAGGCTAGTGATATCCTGCGGTCATGGTAAGGGTCAAATGCCAGAGTCTCTTTGTTTTCTGATGACTGCTGCACTCTCAGCCTTAAGTATTTCCTTTGCATCATGCCTCAGAGAAAGTCTGCCTCTTACAAATTAAATGTTACTCCATTCTTGTCAGCCTGATGGTGGGATGGGGGTGGAGGGTGTCCTCTGTGGTTCTGTGAAGCCTCAGTCTTACACAGATACATAGTCTTACATTGCTGGGGCAATGACCTACTCAACCTGCCCATCCTTCCCTGATCCTGTCCTCTCCTGAATTCACAGTCCTGAATCCAGCTTGCAATCTTCCCCCTCCTGTTGAGATTCTCATTCCTGTTTTCTTCCCTCAGTTACAGTGATATTTTACCAGTATCCTAAAGATGATGATGGTGTTTGTTACCCCTCTCCCAAAGTAAAGCTTTTGTTCTGTAGTGGAGATACAGGAGAATAGTTTAGGCAATTTTTTTTCCCCTTCCCATGCAGCTTCCGTTTCCTCCCTCAGTTCTGCCCAACAAGGAAGACCTCTGGACTTTCTCAGTCTTTCTATGAGTGGCTGATACGATTCATGGAGAAAATACTGCAAGAGGGTTTAGATCCCCCCATTTTTGCATCCTAGGGGGCCACACTCACTTCCACCACTGCACACTCAGCCAACCTTCGCCAATTCTTCAGCCGCCCCAGCTGAATTCTTTTTACCAGTGTCCAGCAGCTTCTTGCCCTGCAGGGGCCTATCTCTCCCAGTATTCTGGGCCTTGTACCCTCAGTGCTCCCAAAGGTTCAAGAACAGTTGTTAACTTGCTATTTGTCCATCTTTACTCATTGTAAGGTTCACAGTGAAGCTCTTCCCAGGTCTTTTTATGCTTCTGCATCTCTAGCTGGAAACTGAAATGCACCTGCATTTTCATTCCATTCCCTCCACCAAGAATAGCCTTCCTACTTATCTCCAAATACCAAAATCCATCTCAAGTATTATACATCTATCAAAAGCGCTCCTCATTTCTCCTACTCATAGGTCAACATCCCTTCCTCCATGCTCCTGAGCACTGCATTTGTACCTCGCTTTTTGCACTTAGCACATGCTATCTGGTCGTTAGTATGTTTTATCTCACATAATAGAATATAAGGTTTTCCTATGGTGTCGACTTTGTCTTATTACTATATAATTATTCTATACATGCTTATCTTGTATCTTAAACAAAACCATTGGTTCTTTGATAATAGAGTACAGAATTTTTCCTTTTTGAAAAATTAATATTTCCCCCTTTACACTACCATATACTCTCTTCTAACCTCCAAATACACAAAGAGCATAGAAGTTAAGGTTCGCCTGATCCTTTTCTGCTAGTTATCAGAATATAGTCATAATTATACATGATTAAGGGTTAGCAGTTTTATGTTAGAGACACAGTTCTCTCAATAGCTGTGTGGCCTTAGGCAAATGACTTAAATTTCTAAGCCTCAGTGAAAATAAGTATGAGAAAAGTTAATACTTAATTCACAGGATTAATGTAGAGCTTAAACAGATAATTCATGGGATGAGCACCATATGATGTTAGCTTTTTTGCACAGTTATCATTTTAAGAAATAATTGCTTTTGGCAGAGAAGAGGAATGGAGTAAGTTTTTATTGGGTCCCAAGCACCATACTTGGTGTTTTTGCATTCTCTATTTAATTTAAGCCTCATACTTTCAAAAGTATATGTATTACCATCCCAATTTTGGCATGAGGAGACTGAAGCTTGGTAACTTGCTGATGGTCACATACTGATAAGAGGCAAGGTCAAGATTCAAGTCTAGCCCTCCAAAGTCTGTTCCCACCACCCAACACTACTTCACCAACCCATCCGGCCTGGAGATCTGTGTGGTGATTTCACAGCAATCGGTTCACAGTGAACACCAAAGCCTCGTGAAACCACACAGCACAGGACAACAGACACAACTATTGTGGCCATGAGGACGGAGTTTCATGACAAATTGCAGTGGTGGGTAGGGGGCTGCGTGGTGAAATGCCCATATCCTTTCAGAAAGGGCCATTACAGAAACAGAATGTGTAATTCAGACCCCCAGGATCCATTGCCTGGGCCAGGCTTTGGCCAAGGTGACCTCGCAGGTGGTGGGACGGGAGACAATGCCTCCTGAGTAGGCAACCACAGAAGAACTGTGGTCGGACTGATCTCTCCTTTACTTCCTCTCAAGTCATCCCATCAGGCTTTTTGAGTAGCTAATGAGCAACTTTAATTTCCTTGGAGGAAGCAACTATTGTTGTGTCTCATTCAATACAGGTTCAAGAGAATGTTATCTCGAGTGACAGAAGTGAGGTACAAACAAATTTACATGTTGCTGCTGATGTGGCCTATTTAACAATGGATTCTTACTTCCTCCTGATAACTGCAGAAAATCTCTTCAGGTGGAGGCAGGTCCTACAGACACTGGAGTTATACAAGAGGTGGCAGCACAGTGACCTTTCAGGCCTCAAGGTTGTGAGTTCACTGCCAGGCCTTTAGACTCTGTGTGTGTACAGTTACATGGGCTTTGACAGATGCACCCAATCACATAATCACCACCACAATACTATAAAAAGCAGTTCCACTACTCCAAAAATTCCATCATGTTGCCTTTCCCATGGTTTAGGGATTGGGGTGACACCAAACAGCCATCGTGCTTGACTTGGGTCTCTAGTTCTAAGGACTCAGTTTCCCAAACTCCTGATTGGCACCCAGTCAGCAACGGCCCCCGCATGGTCATCCAGGGAGCACAACCTGTATCATTTCTATTGGCTCTTTTCTTCAAGGCTAGAGATCACTTCTAGTTTCTCACGCTTTAATTTCAAAAGTACTCCTGGGTCCAGCCTCTGGCACTGCTACGTGGCAGGCACTAAGTATTCCTGAGGCCAAGAACCCTACAATGCCCCCTACCCTGTCCATCCGGCCACACACTAGAGCAGGATGGGCAGGGGCCTCAGCACATTCTTCCTCTGAAATTCCAGAGCTCAGTGTGGACAATCTCCATTTACAACGCCTGAAAGGTCTGAAACGTAACAGGTTTTCATTTCTTATCCATTTTCCTGTTTACAAAGTAGAAGCCAGAGACTGAAGCTGAAGCAAATTTGTACTATTCTTGTACTATTAACTGAAATGCATGATTACAGGAAATGCATCTGTTTTTAGAATGATCTGATTAAATACAATCTCTTTTCTTTTTCCTTGCTATCAATGTACTATTTTTATTTTATATGAACTGAAAATTATTGTATGCAATGTTCTCCTATCATAAGCACTTAGTAATTTTTCAAAACACTGCTTTGATCATGTCATTTCCCTGCCCCAAAATATTTCACAGTTTGCCGTTGTTTACCTGATAAAGTCCAGAACCAATTAGATATCCCTAAATTTGCCTACATTGCCTCCAATAACACCTCCACACAAAGCTCTGCTCTGGCCAGACGGGACTTATTTCCACCTACTCTACCTCTGCCCCTTCTGCAAGTGTCACCACCCCCCATGAAGCCCTTTCAGACCACCATGAACAGGAATGAATTTCCTCCCTCACCTGGATTTCTAAGATCCAAACTCCTCATTATCCTAAGCCACCTTGAGCTGTTATGGCTGTTAACAGGTCTCCTCCCTGCCCTACAAGGTCTCTACAAGGATCAGAAAGAGCTGAGCTTCCCCTGACTAACTGTCTCTTTGCTTTATGGACACCGTGTACTGGATAAGAGATTCTTTCTCTCTACCTGCTAACTAATAAAAAACTCAGAGATAAATTTGTGTCCTATTCCAACAGGTATACAGGACCTTATGGCACACATTTCATATTGTAACTTCAACTTCAGCCCTGGCTCAAATCCTAAGTCCCTACCCTTATTCTCTCTTTGACTCATTTGTCTTCCTGACTTGTCATTTCTTTTATCTTCCTATGTGTATGTATTTCTTGGCGGGAGAATGAGAATGTGTAAGAAAGAGTGAGACCCTTCCTGACCATGCCTGACACAGACATCCTGTACTCTCCACGATGCAAGGTTGGCAAGAGGGATCTTAATTTGCTGATATTTGTCATATAAAGATATGTCTAGAAGTAAGCACAAGTTCTTCAGGCTGCCCCTGTTGTGATCAACCAGGACTCTTGAGTACTTAACCCTGTCGTAGTAAACTACACTGAGCCCCTGATATGGCCCAAAGTAAGAAATTTCCTATTCATTTAAAATATTTCAGAAAAATGACAAAAATTTCCATAATACCCAAAACAATCTAAAGGTTCGATACATTCCCTATAAAAATTGTCATAGTATTTTTTACTGAAACAGAAAATATATATATATATATATATATATATATATATATATATATATATCTCCTAAAAATTGTGTGGAACCAGATAGGATCCCAGAAATATAAAGCAATCATAAGCAAGAAGAACATAGCTAGAGGTATCACATTTTCTGATTTCAAACTATATTACAAAGCTACAGTAATCAAAAGAATATGGTATTTGCATAAAAAACAGACACATAGATCAATGGAACAGAAAACGAGCCTAGAAATAAACCCATGCATACATAGTTCATTTACTTTTTTAAAAGATTCCAAGAATACACAAGAAAAAAGAGACCAATTCTTCAATAAATGGTGTTGGGAAAACTGGATATCCATATGCAAAAATAAATTGGACCCTTCCCTTATACCCTACACAGAGATCAACTCAAAATGGATTAAACACTAAAATATAAGACCTGAAATGTAAAACTCCTAGAAAAAAACAGGGGAATATTTCCTTAACACTAGTCTAGGCAATGATTTTTTTTTTAATCTGACAACAAAAGCAAAGGCAATAGAAGCAAAAAACAAACAAGTGGGACTACAAAAAACTAAAAAGTTTCTGCACAGCAAAGGAAACCATGAACAAATGAAAAGAGAACCTGTGTAATGGGGGAAAATATTTGCAAATCATATATATAATAAGGAGTTCCTTATATATATAAGGAACCCTTACAAGACAATAGTAAAAAATAATAATAATAATAACCTGATTTAAAAATCAGCAGAGGAACTAAATAGACATTTTTCTGAAGAGGATGTACAAATGGCCTACAGGTATATGAAAAGATGCTCAACATCCCTAATTATCAGGGAAATGCAAATCAAAACCACAATGATATCACCATACATCTGTTAAGATGTCTGTTATCAAAAAGACAACAGATAAGAAGTGGTGGTGAAGATGTAGAGAAAAAGAAACCCTTATACACTGTGGTGGGAATGTAAATTGGTGTAGACACTATGGAAAATAGTACAAAGGGTCCTCAAAAAATTAAAAACAGAACTACCACCTGATTCAGCAATTCCACATCTGGGTATTTATCCAAAGGAAATAAAGTCACTATCTCAAAGAAATATCTGCCTCCCATGTTCACTGCAGCATTATTCACAATAGCCAAGATATGGAAATAACCAGTGTCCATCCACAGATGAATGAAGGGAAAAAAACATGGCATGTATTTTATATTATACATAAAATACACACAAACACAATAGAATATTATTCAGATATAAAAAAGAAGATCTTACCATTTGCAACAACATGGATGAACCCAGAGGGCATTATGATAAGTTAAATAAGCAAGACAAAAAAATACAAATACTGTATGGTATCATCTATGTGTGGAATCTTAAAGAAATACTCAAACTCACAGAATCAGAGTAGAATGGTGGTTGCCAGGGGCTGGGAGGAAATGAGGAGATGATGGTCAAATGGTACAAACCTTCCAGTTATAAAAGGAGTAAGTTCTGAGCAGACAGCATGCTGACTATAGTTAATTACACTGTATTATATACTTGAAATCTGCTAAGGGAGTAGACCTTAAGCATTCTCACCAAAACAAAAAACAAAAAGGTAACTATGTTATTTAATTTAATTATGGTAATCATTTCACAATGTATATGTATATCAAATCATCACATTGGACACTTTAAATATATTACAATTTTATTTGTCAATTATATCTCAATAAATCTGGCAGGAGGGACTACAAGAAAATAATGAACATCAAAAGTTATACCCTCAAAACTCTTCTAATGATGGGAAGAGGAGCCTCCAGCAAAAATCCCTGCATTATTACTGGGTCTAGACCTTGATCTTCCCTCTTCCTATGTAGCTTCTTGTCCAGGGCTAAAGATACTCATTTGGCAAGTGTCTATTTGAATCATTTCTATACTGGCAATGCTAGTAGCTGCCTACATTCTCCTTTCTCCTTTACCAGCAGAACAGCAAGGAAGCAATGTACTCTGTTAAAAAAAAAAAAAAATTTTCACTTCCCCAGCTGCCTTGCAGCTAAAGATGGCCTACTTCTGGCCAGTTAAAGGTGAGCAAAAGCCTACCAGTTGGGCCTTCCAGAAAAGGTATTTTTTTCCTAGTAACAAAGAAGCACACTCAGCTGTCCCAGGCCTTTTGACCTCGCCATTTCCCAGTCTTACAATTTGGAAGGCAGATGTACTGACACAAGTACAAGAGTCATTTTGTAAACCTGAGAATGATAAAAAAAAAAAAACCAGAGCAGAAAGCTAAAGGACCCTGGGACACTGCGACACAGAGGAGCTGCTGTACCAGACCTACTCTGACACTACCTCTACACATCTTGCTAGAGGAGAAAAATGAACTCCTATCCTTCAAGCCAGAGTTTTCGGTTTTCTATTACATGCACCCAAACTCAATCCCCAAGTGAAGCAGGAAAGCGGTCTGCTTAAAAACTAATAATAAAGATAAATAAGACCTGATCGCAGCCTTCAAATGGTAATAATCTATCGGGAGAGATAAGAAACTCAGAGGAATAGTTGTAATACCAGATGGAACGTGACAAGCACATGAGCCAGAGCTGGGGCCCTAAAGAGAGTTTAGAGGAGAAATGACTGCTGGCTAAAAGTATTTAAATAGGACCACTTCACACTAAAATATCACATTTAACCCACCCGGAGAGGAGCGCCTCAATCCAAGAGACTAAATCTCTGCTGGTGGGACTGTATTCACCTTAGTATTTTGGGGGGTGTTTTTGAGCAGCGGCTCCCCTTCCACAGACAGGGCTGAGGAGTGTGGCTGTGCCAGGCCCGCACATGCAAATGTGTCACTCTGATTCTCTCTCCCCACTCTCCCTCCCTTCCTTCCTTCTATCCACCCACTTTTTCACAGATTCCTAAATATATGTTCTCAGGGCCCAAAGCGGGAAAAACTTTCCTTTGTCCCTCTCTAGATGACTTTGTGCTACTGGCTCATGCCCAAGAATGCTGCAGCTGAGCAGCTCCTTAAAGAAGGGTTTTGGTCGCACGTTTTAAACCATCAGAACAAAAGCTTTGATGAGGAACCTGAGCCTGATGCCGGCACTGAAGTGGCCCTGCCATGGCTGTAACGATAGCCCTGTGCAAAGGCCTCGAGACACTCTGAGCTCATTGCCTGTAAGAGCTGCATGGCGAGGACATCCAAAAAAACACACCAAGAGGGCTGCAGCACTGTTTTCCCAGATGACACGAGGCCTGGGCAATAACTATGGGTCTCTAGAGACAGTAACCAAACTGTTGATGCAGCCGGCCCTCTCCCTCCCTGCTGGAACTCAGTCACCCTAAAACATTCCCTATCAGGTTCTCCATTCAAAGCTGGCACCCATGAACCACTTGGAGGTTTCCATCCCAAAGCTGCCATGTCTTCCTCTTGACTCAACCGGTGAGTCCTCTGTCACTGGCAATTTCCACAACCTACTGCTGATGCTGCATCTTCCACCAGAGCATGCTGGCCTGTCTCTCCCTCTTCCACTCCAAGTCCCTGACTCATGCATAGTCCTATCTCAGGGAACCACCCTTTATCCTCCCACATACTCCATGCAGGCCATAAACAACACTGCCCTGTGCTCTCCGCATCTTCCCAGATGCTGTTTAGTGTTCACACACTTTGTTCCAAAAAGCACCACTGGACCCCCGGGACTCAAGCCAGACCAGACATAGAGCAATGTGCTGGGCATAAATCTCACTTTCCCCTTCAAAGCTAACCACTGACAATGACCTTAGGGCCACCTTGCCTGGTCTTGCACCCTTTCTCCAGAGGTCTCCTGGTGTTCCCCGTACACAACAACCTGGAGACTAGAAAACTGGTCCTCCGGATGCACCCAAAAAGCCCTTCCCTACACAAGACCTTAAGCCATCCCTCTGCCTCTGCCTAGCTCACCCCACACACATACAAGGATCTAATTTAAAGAGTATGGAAAACACTGTTCTCTATGAAATCAGTAACTATAAAAATATTTTACCTAAATACATAGGATTAACAAGTCAACAGAATTCAGCTTGTCATCCTAAAAGGTTAAATTTGAAAAGGCAGCCATGTCTACTCACCATATCATGTAGTTGGAAAATATGCATCACATTGAAAACACATTTACGTCTGCCGAGCTAGACTACATATGCAAATTACTACATACTAATTGGCTTTGGCTGTTCCTTTTACATAAAGTCATTATTCTTATGAATCATTAAATATATCCTTTAGTATTAATTTCAAGAGGCAAATCAATTGGCTATAAAAATAAACCCCCTGGTGCAACCAATGTAAAGATTTAAAACTAAATGTTGCTTCTATAGTAGAGTGTCTTAACATCCTGGCTACCAACACTGAGTACGTAAATTTTGTACTGAATTCTTTTTTTTCTGTGATTTAAAGCTGACTGACTGATTCTGGGTTAAGTGCTTACCTTCAAATGCTTACACTTCAAATGTTTAAAATAAGTCTTTATTTATTTATTTGTCTATTTATTTATTTTCTAATTAGATGAGAAAAAGAACATAAAAACCAATAAAGCAGCAAAAGGAATCAGCCCTTGAAGCTACGTTGCCTGCCCTAGGGACCGCTCTCTCCCAGGATCACACTCAGCATCCAGAGAGGGGTTCAATCAATATTTTTATATAGATAAGTCAGCGAATGAGCTGTTTGCAATGTCTTATGATGCCTTTGACTAATTAAAATAATACTAATAGCTAAAATTTCTCGGATTTGTTCCACATACCCTAAAATGTTAGTAGTGTTCCCAACTGACAGATAAGAAAATTGAGACCCAGCAAAGATAAGCAATGTGCCCAAGGTCAAGTCATCATTAATGATAGTACCAAGATACAAACGCAGGTGTGGCCACAAGACTCCCACCTACACGTCACTCCTCTGTCCTAGTGCCTGTGTTACTGAAGAGTGTGCAGACAGAAGCAAGTGGTCACCAGATACAATATGGCCAGGCACCCCCTAGCGGGCCTCAGAGCCTTGGAGATTCACCACAGTCCAGAGGCATGGTGGAACACTGGCCTTGCACATCCAGAAACCTGGCTGAATAAGCGAATGTAGAGTCATCACTCCAACAGACTCCAATTAACCAAACCCACAGTGCTGGGAATGATTAGAGCACCAATTCTTCTGCTATGGGAAATAACATCACAGGGACCAGCTTTTCTCTGAAGTAACAAGATCTTCGACATGGGAAGCCAAGTCATCATCAGAACGTTGCTGGGGAAACCAGAACAAGAACAGTGCAGCCATTTCACAAGTCTTTTCAGAGCGACTAGACTATTTGAATTTCACTGGCTGTCACTATCTGCCACAAAACCTTGCTCTGGGAACAAAGTGTAGAGAGGCCATTCCAAAGTCTGTAGAAAGATTTTCCCTTTTCATTGTCTCCACCTTAGAGCAAACTTCCTCTATTTACATATGCTAATTAACTCAGTCAGGTTACTGTAGGGCTGAAGTCCTGGGAACCCTTCCCTCTTTAAAGAGACACAGCATTCTGGGCTCTGACCTGAAGACCCAAAAAAATTGACATCAGAATTTAAGATCAATCCTTATTTCCCTTATGTTCAAGTTCTTATATTTGGGAGGACTTTGAGAATAAAACTAAAAAACTAAAAACAATATCACATTGGTGTGTGTTTAATATTTTTAACATGCTAATAAAAGACAAATGTGCCAATAAAAACAAAAATCTAACCATAGCACTATACATTAGCATTATATCAATGAAAACATTACATTATTTTCATGCTATCCAAATAGTAGGTACTATTCTGAAAAAGAATAAATGTGTATCTCAAACCTCGAAGGTAGTTAACTGCTGGTGCTCAGGTTTAAAAGAATAAAAAAAAAATGGAATTTATAAAACTAACCACAAACAAGTAGATGCTGCTGGGATAAAAAGAGAAGATGAAGGCCAGGGGAGGAAGGTAAGGTTTATTTTCTAGTTCAGAGGTACAGAGGCAATCTTTAGCTCCTCCCACACAATGTGACTTTCTTTTTGGAAAAAGTGCCTCCTTTGAGAAGCTCATAATTAAGCTTAATGATACACCTTCACCATTTAATGGTACTGTGCATGAGAAAATTCTATAAACACTTTGGAAAATGCAAGTGGCTATATTATGACCTATAAACAAATTGAAATGAAAATAAAAACAGGTGGTTTGAAATAGAACCCTCACCCACAGTTCTACTTTTAACTAAAGAACCTATCTTTTAAGGGTAGGAGACTTTTTCTATCAATGGAAGTAGCAATATATTACAAAATAATAATTTATTTTGAGGAGGGGGGTCTTCAAATATCCTGTTTCTAGAGCCACGATTTTCTGGTTGTTGGGTGTATTTTTGTCTAAGTTCCCTCCACAAAATAGGGTTTCTGCATAAAATTTCCCTACTTGCTTAACCAGTCTCCGATCACCTGAACAAGGCCTAACCCGGGAAACAAGACCAATCTGGCAACACACATGTGTTCATCCCTGTGGTCGCTGTGACAAATTACCACCACAAATTTATTCTCTTACAGTTCTGGAGGTCAGAAGTCCAAAATGAATCTCACTAGGCTAACTCAAGGTGTCAGCAGGGCTGCAATCCTTCTAGAACACAGGGGAGAATCTTCCAGGGGAAAATCTATTCCTTTATCTTTTCCACTTTCCAGAAGCCACCTTTATTCTTTGGTGGCGGCTCCTTCCTCCACCTTCAAAGCCAGCAATGTCTGGTTGAGTTATCCTCACATTGCATCATCTGGTTCTGTTTTCTTCATCACTTCTTTTCTGACTCTGTTAAGACTTGTGATTACATTGGGCCCACCCAGTTAATCCAAAATAACCTCCCTATCTCAAGGCCATTAATCCTATTCATCTGCAAAGCCCTTTTTGCCTTGTCAGGTAACACACACACAGGTTCCAGAGATTAGGATGTGGCCCTCTTCAGATGTGGCCTACCACAACACTCTCAACTAATAAATAAGGATCGACAAATCGCAATGAAGGTACAGGGATCAAAACAAGGTACAAATATAAGTCTATTCTGCTCAGATGTCCGAGGTTTCACGGCCTTAAGAGCTGCATATGTAAACATGCTATTCGCTCTGTATGTCATGCCTTTGTGTCATGACCTCTCTGGAGGTTACAGGGCTGACATGGGGGGTCAGACGGAATGGAGAGAGCACCACATGCACTTGGTACCCCCAAATTCCCTTCTTCGGCCAGTAATGTACAGCCCTCCAGGCTCACCCTGAGTGAGCAGAGAGCTTGACACACAGCCTGCTCCTGACCTCTGCTTCCTCTGCTAGGGCTTCATGGTGATGGTCTGACACATAAACTCCAGCCTTGCTTTTGCCGGTGTTTTAAGTTGACCCTGATTTTGTCCTTACCCAATAGCTACGTCAGATCAGAAATGAGCCCAGCGTCCACCTCTGCAAGTGTGGATAACTGGCCATTTTCAGGTGGGTATAGAATTCTAACACACTAATCTGTGGCGAATATCTTGTCAGCGCAGCCTACACTTCATACCATTTAAAGAGCTGGGTGAGTTCTGAAACGCATTGTTATCAGAATCACTACCTGCTGGCTGCCCAAGACACTGGGGAGCATGTTGCATGGCTCTGAAAGGCAATCGATAGATAAGATAGAGCCCAAAACGATGCAAAGTTAGACCTGAATTTTTTCAAAGACTCTGTGGCCATATTACTGAGGGAAAGTCATAGGGTCTTGAAGTTCCTAACAAAGTACTGGTAATACTGCCTGATCGCCTATATGTTAGGAAGCGCAAAAGTTCCACATATTTGGATTAAAAAAGATATTCTAAGTAGTTACAAACTTAAGACAAGTAAAAAATTTAATGCAACAATATTCAAGACCATTAATAAATGAAACAGCACTATGGTCCTAAAATAATGCATAATAAAAAAAGATGTTTAAGACAAAAAATTGTTAGCTACTTTAATAAACATGGAACATTGATGCAATCTTAATATTATATGGCTACTTTTGTGAAATGAAAAAAATACTTATTTTTAGAATGGGTATAAAATTGCATAAACAACATAATATCAACTATGTAAAAATATATTAAGAGACAATAGAAGGAAAACATCAAATGTTGGCAGAGATTTTTTGGTTGCAAACAACAGGGACCAATTCCAACTAATTTGAACAAAAGAGGTTTTATTACAAAACTGGAAGACTGGGAAGCTAAGCTTATAAATAAGTGAGAACTAAGGTGGCTCAAGAATTCCAGGTGGCAGCTTCAAAAACGTCCTCATACATGAATGCCAGCCAGGGTGCCACCATCAGGGGTAAATGAGCTCCACCATTTTTAATCTTGTTGCTCTCCTCAAATCACTGAGAAGGAATATTCTATTTTCCCAGGCTGAGTCACACACTCACCCCATGGATGCGGGGGAGGGAGGTCAGGTACCTCTATTTCAATGCCACCAGACTTTATTCTATGGGGACAGATGTAATCCCCCCAAAAATAAATCAGAGGGCTTACAGGAAGAAGAGGATGATAAACAACTTAAAACAAAAAGTCTGCTTCAATGGAATTAGAAGTGACTTTTTTCTCTTTTTTAAATATTTTCTTTACTTAGTTTTTTTTATCATGATGATACATTATTTTTATCAAGATAAGTATGTTCTCCTTTTTTATACACTTGGTGAAGACTGCTGGTTGCCCAAAAAAATTTGCTCTACCTTCTGTCCTAACACCACAACTAGATTACACTTCCCATCTTTCTTTGCAGGTAGGTTTGACCATGTGACCAAGGTAGGTGTGAGTAAGCTATCTCCATTGGAAGATGAACAAAAGTATTGCACACCACACCTAGAAGGCCTTAGGACAGAAGACATACAACCTCTACACTTTCTTCCCCTTTCCAAGAGGCAAAATCTGAGCATGGCCACCACCCAGCTTCCATGCTAAGGATGACAGCTCTTCCTCAAAGATAAGAGAGCAATGGCTTACAGGGAACTTGAGTCCATTGAAAGATTCCATGCAACAAAACTGCCTTGCTTGCCTGGAAGGCCCCCTCAGACTCTATGAAAAGGGGGGAAAAAAACTTATATTTTTTTAAGCCACTGAAATTATTGTTGAGTCTCTTTGCTGTCACCTCCTGGCTTTATCCTAATTAATACAACAGAAGCAAAATCTCATTACAAGGGTGTCAGTAGTTCTACTAGTTATGCTCTGAGAGGCTGTCTTGAGTAGTAATCTAGAGTCCCCAGGGCTTAAACCTGGGATCCACTTACTAGAGGCATGCCCTGGGCAAGTTATACAGCCACTCGGTACCTCAGTTTCCTCATCTGTAAAATGGAGCTAATGGTAGTACCTATCTCATTGGGTTGTTATGAAGATTAAGGGAATTCGTCTATGTAAAACAAGAGTGATTAGCACAAAGGAGTCACTATTATAATTTCTACATTACTTCCAAAAAAAGTAGTCTCAATTTTACCGTCGTATTTCAGTCATTTGATTTGGAAAAAATGAACACATCTAGAAGTCAGTCCTGAAAATAAAAAGGATGAAGGCTAAAATATCAAGTGTTCTTTGTTTGTGTAGCAGGAATTACTAATGCAATAGCAAGAATAATCTTTTTGAGAAGCCCAAAGAACTGCTTAACCTCATTGGTGTGAGCCAAAGGCAGAGTTTTATTCTAAATTCTTTTGTTTCAGAGTTCTGTGAGTTTAGGTCAGACTTTTAAACTTATTTACACACACACTTTCTAATCTGAGCACACACACACACACTCTCTCTCACCAATTTAGAGGCCACATGCTCCCTCTATATTTCAGCCCACAATTTATGCAGTTGCGAAATAAAGTGCTATTCATTCAATGAAGAGGCGCGTTGCTGCTGCATAAAAAGGTGGCTTGTTAATTCACTTCTCCAGTTTTAATACTTTCTTACAATCTCTCCCCAAAATTCTGGAATGTTTTTAGGTGTGTATTACTGTACTGTGGGGAAAAAAAAAAAAAAAAAAAAAAAAAAACCAGGAGACTTAACTCACCTTTAGCCCCAGCCTTTCAGGAAGATAGTTTTAAAAAATTAAAATAAAATTGTCCTTCAGGCAAGCAGCCTGGTTTCTAAGGAGCTATGAGTTTACAAACGTCATGTTACTAAATGAGTTTACTAAAGAAAGAATTTTAAATTTTTTAAGCTGAATATATTTTCCCAAGACAATTAACACAAATTTCCTCTCATTTTTTCTTCAAAATATCCCATGGATTCTCCCATAACAGTAACACCAGTTAAACCAGAGACTTAGCAGATTAGACTAAGTGTGAGTTGAAATGCACCACTGTAAAGAAAGTGTGCATCTTTTGAAAATAAATGCACACACTCATTTTTCATCTCCCCAAAACCTTCTGCTCCCTGGAGGGAACTCAGATGAGCTCTCAGCAGGAGAAAGAAAGACATGAACAGGGCCACAGTGCTGATGTAACCTGCCATCCCCTGTGTGCAGAGAGGGAGGGATATCTCAGGGTGAGGGTGCCAGTGGAGCCCACCAGACTAGAGACTTTCTAGGTAAATCCTTTCAAATCTTTCAGATGGTGCCCACAGAATATCTAGAGATCCCCAACCTAAATCACAGCTCTCATCTTCTTGGGTTATAAGAAAGCAGAAAGCTCATTCCTTGGGAAATGCTAAGCCAAAATCACATTAAAAGTCATCACACTCCCTTCTTGAGACTCAATACCACCCACTCTCATATCTGAATGCTCCAAACAAAGGCTTATGAAGGCAGAGACAGAACAAGTACTGGGAAAGGTGACACGTGGCACCCAGCACAGCTCCTGGCTGGCTGTGGAGAGGTTTAAAATATAGTCACTAGGAGAATTTGCATACTGGAGGACTTCCAGTCAAGTTGCTAATGGAGAAACTGATTATGCTAGATGACTAAAAATGTTCTGCATTGTTAAACTTGTATTATGCGCATGCTGAGGTCGGAATTACAATGTTTAAGTGGACCACTACTCTGAATGGACTTTATCCAAAAAGGGAGGAGGGAAAGGTTAATGAGCAAAAGAAGGTGAATCCACAGGAGGGAATAAATAGGTCATTGCTCTGAGCTGACTGCTGCAGTACCACAGACCTGCGTCCACCTGGCAGCTGTCCCTCCCACACCCGTTGGTACTAGAGTAGCCTGGACTTCTGAGAAGGAGCAATAGCCCACAGGTCCTCAGAGTGTTCAAACGGTCCCTGCTCATCCTCCCCACTCCTGGAGCAGTGTGTCCTTTAAGTTGCTGGTATTTGTCAGTACACTGTAATAATTCTGTGTTCTACCATTCTAATCATCTTGCAAACTAGACCCCAACTACCACTGGCCAGACTCCTCACTAACTGGGAACCATGATTCCCAGGCAGCTTGAAATTGGCTGTCATGCACCACGCTTGGGACAACCAGAACCTGGCCTCCTTCATTCTTTGTGCTTCCAGAACACATTCTAAAGCTTTCGAGGACTTCGAACAAATACCTCTGGGAGAAAGAATAGAAGAAGTCATGGAAGCATCAGGGACAACAAACCTTGACTGGGTTCCCTACTGGGATTAGGGAGTGTGGAAAAGTGGAAGGACTCCCTTAAAGAAAGGGAATCATGAGCCCTCTAAGAATGGGTGTTTTGTGACAGAGACCTGAGAAACGTGTGATGCCACCTTTTCAATATAAAATTCCATCAGGCTAGCTGGAACACAGAGCCTCAAAACAACTAGTATTGAAAATAAGATCCTGAAGAAGTTCTGGAGGTAGATGGAGGCAATGGTTGCATAACAATGTGAACGATCTTAATGCCACAGAACTGCACCGGTAAATTTTACGTTATGTATATTTTACCACAATGTCTATAATACCACAATTTCTTTTTAAAAAAGCTCTTGATTAGTCTTTAATTTTTGATCAACAAACAGTAGATATTTACTCATCAGTATCCTCTACAATTTTATACTAAGAACCTCTTTGAAACTGTCACCATGCTTAATAATTTAGAAAACAATTAAAATGTTGAATCAAATAATCATCAAGTTGTCAGGCTACCCTGCAGCTCTATCATTGGCATTTCTATTGTGTATACATTTGAGTTTGTTTGCCATAATGCGTAAACACTACACAGAAAACAAGACCATTTCTTTCAGAAGTGTCATTTGCCAAACACTTTTTTACAATCAATCCTAAATATTCCAAGTTAAGAGAATTATGTAATATTGCAATATGGATTAATCTAGCTTTAATCACATCTCCCTTTTTCTAGAAATTAGTGTGCTAAAAATGGCATGTTTTCAAATAAACTAACATAATGGTTAATTGGATTCCTCCTACTGTCTTGATGGATATTAACTAAAAAATAATCTGCACTCAAAAATACCATCTTTAATTTCCTGAAATACATAATTTAAAAAGTTTTTAACATTATTTCTACAACAAGATACACCAATTTAAGATCAATAAATATCTATTGTGGTTAATTCTACTTATCAGCTGTCATAAAACATGTGCTAAAATTAGTTGCTGTACTCAAGGACAATCTCTGAAAACCAGAACATAAAAACAAATTATAACGCCCTAGTACTTGACCTTTCACTTAGATATTAAATTTCCTCAACCCTGAAATTAGAATAAAAAGCAGCTGTATGTTGTGTGACTTTCCTCCAGCACTAGCACAATGGCCGGGCACACAGCAGGGGCTCAACGAATGTATGTTAAAAGAATAAACAAGGAAAATAATATGAAGGTTCAAGAGTTTACAATACATACCAAACATGAGATGTATTCTCAGACACCTTACTTTGGAAATTGATCAAGTTGCAAAAAAATTACATATGTAGGTCTTTATAAATTATGTCATTTCCAAATACAGTACCTTCCTATATGAATTACTATCTGTATTATCTTGCATTACTGCATTCTATTAAGAAAAGTTTGGTGGTTATTTTGTTTGGAATGTACATAATTTCCTAATATATCTATTTTGCAATGCTGATGATATTGAATTTGTTATCACTGATGGGTTATTCTCTTTCAAAGTAGAACATAAGGTATGTTGAATTCATTGTGGAAATATGAAGAGGATAAAATATAAATAACTAAAAAGTGGAATACCTGTATTTTTAAATGACACTGCTTAACCAACTCTTTATGCTGACATGTTGGGGAACGGTAGAGTGCTGAAGGAGGATTTCTGAGGGATAATAACATAATTTGATAAAGAGTAGAACATTTGGACAGAAGTTGAGAGAAAGGTTGTATTAATTTAACAAAACCCATTGCCTTCTATTTCTTTTGGTTTACCCAGATGTGCTTTACATGAAGGTATCCAGTAAATTCAGGTTAAACAAAAATAAAATCCTACCCATATATTTTAAATACACCATTTTATAAAGCATTCTTGACAATTTAGAAGATACTGCTTGAGGTATGTTATATTACAAGATCACATCCAAAGCCCACAGTCTACCAGTTGTCAACGGGAAATTCTATTTAAGCGTAAAATAGATTCCATTATTTCCCCCTTCAAAGACCTGTACTTTCCATTAGCAAGAATAAATCAATTCCCCTTCCAGAATAACCACCAACTTAAACTCTACCGTCTCAAACTATCTGATTCAGGAGTCAGCAGCTGGGTGACACATGAAGTTTTATGCCCATATGGATTACAGACATGGTACGAAGACAGAATTTAAATCGAAGGGTAACCTACGCAATGTACACATGCTCTGAGAGGTCCTGGAAATTCTGCTAATAGAGCAATACCAGTGCTAACCTACGCATGGTTTCCACACCTGTATGCCTACACATACACCGACCTTCTGCAAATGAGAGTCAAACAAAAAAGATACTTTTTGAGAAAATCAAGGAAAATTTAAACATGGCCTGGGGACTAGGTGATGTTTAAAGGATGATTATTAATTTTTAGATGTGACAATAGCATGATGGTTATGTATAACAGACCTTATCAAGCAGAAGTATATTCATTCAGGGTGTATGTTTTCCCCCTAGTACTCAAGGGAAACTTAAGGAGGTCCCATAATTCTCTCGCCACTAGTAAGTAACAGAAAGTCCTAAAGTTACTTAAAGTCACAAAACACAATTGTAATTTAAAAAATAGAATGCTCAGGTCAATATATTAACTGACCCTTTAAGTAAGGTCAAAAAAGTAAGACTGCTTGCTCTACTCCATAAGCCCAGCGAGGAGCAGTATAGGAGGACCAAGGGCTTCTGTCTTTTCTACCCACTTCCTCCCCCACTTGTTAGCTGCCGTTACTCTCCCCGCCACTCACCACCAGAGTTGGAACAAATAAAGAAGGATCACTTTAACTGCTACTGCCATAAAAATGGAGTGACAAAGACTGCTGACTACTCCCAATATCCATCAGCCTCTTGTTCTTTACAAAAAGAATTCCAATTTTAAGCTAGGCTCATTGCCGTCAGCAACAAAGCTCTATTTCCTAGCCTCTCTTAGAAATGGGCATAACCTCATGACTAAACTCTGACTAATGAGGTACAAGCAAAAATATTGAGTGCAAAAATATCCTGCAAGCACCCTTAAAAGGAGCAAACATACCCTTCTTCTGCCTTTCCTTTCTCCTGCTGCCTGGAACATACCATGATGGATGACTGGAGCTTTAGCTCCCTCTGACCATGAGCAAGAAATTCACATTCATGGACCATCAGAGCCCTGACCTTGGAGGCTTGTTCCCAATATCTGTGTGAAGCCACCATCCCATCCCTGAATTTCCCACTTCCTGACTTATTCTATATAAGAGAGAAATAAACTTCTATTTTGTGTTACCATTGCTCTGTCATTCCTATGCAAGCAAACTTACTCCTCACTAGCACAGATGGCTTCACACTCTCTGGACCAGCAGACACTTAAACCTAACTCTCTGTCTCTCAAGAGTACTCTTGTGGTTTTCCAGGGGCTGCCCTCAAACTTCTTGTGATATGGGTGATGTATTCAAGTCCCCTGTTTGTCACTCCCTACCACCACACAGTCCCTTTAATTTACTCTAAAGCCCTCTGCTGGCTGTGCTTCTTGGGCAGAGGTCGACCAGTTCCAGGCTGGCTCTCCATCCCTGCGTGGCCACATCTGGTCCCTAGGAAGCACATACAATCACACCAACAAACTTGGCAGTGGAGGGAGCCCTATCCCAGCTTGCTCTCCACTCAGCAAGGCCACCAAACCATCTCACCAGAGTCAAGGGCAGCCCACCATGCTCCCAGATTAAAGGGACAGAGAGCATGCTCTCCAGGCAGCCTCTCGCCAGGCTTATGGCGGGAGGGCAGCAGCCCCTTTTCACACTTCCTGCAGGAGAGGGGATGATACAGACTCACAGCAGAGGCTTCTCCAAATAAATATCTCTACAAATCTTATATCGATGTTTTTTATATCCCTCAGAGTGAGGAGGATTTTCAAGAGCTGTGAACTTTGGCATTTAGCTATTTCCTTTGAAAATCCCCATTTTGGTTTTTCTCATAACTTATTTTATTAACTACTACCTAGTACATCTTGAGGTGTTAGTCAAACTTTCCAATTCAACAGCCTGTCACCAAAAAAAAAAAAAAAAACCAATAAATTATGTGGGAATGCACATTTATGGTAAAACTGTAAAAAAAAAAAAAAAGCAAGGAAACCATTAACAATATTTGAAAGAATGGTTACCCCTGGGGTGGAGGCTGGGGTGGGAGGAAGGAAGGAAATGTGATAGTAAGCACATGTGAGGAGCTTCAAAAGGAATATTCTAAATGATAATCTAAATAGTTATTCACTCTATTATTATAAATTAAAGTGTACTCATATGTTACATATACATATATTAATTCATAACTTATGAATTTAAAAGTAAACAAAAGAACAGACAGAAGATAATATCTAAATTCCATAGCAAAACAATGTGAAAAGACTGCACTCTGAGAAATAGCTTATGAACTCAACAACTTTCTGATTAGGATCTGGCTTCTATGGCACTTGTCTATGGGAAAAGAAGCTGCTGATCATGCAGATTTTATTGTTGGCATTAAGGCTCTTGTTAGCTCTATTATCATCAGCGACGATAGGTAATATTTCTTGTGTGCTTATCCCACTCTATCCTCACAATAATCTAACAGTATGAGGAGGTGATAAAGAGCAACAGACTGACAAGATTCAAATCCAGGCTCTAACCCTTAATAGCTGTGTAACCTTAAGCAATATATTAAACCTCTCTGGGCCTCAGTTTCTCCATCTGTAAACTGGAAATAATATAGCACCTACCTTATAGGGTTGTTGTGAGTATTAAATGAGTTAATATTTCCTAAAGTGCTGAGAGAGCAGCTATCACTTAGTGAGTACAATATAGAAGTTTGCTATTTTTCCCATTTTACTCAGAGTAGTAAAGTAACTTGCCTAATTTCATAGCTAGTCTCACCCAGATGTTAGGCTTCAAACCCCATGTGCTTAACTACCATGCTTGTTATTAACAACCACGACAGTTATTTGTCAAGGCAAACCAAGCCCAGTGCCTTCTGGGTCCTCCTCAACTTTGAGGCATATTTATTAGATGACTTACTCAGGGCCTGATGATGACCATGGTAAGCTAAAAAAAAGCCAGACTCTAGGCCTTTGAAACAGATGACCTGACCCTCCAGCTGAATTCTCTCTGGCTCAGCAGCAGCTAACTTTCCCTTGGGTAATCCCAGGACAGCTACTGGCTATTCTGCCTGACTCCCTACTGAACTCAGGATTCCCAAAGGCAAGCATTGGCTTTGAGTTCTCAATTTCCAGCAATATAACAATTAGCAAATATAAAATGCAAATTCTTCTGGATCTCTTGATAGATTCAGATTTTATCAACTTCATCTTCAGCTGCCCGGAAGGCAGCAACTTTTCCTTCAAAACCTTTCTAACCTTCCCAGGCCAAGGTCCGCTAAACTTGTGAATGGCCCAGGATTGGGAATTGGTCCAGACATCATCATCTGCCACGGGTCCCCGAAGAAAATGTGCAGTGAACGAGCAGGGCTCCAGTTCCATTTCTGCCGCTAACACCCATGTGAACCTGGCTGAGCCACTTGGCTCTCTGAACTTCAACTTCCCCTTTCGGGAAAGAGAAAAATTAGACCAGATGATCTATAAATTCCCTTCCATTCTTTGATCTTTATAGCTATATAAAGTTTTAATATAGTTTTAATTCAGAGCCACATCTCATTTTGATATAATAGTCAAAAACAACTCAAAACAAATCCTCACTCTAAGGAAATATACTACTTTCCATAATGCACAAATGAAAAACAATGCTATTGCTATTTGCAATTGTGAAGGGACAAAGGCACTTTCAAAAACCCCAACATGAGCTGCTGGGATAACTGAGAGGGAAAAACTTATACTGATAACCATACATTACATGAAACTTATGGCTTAAAAGTTGAGAATAATAAGCAATAAATTGAGCCTATTCCTAATCTGGTTCATGCCAGTCAGTATGTAAGCATGCGTATGCCTGTGTGTTTGTGCGTGCTCATAGCAGACGGCAGATATTTTAGAAATGTAAATAATAAATGAGGAAGTACTGTGAACACTTTAGAAAAAGACAACATTCATTACAGTGATTATCTCAATGACGCTAGATAACTTATCAAAGATACTGATTCGTAATCTTATTTTTGCCCCTGTACTAACAAAGTGCTTGCAATTAAAACAATGATGCAAATAAAATTTTGAATTAGACTGCACAGAAGAAATAAGTTGAAGGAGTAAGAATGGAATACCACATTGACTTTCATGTGATAATGGTTTGATATCTAAAATTATTCTTTTAATCAGTAACATTACTGATTGGTTTTCTCATCTTCCAAGCATCATTGTAACTTGTATTTTTATCCTGTAAAGCTATTTTAAGATTTTTTAATTTTGTAAAATTAATTTTATCAGATATATCTGTTCAGAACCCTGATTCATGAAAAACTATAAACTATAGATAATGAATTTCTGCATGCATTTTTAAAAGGTTTCATAATCTTTGTAGCAGGACCCTTCTTAATAGCCCAATGGTCCTGAATCCTTCATCAAACTTTCATGCACTGTATTTGGTACACTGGACTCTGATATGAGAAGGATAAAAAAGACAAATGATCCAGGAAGCTGGGGTATGTCATAGGTAATGGCCAGGCTGTTATTCTGAATGATAATGCCAGGTGTGCACTGAACACTTTGCCTAATTAGACTTCACACAAAGGGGGGAAATGCTTTAATATTTAACAAGTATAATGGTGTAATCAATGTATACAAATCAAGCCTGATAAGGAATATTGCTTATTAAAAAGAGAGACAAATGGCTACAGGAAAGGTATAGTCATTAAATGTAAAATCTCACAGACTCCAACTATGTTGAACACCAGCCACGTACTTTTAAATTACCACTCCAACCAGACACTCCACACAGTATTTGGTCCTGTTCTCTTGCTCAGTAGATATAGATACACCCACACCATAGATTTAACTGGGTTCAAATGGATCACCTTTGCTGTTTCTCAAGGCTGTCTTTTCTTTGCTGCTGTCAAAATCTCAGTAAGTCAAGATGTCCAACATCTCTCTTACAATCATTTCAGTTAGATAATTAGTCCTCTTTTTTATTACCTTCAAGAACACATAATGTGTTGGAGGTCTTCCTGACTCGATTAAATCCACCCAGTTTGTCACAAAATTATGAATACATTTATTTATAGGTAGCTTTAAAGAAAACAAAATTAGAAGATAGTACCTAGGAATATTGTCAAAAACAGGCAAGTTTATGAACTGCAAATTATAGTAAAAAAAAATTTATAAGGGTAGGTTATCTATTTAGTTTCTCCAAGGTCAGCCTGACACTCAAATATAAGGATGCTAGAAGGCAATTTGTACGTTTGTGGACAGTTTCTTACTAATCCTAGTGACTATTAAGTTGCTGCATTTGTTCATTCCACACATATTTACTGAGAACCTACTGTGCTTACACACTGTGCTACACTCCTTGGAAAACATCAAAACTGTGTAATCTAGGGTCTCTATGCTCCAAGAGTCCACAGTCTTGTCCAAGTCTGACATAAAAGCAAATACGATGCCCACCGCCACATAACACTGGTTACACTTGGTACCTATGGCAGTACCTGGCAGTCTTGGGAGTCAGAGCTTTAATGGGCAAACAGACCTATGTTCAAATGCCAGTTCTGCCTGTCATAGTCATCTGACCCAGCCAAGGTATTTCATCTGTCTGAATCTCAGTTCTTCAAGTATTTCTGTATGAGTTTTTTTAAAAATTCCACAAAGTGTTTCAAATAGTGCTTAGCATGTAGTAGATTTCTTCCTAACCTTCTTCCATTTCTGTATCCCCAGGAGAAAATAGGTCTCCACTGAAAAACTAATTATTCAACCCCTGACTTATCCGCAATGATACCCATATCCAATGATACCCAGAGAAGATGTTGATTTTATCACTCATTAGACACAAACAATCCCATTTTTGACTTGTGTCCCTAACCAAACTCCTCCAGAACTATTCTTATCAAGTGTTTCCAGAAAGATCATGAATTTGAAGTGCAGAGAACAAAGTATTACAGATTTTAGGTCACTAGCTGGATGTGTCCTTGAAAGTAGGTTCTGAAAGTTTACCATCCCCAGGGAAGATGTTTCATTAGTCATTAGGCCATAACTTGATAATCTATTCCCTACTTTGTATTTCACCCTACTGGGAGCTCCTTGAGATCAGAAACTCCTGTCCTTTCATCTACATATCTCCAGCACTGAGCACAGCGCCAGGCACATGGAGCCCCACAACCACGTTCTGAACAGATTCTGAGAGCAGGCAGTTGTGCAGGTGACATCATTGTAGGGGACCCTAAAATAGCCTGCCAGTGGCTATGGTACCTAAGGATGTTGCAAGGCCCATCAAGAGCATCATGGAACACAAGGGACTTAGCAAATAAGTATTTGGGCCATCTTTATTAAGTCATTTCACCTCTCTGGGCTTTCTGTTCATTTGAAAATATGAAGATAATCCAATGATTTCACACATACTACTATTTCTGCAAAGTACAAAGGCTAGAGCAAATGATCATAGAGATATTATCTTTGTTGATGTAATCTTACTAACTAATGGTCCTCCCATTATTTCTAACCCCAATAAATCATTATCAAGACTTTTATATTAGGTCTACAAATCCCCCAGGACTCAAAGATTTCTAACTCATATAAATAAAATAAGTGAACATGGCCACCTTTATTCAAACCTTCTCCATTCATTCTCTGACCCTCATTCCTAAATGGTAAGGAGCAGCAGTAATACCTGTCTACTTCACACTGGCATGACAATTTGCCTCGCAAATAATCAAATGGTCATTAATGGAGACCAGAAAAGGAGTCCAAAGAAGTTGGTACCTCTCCTACGGCTTTACCCTAGGCCTGACCATCTCCACAAAGTAGAACAAACACTTCCTCATGCTTTCAAGCAACCAGATATTCTACAGAGGACCAAAAAACCTACAGTACCTGCATTTCTTCCTACATTTCCATCAGAACATAAACATGAGGACACCCTCTCTGCATAAAAGGTCTAAGGGGTTCTCTCATGGCCTCTGTCATCCACACTAATCAATATTAGTACTGGTACTGGTTCGGACTCATTCTCAGCAGGAGACAAAAAGGCAAGTCCAGTAAAGCTGGATAAATTCTCTTGTATACCCAAGGATATTCATAGAAAACATCCTCAGTTTTTTTTAAATTACTTAAGTGAATAATATACTCTCTACAAAGTAAAACATTTTTGAGACAACCCAAGACCCAAGATGTTTAAGTGGGTCCAATAAAGGAACTGGTTCTACACTCAGATTTTGGCTTTGGCCACCACTTGGATTGATGAATTCACTCACAGTCCATAAATTTCATCACTTTGCATTCAGATGACCTCTGCATCTAAATAATTAAATTCCTCCTTCGGAGATTAAGAACTTGTTCATGGTCACAGAGTGAGCCAGCTCTGGAATCCTTCTCCACCAGCATAATTGCCTTCTGTAGCAACTTGTCTACACTTCTATCCAGAGGAGAGATTTTTAAAAATATCTTCAAAGTCAGCTCTCTCCTGTTATTCAGGCCCAGAAATCTATATGTCCCAGAAATCTAAGGGCCATGAGTTAGTGAAAAAACAAAAGGAAACTCCCCCACCAAAAAGCATGCTTTAGATAGAAGCCAGAGCTTGCAGGTCATAGGTACATCCAAAGAATATCCGCCCAAAACACATTACGTAGCCACACACATACTTAAATAAATCTTATTTCTATGCAACCAAGATATCCAAAGGTACTCTGGGTATTTTGAGTAACTTAGGTCTATGGAGGCCCAAGAAGAAGTACTTATTTCCTACCCATTTGTATGTATAGTAGATGAGAAATAAGAAAAGAACAGCTACTATCCTTTGGCCATCTAATTAAAGTAGCCCAGGGACATTAAGAATCCATTCTCTAACAGCAGGTCCCACTCACTGTCTCGATCCCCTCAATCCAAGACTGTAAACTACATAAAGATACCAAGGGTGGTTTTCTGGGATTAGTTTCCATATCCAAGGACCTTATCATAGTGACATGTACACAGTAGGTGTTATGACACATTTGATTATAACCATCTAGAATTTAAGACATTAAAAACTATCCAAGAGTAGAAATAGAAGATTCAACTTCCAGGGCAAACAATGTAGAATGCTCCTCCTAGTCTTCCAAACGTGCCTGGGTCCTTGTTTTCTCTTTCACACTTTCTTCCTGTGCACCTCTGTCATAAGTACAGCTGATATGTCTTAAGTATTGACTATGTGCTAAATAGTTTAGGTATCTTATCTAAATACATCAACAAACCAGTCAGTAAGAGAGGCTCTATTACCCTCATTTTACAGATGAGAAACTGGGATCTCAGGAATTAAGTAATTTGCCCAAGATCACAGCTAAGAAAGAATGGAGTCATGAACCTGAGGGAACTGACTTTAACTCCCAAACCCATGTACGAGGAGCTGTTTCCTCATTCAGTTCATTTGCCCTATTTTCTCACTTATTAAATGTGTGTTTGGCACACATTAAACCACTAATCCTCCCAAGAACCATGTGAACTAACTTGGATTTCATTTCAAGAGCTAGTCCTCTTTCTACAAAGCTATCCTTGTGTTGTTTTCTCAAAGTTTGCTTGTTTGTTTCATTTTAACACACTATTAATTCTATAAAACAGGCTTTTGAAAATTACAGTAACTTGCTTTAAACGATTCCCAATTCAATGCTGTTTTTAAATTTTTTGTATTTTTTTTTAAAAATCCTGGAATCAAGCTTCTCTTGCACCTGGGCAGGTTCTGTTTGCTTATTCACAGAAGGGCTGGTTTATACTTATGTGCCTACACATAATAAATAATGAGTCAAGATCTCCTGCTCCCTGGCTGAGGTAGCCGACCCTGAACTGTAATGATTTTGTAAAAATTCGTATTCCCTCCCTACCACCCACAGCATCTACCCTGGACACCAAACAAGGCAGCTTATTATCATGAAACCACTAGGAACATCTCTCTAAAAACATTCTCTGGTCTCACAACCCGGCCCATTCTACAGAAATGCCAGCAGGACCCTATGCAGGGGCCCCACAGATCTGGCTCCTTGCCTCACTGTGAAACATACATGGGTGTATTTAATAAACCTCCAATTGGAAAAAACTTTTTTAAAGGCTTATTTTCCTGATACCATCTACTCTTGAAGATCTAGAGTGGGAAATGACAACAGCTAATAATTTTGATTTAGCTCCTGCTGAGAGAGGATGCACTGCTTTTGGGAAAACCCTGCAGCAGAAGACCACGAAGCTAGAAGAATATAACAGGAAATGCACCATCTAGAGGATGCAGGAGGCCTGCTGACCTCTTCCTATCCCTTCAGCTGCACATCTGAGCCTCATGCCCCTCAAGAACAAGTTGCTCATATTCTTGACTTGCTCTCCACCTAGATCCCAAACCCTTTCCATTCGGCCCCCTTCAAACTTCGTTCCTGGCTTGTTCTTATTTCCAGGACACCTGAGTTCCTAGCTGCTTCCGCTGATAGCCTCACCCTCACCCCCTGGACCCAAACCTTATTCTACACCACAGGTACCTATCCTGGGCTCCAAGATGCCATTGCCTCCTGGAATTCCTCTTCTGGCCAGCCTGATAACAACCCAGTGTGACAGGAACCCTACACTGGCACCAGCTCACACACCACTCAACACCACTACCAGGTCTGTCGCAGGCAACAAGGAGACCTAGAAAGTAACATGGATTACTTTGGATTTTAGATATCTTTATCTCTACAACCTCCATGAGTGTGTGGGAGAGGAGGAGAAGAGGCGAGAACAGGTGAGAAGAGACAGATAAGAAGAAAGAAGATGGTGAGTACCTCCTATCTCTGGTGACTTGGCACTTTCGCTATACATTTAATTCTTACAATAGCCCATAAGGTATTATTATCTCCATTATGCGCACAAGGAAACTAAGCCTCAAGATGTTCAATGATGAGACCAGGACCCCAGTCAATTAGAGGTAGAATTGGGATTCAACCCCTAGGACTACCCAGCTCCAAAGACCCAATGTTTTCCCGTCTACTGCAGTCTTCTCCATCTTTGTAACCTCTGTAGTGCCTAGCAGAGTACCTTAATATAAAAGGTAAATAATAAATATTTGTTGAATGAATGCATGGATGGTTGACTCCAACCTTCACACCTGAATATTCTGCAACCCACACACTTGATTTTATTCATATATTCTGTTTACACCATGCCTGCAAAGTACCTTGATCAGAAGTTAAATGTTGTACATAAATAAGTTATATTACATTATATTTTGAGCTACTAGAAAAAGCTATATATAAAAATCTATTAATAAAAAGTGCTGAAGCAGACCCACTAATAAAATTCATTTGTCCTCTTGCTCCATCATGTCCAGAAATGGATACAAATACAATAATCTAAGGAAAATCAATATTTTCACATTTTGTTAACCCTCAGAACTCTACAACATTTTCTAGGCTGCCAATTCAATGAGTATGCTGGAAAAAACAGCACAAACATTTTGAGCTCAAGTACTAGATTCAGGCAGACATGGACTCAAGGCCCAGGTCCACCACTTATGAGCTGACCTTGGGCAAGTAACTCACCTCCCTAAATGCTGGTTTTCTCATCTATAAAATGCAGATAATAAGAGTGCTGCTTCCTAAATTGGATGTACAGATTAAATGAATAACTCATAGCCCACACTTAGCAGAAGCTGCCAGGTGGTTAAGTGCTCCGTAGGTGTTAGCCATTTTTACACATCAAGATAAGAACTGTCATGGAAGTGCAACAAGGAACCCAAAAGGAATCACTTGCTTTTGAAAACATTATTATAAGCACCAAATTCACCTAAATCTTCTGTTCTAGATTACTGGGATTACTAGAAAGATCTAACCTGAAAGGAATCTCATTAATAATAATGATGATGACAATAATAGTAATAACTGGAATGATATATTTCTCATTTACTATGTGCCAAGCACTGTTCTAATCACTTGTAGACAAGAGCATCTTACACAGTTGTGTAGACTGTGCCACACACGAATGCCCAGGAGGAGGTGAGTGGTGCTAAAGTCCAGTCCACTCTCTGTTTATGCCATGCACCCTGACACAGGGCAGTCCACCACAAAGGGGCTCTTTGTGGGCTAGCAGCAGTCCTGTTTACATTTGTTAACTGATAACACTAACTTTAGCAAGTTCTAACGAATGGAAAAGAGAAGCAGAAAGTCATTTTTGAGAGTACCCAGGACCTAAGCTTAAGACCACCATTTTAATACCATCATGCATCACTTAACGGAGATATGGTCTGAGAAATACAATATTTGGCGATTTCATGGTTGTGCGAACATCATAGAGTGCATTTACACAAACCTAGATGGTATAGCCTACTACTGTGATTGAATGTGCTGTACTTTTATACAACTGGCAGCGTAGTAGGTTTGTTTACACCAGCACCACCACAAACATGTGAGTAATGTGTTGCACTAGGATGTTATAACGGCTATATCACTAGGTGGTGATAGGAATTTTTCAGTTCCATTATAATTTACGAGATCATCGTAATATATTTGGTCTATCATTGATCAAATGGTTGTTATGTAGCACATAACTATAATTTCATTAACAGAGTAGGTAAGTACACCCCAAAATCACCAGTGAACAACTATTAAGCCCCCCAGTGTCTACCCAAGTACCTCAGGAACCTGAAAACAGGCAGGCCCTGATGTTCAGTATAAATTGACCATGTTACCTCCTTCCTTGTTTCCTGCTTCCCTTTCCTCTATCATCTCAAATGTTCCTGGGTGTGAAAATGAAACAAAATATCAGATGTGACCCCAGGATAACCAAATATTATGTTTTTCATTGTCTAAAAACAACAGAAATGATCTGTGCCTCTAAGTCATGTTTCACTAAGTAATAGGTTCAAAACTTTCTACTGCAAATTCTAGCAGTCAATGCACGAGGCACCTCCCAAGTGCAAGTTCCTAAAAATAACTTCTATGTATAAAGACTCATTCATTTCCTTCCACCTAAGACATCCATAATCTTGGTCAGCTTGGACAAAGGCTGTTGTCCAAACTAAAATGCCTTGTTCCGCATACAGCTTTATATGTATCATTTTGGCTTAGACTCAGCTTCATTCTGGGAAAAAAGAAGAGAAGCAGGGCGATGCTGTGGCCCTCACCAGCTGGGTTGAGGGTGAAAGCAACACTCTACCAGTTCTAGAGAAGCATTACTTTGTAAAAACAGGATCTGTGTGATTTTTAATATGCTCAGAATCCTAAAAATAATTTTTAAAAAAAGTTAGCTTAATCAGAGGGAAATAATAATGAAAATTATCTACGACTTCCACACAAAAGTTATTCCTCTTACCCGGTTCCCTAACGAGTACTAATCTAGACCTGGACAGAAAAACTGCAAAAAATCAAATTACCTTATTTTAAAATCCCACCATGTGAAATTCAGAATTGGGTGGACTCAAAAGGCATTCGGCCAAGAGAAGAGACTCCTTGGTAAGATTTAGGGCCTGCAATGCACTAAACTCTTCTCTAACTGTTATTAATTTTACTTTTGAGATTAATAGTGTTTAGTTAGTCACTGTAATTAAATCTCACTGAAAACCTAAAAATATAGTATTCTCTTATTCATTTGCAAACAATATGGCGATATTTCAGTAACAATGCTTGCTTGCATACATTGCCGGGTTTTTTCCCACCAAACAGCAAGTTATATCTGACAAATAAAAACACACCTTAAAATTGTCCAGTAGTCTCAAACCTGACTAATTTCATTCAAATTAAGATTTAGAAATAAGAGCTCTTTTTAAAAACTCACAGAAGAAACATGCCCTTAAATGATGCATCTTAGAAGGTAATAAAACATAATTTTAAAAGGTGGAGTTTAATGTGGCCCCCTTTTTAAAAAGAATAGATACCAGGAGCTTCCACTAACTGATAAAATTCCTTTTTATCTATAACAAAACTTGTGTTGTTGTTAGTGCTACAAGTGTCTATCTAGGAAATAGTCATTTTAGAAGTTAAAATAAGCTCTACCAAAGACATACCAAAAAACAATTTTTAAATACTAAACCAAAATAATATATTTGATTTTAGAAGGTTTTTTTAAAATCACATATTTGAATATAAAGATGTACAAAGTAAAAAGCCCAATTCTTCAATCTCCTTTAAGCCTTTAACTCTGAAGCTACTCCAAAATGGTACTGAATCTGTCATTTAAGATCAGTTTCATTTATTTTTAGGCCTTCGGTAATGCTTTTCACACAAGGTTGCTCTTTTCTAATAAAGTATTCCATGTCAAGGACCTAGGAAGTTAAATTCCTTTGCTACCTTAAAGGACAGAATAATGGCAATAAATGCCAGCCTACGGTGATACACGAGGCAGAGGAGGCCTCTAGTGGTGAAGCCACCACTCCAACTTGGCTTAATGTGTTTTATAAGACTGCTTTATCACAAGGGCAAAATCTATAGGTAATAAAGTCTACCTGATCTTTGCTTCTTTAATAACCTCTAAAATATAGCAGGACTATCATTTAGAATCCCAAGTCCCCTTCATCAGAAATATTTTTTAAAAAAGGATGTGACCATTACATCCTGTATTTCAAATCGACAAATATTTATTAAGCCCTGATGCCCTGCCAGGCAGTGCACTGGGCATGGAGAGGCAGGGTCAATAGAGATAAACACCCTCACAGAGCATCCTGTTATTTCTTTTCAATGTAATAACATTACATTAAGGACAGAGCTGTAATAATATAAAGATTGGGAGGTACAATTCATCATCATATGACCCTATGATGGATTCTAACCAACAGGAAAAACCTGGAGTATTTCCCAGCCCAACTTCAAAGTGTCAGCTCCTCATTTTCAAATGCCCATAGAGGGTACCATCTGAAGTTCTTCAACAAATAATTGTTGAATGAATGAATGAATGAAAAGTAAGATTGCAAAGAAAAATTTTTAAATGTTTTTTAAAATGTTGAAATGTGCCAGATTTGGGAATCCCTAAAAGTAAAGAGGCACAAAAGACAACATTGATGAAACACTTATTGTGCCCCAGGCACTGGACTAAGTGTTATTTCATTCTGCCTAACATCTCTATAAGGTGAGGAATATTATTAGCATTTTACCAAGTAGGAAACTAGGGCTGGGAAAGGGTAAGTAACTTGCCAGTGGTCATATAGTTAATAAATGGGAGAGGCCACTTGGAGCCCAGGTATCTGGGATGGCAAAGTAAATGCTCACTTCACCATAGTGTAAATGGTGAGTCCAAATGTTTGAGACTTCACTTAGAATCCCATCAATACAGTTTGCAAACAGATATACGAGATTTGAAACACAAAGATGAACAAAATTAAAGCATCTCAATACTGTATAATTTAGAGTACATATAGTATGTTAGTACTACCCCATATCCTATTACACATGTGCTCAGATCACTGGTAATGACTAAGGCTTTACGTTTTTGCTCTATGCTTCTATTTCCAAGTTTGAAAGACTTTTCTCCTTCTAATTAGCAACGTAAAAGCACGGCAGCACAGGGCTTATTAATGCTCGTTGTCACAAGTAACGCTATGATAATCATGACTTTCTTATATGAAGAATGTTAGAAGAATTCAAGAAATCTGATGAAATTCCATTTAAATTTCTAGTAAAAAGATAATGAAAGAACAGTTAATTATTTATTATCCAGACCCATCAAATGACATTTGAATAAAAACTACTCCGAGGCTTTGAAATCAGAATTAAAGTGGAATTTGAGAACTAACCATCTATCATTTAGTAGTGTTTCCCAAGGCTCACTGTCTCAGCATGTACAGTGCTGTTAAAACCTCTTCCTCTCCCATCACTTTCTTTGCCCATCGATGAAAAGATAACTTCAAAATCACTGACGGTAGAGCAGGTGCAGGAAGTGTCGCAGAAACAACTTTGTTTTCCCTTTGTACAGCTTTCCTCCTCCTCCCCGCCCTTCAAACCCTGGTATCCCCAGAGCCTGCCCTCCAACAGCTTCTCTCCACCGGCTGCACAAAACACTTTCTCCGGGCATCCTCGGTCGCGACGACCCTGGCCCGGGTCCAAGGCAAGAGAGCACGCTGCCCACCGGCCACCCTCGGCACGCCCCCTCCACCCTCTCCACGGCAAAAATCACACACCAGTACCAGTAAAGTAGCCATGCGGGCACGTGTCAAAGCTACTTTTCAGTGGGTGTAAGAGAACGTCATTAAACAGCTAAAGGCTAGGAGAACGGTTGGTGGAGCTAAAGTGACCCCCGAGCTTCCCTGGGAGCCTCCCCCGCGCCCCCGCGCGTCCGCGCCCCGCCGGGGCCGAGCCGCCCCCGAGCCCCGCGGCGTCGAGCCCCCGCCCCGCGGGCTGCCAGCAGCCCCGGCAGGCAGGACGCCGGGAGGCCGGGCGCCGCACCATCCTCCCCGCTGCGCTCGCCGCCCGAGGTCGCCGGCTGGGGTGGGCAAGGAAGCCGCGCCGACGCCCCCGCGCTGCGCGCCTCACCCGGCCGGCCCGTTAGGGTCCCCACTCACCCCGAGGCGCCCCCCGGGCTGCCCGGCCGGCTCCTGCTGCTCTCGCGCGGCCGAACTTTCCCTCCTGCGCGGCTGCCGCGGGCTGGGCTCCACCTCCCGCTCCGGCAGCCTCCGAGTCTCCGGGGACCCGGGGGGCGGGGAGCGGCGGCCGCGGGGGCTGAACCGCCGCGGAGCCCCAGCGCCGGCCGCCGCGTGGGGGCTGCGGCGCGCGGCGGGGGTCGCGCTTGGCCGCTTCCCAGAGCGCCCCTCTGCAGTGCGTCCTCTGCGGGGTCAGAGAGGGGCGCCCCGGCGGAAGCCTAGCCCTCTTTGACGGGGCACGCCCAGAGACCAGGGGTTCCCTGCAGGTGGGCAGTTTTGCGTGTGCCTGATCCCTGAGATCAGGAAAAGTTGAGGAGAGAGAAGTAGTCGGATGTCTATTCATAGGTGTGTGCTCCTTCCTCTTTTAGGACCGAGTTCCCCAGACCCCTCCCCCCACCACCTCGTTTCCTTTGCCTTCACTGGGCTGCCCTCCGCTCCATTGGTCTGCTTGCAATACTTTGTAATTTGGACCTTCGGAGAATTCATTCTGTAGTCGTTGCCTTTGAGGTTCTGGTCAGTTCTAACACCTTCATTAGAGAGCTTTTATTTGCAGCGAAGGTCAGAGCCTCTTTAGCTCTGAGACCCCACTACTGTGTCTGCAGGACCCCTGACGGCCACTGGGAGGCCCAGGAGAAGAAACCGGAAAGGATGGAAAACAGGTAAGTGGGATATTGAGTAATAAAAGACACACACACACACACACACACACACACACACACACACAGGCACGCACGGGCACACACCCTCAGGCGCCACAGGTGCCTTATATTTATAAGTGCTCCAGCACTTCTCTGAGGGAGAGGGTGTTTGGGAGTATTATGATCCCCGATTCTCACTATAATGAAGGAGACTCAGAGAGGAATCAGTGTTAAGCTGGAAGAGTGGAAAGATGTCTCCACTCTTACAGATGCAACTTGTAGAAGTCCTTTGGCTGAGCCACAGCAAAACCAGAGATAGAAACCAGTCGTGATTCCTGGTGCAGTGCTCCTTTTATTGCCTGGCCATCAAATGCTCAAAGTCCCCATCTGGAAGATTTTGGAGCACCAGATTTTAGGTGGGCACAGAGTAGGAGTCCTGGAGGCAATAGGCAGCCTGAAGCAGCCAGTAAGCACTTGTTTACCTGTGGGTAGCATCCTGAAAGCAACTCTTGCTTCCTACCAACTCCCCAGCCCACTGGGGTCCATCATTGTTTCAACTTCTGCTACCCTGGAACCTCAGGTAGCTCTGTCCCCACATCCACACCTGATAAGTGAGTAAATAATTGTGACATGAGGTCCCCACAGCAACTCAGTTGGGATTTGGAAAAGAGGGAAGAAGCTGGTGTTTACCAAATGAATGAAAACTACATCTGCTCTGTTACTGCTCCCAAAATGTTTCACAGTAATAAAGGTCATAAATAAAGAATGAATCCGGCATCCACATGTATATAGGTACAGATCATTGACCAAGCTTCCTCTGTACATTATCTCACAGCAGCCAGGTGAGGCAAATCATACAACAATCTCCATTGTGCAGAGATGGAAGGGCCACATGGAGGTTGGGATTAGTGATGAATTGTGTAAAGGTGAAAGTCTACACAATCAGACACTCTTTGAGTAAACAAGTAACATCTCCAGAACCTTCCAACTGTCACCAAAACATTCTCACTCCTTCATGTACTGATAGGTGAGTTGTTAAAGCATTGATTTTCTTTTCTCTCCTGTGGTATCTCCCATCTCTCTGTTCAGTGATGGCTCTAGAATTTCTAAATAATAGTGTTTAAGCGAGGAATCCATTTTGGAACATGGGCCAAGGACTTGAGTAGGGGCCGCTGTATTGGTACACTGGTGGACCTGGATTCTAGGCTCATGTAGACTCACTGGGGGAAGGTGGAAGAGGCACCTCCCTTCCTGTTACTGCAATTGCCTTTATTACTGTCATCTATAAGAAAAAGGGATTAATTACATTTCCTTTAGGGGCTTGTAACAGACTTCTAAATGTACCTGAAGTTTTACAAACTTTTTCAGTTAGGATACTAATGTATCAGAATAGCAACGTGTATATCAATATATGGCATATCAATATACATCAATATATATCAAGAATCATAAAGCCAATGCTAGCTAAGGGTTTGGTGCCTCTAGGTACATTGTGACAATAATTATTACATGAAAATTTAAGGGAATTGAAAAAGTTATAAAACCCCAAAATTAAGTAATATCATAATTTGAGAAAAGATATATTTTTCTGAATGTACTACTACCCAAACAGAAAGTAGATATTATTTTGATTAGCATTTAATAGGTATTGCGTGAATTATCTTTTGGGGACCATCATTATGAAGCAGTGTCAATCATCCTTGGTCTCCATCATTACCAGAAACAACAGTGTGTGAGGGAAAAAGACCAACCAGCTTACCTCTGCAGGTCCCATTCCAAAATGATGGCTAGTAAAATTGAGACAGTGAAACCAGTGGAAGAGTGGGTTCCTTTATACTTCAAAGACAAAAGGACCAGAAATATGGGATTGAACACTAAACCCAGAGGCTTACTGGGAAAAAAATTTTTTCTACATGGATTTTAGCTTTTAGTGTCATTGTTCTTAGGTAGTTATACATTTTTCATAAACACCATGATTTAGGAATCAAAATATGTTATATGAATTTCCAAGCACATTATAAATCTACATTAAATACGGTGCTAGTAATGTAGCAACAAGGAAGAATATATACAAAGTTCTGGTCATGATGCCAGAGTGATTTTACCCCCTCGGGGGCAAAAGTTAGTCCATATAAAAATATATTCTAAAACAATACATACGACGTCAGACATTTACACTTAATAAAATGCAAACTATTTACATTATGATATGTCATTTGTTTAATAATTTGTTTCAAATATATACTGCATGGGTATTAAACTTTATAGAAATGTTTCGTACAGTTCAAGGTCAGACTTCTCAGTCTCACCAGGATCCTTCAGAAACTTGGCTCAGAAATCCAAGAGCTGAAAGAGCAGTTGTGAACTCACTCCTTAAAACTTAATTACTCTAATTTCTAAGAGATGTACTCAGGCGGTCACTCAAGCTGTGCTGACGTTTTTAAAGAGCTCTAATAATCAGGGTTATCTGATTTCTTAGATCACAGCAAATGTTCTGTGTAGTCAGAGGTAGCTCTTTAGATGGGAGAGGTCTGTTGTACTAAAGCACGAAGACTTGCCAGACGGTACTACAGTGAGTGGTGAGTCATTGAGAAAGGATCTAATTATATTCCATACAGTCTACTTCAGAAATCTTGAAAATGTGCAACGTATTTTCAAAAAGGTTTTCATTTAAAATGAGTAAAATAAATAATATGTGACCCAAAAATACAAGCTTTGTTTTTCTAGAAAAAAAAATTATACGTTTGAAAACCTCATTCCATAAGCCTCTAACTCAAACATAGGCTTAATTAATATTTGTTGACTGAATGAGGGATGCTTTGAACTTCTTCCGGATGTTTTACATTGACATCTTTAAGTTTACACATCAAATCAGTGAGTTGGTTCATAATGTTTTCAGTCTTACACTCCATTATTCATACTGTTTGTCTCTAGGTCAGTCCAGAAGGAGAAGTGCTCCCCTCATGGCCCCCCTACCAAGCTCTCCAAATGACAGGCAGCTGGAGCAGCACAATGCTGTCAACAGTATGACTGAGATTTCACATAAGAGCCATCTAGTACACCAAGTGCTTCACCATTTCCATTCTAATTCTGTGCACTCGACATCATCACCTTCTTGCTTAAAGAAGAAAACAAAAGGGTTGCAGAGGGTACGACAGAAAAACAAGAGCTGGGAGGTACCAGAGTCTAATCCACATCTGGTCTATTTCTGGTCTATTTCTTCCAGATACCTAAACACAGATCAGCTCAAAACAGCGTCTTTTATTTCAACACTAGTTGCACTAATTCATCCATGTGCACCTTAGCTCACCCAGGCCTTTCTTTTTGAAAACCAGGATTACTGGTTTTCCCTTGAATAACTCAAGTCTCTAAGGTTTACAGAGAAGGAGTCCCCTAACTTTCACTACAGCCTTGATTTTTTAACTCTGATAGATAATTTTATTTTTCTTTTTTATTTTTTAAATTAAAATTATTAGAATGACATTGGTTAATACAATCAAATAGGTCTCAAGTGTCCAATTCAAATATATATTATATGTGAATCTCACTGTGTGTTCACCACCCAAAGTTAAATTTACTTCCGCCACCAAATATTTGATACCCTTTACCCTTATATACCTGCCTGCTTCCCACCTTCTCTCTGGTAACCACTAATCCACTGTCCCTGTACATGAGTCTCTGTACATGAGCTGATCTGTTTGTCATGTTGGTTTGTTGCCTTCAGTCTTATATCCCACATTTAAGCAAAATCATATGGTCCTCAACTTTTTCTGTCTGACTTATTTTGCTCAGCATGATAATCTCAAGATCCATCCATGTTGTCCCAAATGGCAGTATTTTGTCTTTTCTTATGGCTGAGTAGTAATATTCCATTGTATGTATGTACCAGAGCTTCTTTATCCAATCATCTATCAAAGAACACTTCAGCTGTTTCTATGTCTTGGTGAATAATAATGCTATGAATATTAGAGTGCATATATCTTTGCAGATAAATGTTTTCAAGTCTTTTGAACAAATACTCAGAAGAAGGATTGCTGGGTCATATGGTAATTCTATTCCTAGTTCTTGGAGAAACTCCATGCTGTTTTCTATAGTGGCTATACCAATTTACATTCCCATGAGCAGTGTATGAGGGCTCCTTTTTCCCACAACTTCTCCAAAAGTTGTTATTACTTGTCCTGTTGATAATAGCCATTCTACCAGTGATATCTCATTGAGATTTTGATTTGCATTTCCCTGATTGCTAGTGAAGTTGAGCATCTTTTCATATGTCTGTTGGCCATTTGTATGTCTTCTTGGGAGAAATGGATAGACAATTTTAAATAATTATTGTTATTTCCTTCCAAACATTATTAGCATCTTTTTTGGGGGGGAAAAAAAGCTTATTTATCATTTCAGTTAATATTTGCAAAGTCCTGTTCCACTTTCAGGTCTCATTCTATGCCCTTTCACTGCTATAACTATACATGATAGTAAGATCTCCATTAATAAGAGAGCATGTTTCAACAATACACATTATTGTAAGAATCTTTATTACTGACAATAGAAATAAGATGTATAAAGATGTACTCAAGTGTGTTAGAACAGGAGAGCTACTATATAAAATATTAACACTGAACAGGGGAAATGGCCTGGGGATAGGAAGGGCAAGTATAGTTAAAATCAATAGATCTAAACATAAGAAATGCCTAAAGGAGAAGCAACAAGTCAGATACCCACCAAAAAAAGAAAAAGAAAAAGGCAAAGATGATGCTGATATGGGGGCGGGGAGCAGAAACTTTATTTCAAATGGGTATTTCTTGTTCTTTTTCTTACATATCTAAAATCTGTTCAGGCAAGGGAGTAACTGTGTATAACCACCGACTTGTGTATCTGAGGGTGAACTTGGCTTTCCAAGCAGATGATGCCAGTATTGCTTCCCTTGCTTTATGATGCAGATTTGGCTTTTTTGTAAACACAACCAGAGATGTTTTAGTTAAATTATTATTCATCCAACAACAGTAACTTAGGCAGTGAGTGTGTTAGGCACTGTGGGAACAACAGTGACTCTGCACAGTCCTCAACCTCAAAGAACTAAAAATCTAGGAAAGACAGAACACAATATTGCAGGAATTCAAAGAAAGATCCCTGAGGTGCCCATGGATGGCTTCATGTTAGAAGTGGCTTTACATGTAGATCTTGAAAGATGAGTAGGAGTTTGATGAGCAGAGAAAATAGGAAGGCAGCACCCATAAATTAATGCCTATCCAGTGAAGCAGAGATAGGAAAATGCTGCGCATGTCCTGAAAATGGTGACCCACAATGGCCCAAGCACAGGGAGAAAAGTAAAAAGTAGCCCAACGCTAAAAAAAAAGAAAAGAACACTCTGCCTAGGACTAGGAAAAGGAAAGGTGAAGGATATGAATACATCCCGAAACTCCCTGAACCGGGCCAGCAGAAGACAGGTTTAACACCCGCTCATGATTGTGTGTGTGTGTGGTAGTGGTGGTGGTGTTTAAACAGCTTTTGGGATTCCGCTATATTAAAATCTCTGAGACTTTGATATAAAAAAATAATGAAAATATAATAAATAAATTAAAAGTGACCTGAATCTAGATTATGGGGGACTTTGAATTCCAGATAAGGAATTTATTCGATGAATTTTTGTGGGATTAGAATGTTTTTATGTGAGCAGGCACTGTTAGTTGTTCAATCAACAACTTTTCTTGCTTGCTGAAGAACCCTAATTTTGTTCAAGACCCATCTCTGAGAGGCCCTGAAAGGGTGAGAAACACACCCCCAAGCTCTGAGCAAGAGTTAGTTTAAGCCAACAAGAAAATCAATGTGAAAAATGGCTGAGCTCTTGGTATCTGTGGAATACCCCAGAGGAGAGGTCTTGTCATCAATTAGGAGTAGAGATCTAGAACTCAGGATAGGCCAGAGCAAGAGATATAGAGAGAATGGGGAGTCCATATACAAAATGTAATTGTTTAAATGAGAATGAAAAGATCAATTAGTGAAAGTATCTCATGTGATAGGTGACTGAGAGCAGAATTCTAGGAACATTAGAATAAACAGGACAAGAAAAAAGGGTTCTACAGAGGAAACAGAAGAAATTATGAGAAAGATGGGAGAACCAGTGATATGTCTTAGGAGCCAGAGAGCTTCAAGAGATGGGTAATGGTTATAACTATAAACTTCTTTAGCAACCATGAGTTTTGTCAAGAAGTTACTTTAGTTGTAGATGAGCCATTATCAGCATTTCAGAAACCCAGTGGAATAGGTATGTTTATTTATAATAAGACTGCATCTGCTAACTAAATACAAAAAAAGTTCGTTTTTTATTAGAATCATAAAATCTGTGCAGTTACACTAACTGTAACTGAAACTGTAACTGGGTCCAAGCTGATTCGCTGTTGATGACATCATAGGACTTTCTGGGATGTGAATGGTGACTCTGTCCCTGTGCACAGAGTATCTAGCACGTCATGAATCTTGGCCTAGAAAAACAACAGCCAAAATAAAGCAGCCAGAAGCCATGAACAGGGCATAAGTGTATAAGTTTACTTATCCTGTTCATTTTTTAACATCACAACCATTTCGGTAATTCAAGCAATAAGGTAAATTTTTTTATGTCCTTTTGATAATAGTGAATCAGATTGGAGATGAAATAGAAAAATAATATGACTACAAATAGAAAAAGTCATTTTTGTATTAGGATCTTGAGACGTTAATTTGCAGACGCAGTTGTGTTCAAGCCCTGAGTTTGTCCTATACAAATAAGGTAGTCTTTTGGGATCCACAGCCCCACCATGGAGCAAGGGGTGCCTCTGGTCTTGCTGCCCTCAATCTGTATCTTCTATGAGCATCTGCCTGCCATCGGCTGCATCCTCTCTCCTCGGCACTGGTTTTTTGCAGGCAGTTTTAAGGACTGGGCTCAGTTTCCTGGAGGTATGAGTCCTCCTCTGCGAACAACTTCTGCTTTGAAGCCTGGCTGTCTAACTGGGCCCTGATGCCTTCTTGTATTGTTTTCCAGTTCCAGTTTCTCCACCTGCAATACAGTTCTTCAAGTGAATCCTGCTCCAACCTTGACAACCCAAGCAAAATTGGTTTAGATTTCTACCCCTGAAAAATAGTACCCTACACCCAAACTCCTACACTCCCTTAAAGGTACAGCAGCATCACTCAAACCAAAGTTTGCTATATCCCTTGGAATTGTTGATGGGTCTGCTAGCCAACTCTCAGATGGGCCAACTCTTCCATCTGATTAGTTCAAATGATAATGTTGTTATTGTTATTACTGCTATTATTATGATTTGGGCTCTTACCATATTACAGGCACTGTTCTAAGTATATACATTTATATACTTGCCACACCCAATAAGAAAACTGAGGCATAGGTTATAAGCTTTCCCAAGGTCATATAGCTAATACGTCTTGGGGCCAAGATTCACACCCAGAATAGCGCGTTCTTTCCCCTTGAACACTCTCCCTGAGTTCTCTTGTCTTAGCTTGAAATAAAGGAGTTCAGGTAACTAATAAAATCTTTCAAAATGTCATGTCTGCAGGACAAAAATAATAAAATAGGTTCTTCGTGGTGGAAAAGTTGGGAACCACTGATCTCTCCAGTTCTCCCCTCTAAGAACAAGGTAAATTCAGATTTGAGATCTAGCCCACCTGACTCACAAAGCAGTGCTCCTCTGCGGTGCCACATGTGTTCTAACATTCTAAATATAACTGACTCAAGCTTTTAGGAAGTAAAATGAAGTATTACCATGGAAAGTTAAACAAGGTTTTAATTAATAGATCTGCTTCATCATTTGCTTTATTCTTTAGCCACATGAGATACCATGTTTTGTCATCTAACTGAAGTGATTATCAACATCATTTATGTTATTCTCCATTTATTAAGCCAGCAACTAGAGTCATACCAACAGTGTTTACCTAACCAAATAAAGAAGCTTTTGTGTTTCTTTTTCACAGAACAGATACTTCTTGTTCTTAAAAAAAAAAAAAAAAAAAAAAAAAAAAAACAGCATCTTGGAAGACTACCAGTTCCAGGATCTATAAACAGAGATTCCCCTCTAGATATAGCTTTTATCTTGATTGGGCAGAGAAAGATAGGTGGCTCCCTCACTGATAAAGTGCTCTTTGAGGACTTTAACATAGGTTCTGCTATGCATTAGAGAATAATACTCAGGAAAAGGAAGGAGGGGGAACATTGCTTATCACTATAAAAACAGTTCTATTTTTTTCTTCAAAGTAATATGGTGATTACGGATAAAATAAAAAAATAAATAATTTCACAATACCACATTGAGTCGAATGTGATCAAAAGAGAAGTGGGCATTTGTCCTTCAACTTTTGGGGGACAAAAGTTGCAACTGTTGCCTTTTTCCCCAGGGAAGGAGGAGTCTCCTGGAGCCAACTCCAGGATGTCTCTTGAAAACTCAGCCACGTCGGTGTTGGCTAGGCTCATCCTCTTCCAATCCTGCCACCAAGCAACCCACTCTGAGAAAACTGGGAAATAACACCACATGTAGAAGTGTTAAGAAGCTGTCACACTTACACAGGAAAATGTTTCTTAATCAAGGTTCCCTGCGGTAATCTCTCTTGTAACACTTAACTGTAGATTAACTGTGGCTATGCCATTTTAGATTAAGATGGGGGTTGCAAAGTCTATTTATATAATAAAAGCATACCTAGTCTTAACTTTTAGATTGTCTTCCTTCAAAGAGACAACTCAGAGCCAGATAAATTGAGAGGCCAGCCAGGCAGCTTCTTAGAATAACAGTCTATAAGAGGAGACTAACATATCACTAAAATATGTCAGACCTATAGCCCCAGTTAGCCTGAGTAAAATGTAATTGATCTCACTACTCTTGAAATAGATGACATTCTGGAATGGGAAAGCAAACACCACACGCACACGCACGCGTGCACACACATCATCTCTGTAGAGTATTTTGTCAATGTATATATGCTAAGTAGTAATAAGTTGCCATTAGCCAAAATTCTGAAATAATATAATGTATGGTACAATGTTTACTGAAGTGAATTAGTTGTTTATTATTCATAATTCTATACCTTTTAATGTATCCTCCTAAGATGTCTGCTTCAGCAAATCCCAAAAGGAAATGGAAGTGCATCAAGAACTGCAGAAACATGGAAAGTAAATTTAACAAATTTATCATCAGCAAGTTAGATTAGTGATTTTAACTCTATATTATAAACTAATTTCTTCCCACTCCCACTAAATAAAGCATAAGTGATTATTTAAAGAATATAATTTGGTTGTGTTGCATTACTAGCTTGCCTGAAGTGCACACATGAATATCTTGAGCCAATGTCAGAACCACTCGTGTTTTTCACCACCACACCCCCCCCAAAAAAAAAGAAGCAAAAGAAGAAAATTGGCTTCTGCCACTTTGGAAAACAGTTTGACAGTTTCTTTCAATGTTACACACATATCAACTGTATGGTCCAGTCATTTCACTCCTAGATATTTACTCAAAAAGAAATGTATCTCCAAACAAAGATTTGTACACAAATGTTATTTGTAATAAACAACAACTGGAAACAACCCAAAACCCATGAACAATTAGATGGATAAATAAATTGTTATCTATTCATACAATGGAATACTACTCAGAATTTTAAAAATGAACTATTCAGGCACTCGACACAGATGAATCTCAAAACAATTATGCTGGGTGAAATAAGCTAGACCAAAAACAGTAAACTTACATAAAATTCTAGAAGAAGCAAACTAATATGTAGTGACAGAAAAATGATCAATGATTGCATAGGTATGAGGTGGGAAGGAAAAGGTAGAAGGGAAGAATTACAAAAAGGCATGAAAAACTCTTGAGGGGTGATGGATATGTTCACAGAAGTGATTGTAGTGATGCTTTTGTCAAAACTTAATAATGTCAAAACTTAGCCAATTGTACATTCCAAATATATATACTTATTGTATATTAATTATACTGCTATAAAACTATTTTTTAAATTAATTTTAAAATTTAAAAACTGGTCCCTGCATTTGAAAGGACACATTCTATATCTTGCTTGTGGTAAGAATCAAGAAGAACTTATGGAGACTAATTAAATGATCATGATCTTTTTATTCAAGGATTAAAACAGTAGTTCTCCAAATTTAGTAGGCGTAAGAATACCTTAGATGCTTATTTGAAATACAGAGTTCTGTATTTCACCCAGAGTTTTTGTTGGAAAATGTTTAACAATTAGCTCTCCAAAAAGCCAAAAAGCAAAACAATGTAGGCATTCTATAATACATAAATATATAGTTTGCTGATAAAAAAATGTGTAGTACCCAATTTACAAACAATAATACATTCAATTTTTTAAATTTGTTTTTGTAAATTTTATAAAGTTAATTCATTCTTACAGAATGCTTTCATTGATTTTTGCCGAACTCTATCTATAATATAACCAACTTATGGTTGCAACTGATGAAGAAGTATAGTTCTAATACAAATGTTGGTTGATATTTTCATTGACATCAATGAGTGAAACATCATTTATTAAATATTTGAGAGATTTCTTTGCCAAATTCTAAAATAACTTTTGTGCATTAGAAGAATATTTCCTCATATTTTATACTATTCACAATATAATGGCCATAGACATAACACATTTTAAAGTTTAATCTGCATTATTACCATTTTCTCTATCACTTTCTTAAGTCTGGACAATCGATAAAACAACAAACCAAACCTGGCTTATATTCATCAGTTTTTAATGTTGTAAATGCTCCTACATGCCAATTTCAAGCTACCACTGAATGTGCAGTTGGAAAAAGTACACACCATTATACAGTATTTTACCAGATAAAGACAATGGACACAAAACCTCAAAAAATATAGATAATATTTGTAGAAAAGTCCATAGGAAGTAATGAGTTTTGAGTATTTATTATCTTTGTTTTTAACTTAATGATAAGCTTATATAATTTAATGTTCAATGATCTTTAATAATTGGCTTATAACATTTCTTAAAATTTAATAGTTGACTCTCTAGCACTAGTATGAGTTGGCTGCAGCGAACCACTGGTGCCACCTCAACCCTAAGGAATTAGATCCTCTGAGACCAAGACTCAGGAATTTGCATTTTTAATATCTTCCAAGATGATTCTGATGTAAGATGTTGGTAGAAAATCTAATTGTAATTTTTTTCCTCCTTAGCTAGTAAATAGGTAATCTTCAGAAGCAACACATTATGGGGAAAGAATACAGGATTAAGTATTAAAAGCACTTAGATTCTCACTCTAGTTCTGTCACTAATTATATGGCTTTGGGCAAATCGCTAACCCTTTTAGTTTCTTAACCTAATAAGGAGAGAATAGGACTAAGAAAAGATTAATAGGTATACTTATAAAAAGATTTACTTACATAATGAAGTATTTATGGGTTTAATGATCTAATATCTATCATTTGCTTCAAAATACTTCAAGAAACAAAAAAAAATTGGGCTGGGAGGTAGGTAAAATAAGATTGTCAAACCGTCTTGGTGGCGAGAACATGACGATTTATTACACTATTCTCTCTACTTGTATGTTTGAAATTTTACATAATAAAAATTTCTTGGAAAGTCACTAATAATCTAGGATCCCTTTGACCTTTAAAAATATGTGTCACATAAATTAAACACCATGTGTACAAATTGGTAATATTGAGACTTATTAGCTTTTAATTTTATTTTCTGGAGTATCCAAATTGCAAAGGCCCATATTTTGAAGGCTGTGAAAAAACTTAAAGAGACATGATTCTAACGGTAAATATATGAAAATTGTATTTGTTGAACTAGTATTAAACTGAGAAAACAAGAAAAAAATTTAAGGTATGTTACACATTTTTCTTGGGTTTCCAAATTTTTTAATGGGACAAGGATCAGAAACAAGCATATACTATGGATTTGATGCTTGGAAATCTGAATCTACCTCAAAGTTGCAGAGAAAGTCTATGGCTGGGCCTGGATTCTAACCCCAGCTCTGGGCTCCAAAGTCCGTGTGGCTATTTCAGTTACACAAAGCACCTGGGGAGGATGCTGTCCCAAGTCTGCATCAAATGGAACATGGAGAAAGAGGGTAAAATAGGTATGTGGACTCAGATCTTCCAGGTCAAGCTTCAATATTCTATTCAAAATACATCTTGCAAACTTGGTGCCAACATTACTGCAGCAAATCAACAGTATTTTTTTTGTAGCTACACTAGCACTTGACACAAATTTTAGCAAATAGTAAATATTCAATAAATGTATTTGGTGGAATTTGGGTAAGCTTAAACATTTTTAGCTATTTGTGCTAAATAATACCATGCAACATTTAGAACATTTATATTGTGGATTAATTTAGTAAATTTTGATTCATCTAGTTATTAATAAATTGTTATATCAATAATGCTACTGAAAAATTTCAGTTTAGGAATCTGTAGGCCTTTCTTGCATAAATTCTACAGGACAAAATTAACTCTATAAGCATCAATTAAAAGATAAATTATTAGATTGAGGTAATTTTTTTAAAAAGCAAGAGCTAATTATACACTGACTATAAGAAAACAACTCTAAATGTAAAGACATAGATAAGTTAAAGTAAAATGATGGAGTCAGCTCACAGATGGTCACCTTGCTGTGTCCTTATGTGGTCTTTTCCTCTATTTATGCACATCCCCAGTGTCTTTTTGAGTGTCCAAATTTCCTCTTCTTATACAGACATCAGTCAGATTGGCTTAGGGCCATCCTAATGGCCTCATTTTAACTTAATCATCTCATTAAAGATCCTATCTCCAAATCCAGTATCTCCAAAATACATTCTGAGGTGCTAAAAGTTAGGGCTTTAATATGTGAGTTTGAAGAAATACAGTTCAATCCATAACAAACACAAATGTATAGCAATAGAAGAATAGATAAATTTTGGAATTTGAAATATTATATGACAGTAACATGAATGAATTACAACTACGTGTGATAAGATGGATAATGCTGAATGGAAAAACCAAGTCATAAAATACTACCTCCATTACGATATCATTTATTATATACGAAAAGAAAAGCAAAACTAAAAAGTACATTATTTAGGGACATGTACACATAATATTACTATTTTTGAAAGGCAAATGAATGACAAAGATAAAATTCAAGTTAATAAATTCTTGAATTCTTTGGGAGAAGCAGAGGGATTAAACTCAGAAAGAGTTCACACTGATAATGTTCTAATATATAAGTCGGTGGTGAGCTTATGGGTATTTATTTAATGCATCATTACGTATATATATTTATATTGTCATATACATAATATTCATTTATAAAATATAAATATATATAATTACATATACATTTTATTTCTAAGGTATCAACTATCATCTAATAATATGAGGTTTAAAAACACTTATGTCTATAGCTATGTCACCCTGAATGTGCCCGATCTCGTCTGATCTTAGAAGCTAAGCAGGGTCGGGCATGGTTATTACTTGGATGGAAGAGCACCTAGGAAGACCAGGTGCTGTAGGTGTTAAAAAAAAAAAAAGAAAAAAGTTTCCTACAATAGATGATTGGCTAAAGAAGCTGTGGTACATATATATACAATAAAATATTATTCAGCCATAAGAAGAGATGAAATACTGCCATTTGTGACAGATAGATGGACCCTGAGATAATCATGCTAAGTGAAATAAGCCAAACAAGAAAAGTTGAAAATCATATGATATCACTTATATGTGGGATATAAACCTAAAAGCAACAAATGAGCAGGACAGAGACTCATAGACATAGACTATAAGCTAGTGGTTACCAGAGGACTGACTATAGACTAGTGGTTACTAGTGGGGTGGGGCAAAAGGGGAGAGGTATGAGCAGTAAAGGGGGTCAAAAATAGGGTTTAGGGAGAGGGTGAACTGGGTAAAGGAGATCGAATATATGGTAGTTGAAGGAAACTGGACTTTGGGTGGTAAACACACAATAGAATATACAGATGCCAAATGGTAATGTACATCTGAAAATTATATAATTGTATTAACCAATGTTACCCCAATAAACTTAATTTTTTTAAAAAAAACGCTTTTTATAATACATATTTTTATGTATATCTATTTGGGAATGGATGCTAACTCATATATAATTTCATAGTTTTCCTAATTTATTGTTATAATCTTAAAATAATTTAGTGGATGGTTTAGAATTATAAGAAGTCTTTGTAGAGACTTCTACAAAGTCTCTTGTACATGATTATCCATATATCATGTGTCTCTTGTACATGATTATCCATATATTAGAGTCTCTTTTCCTTTGCAGATCAAACATACTAGATCTGTAACTTTATTCCATGCATAGCAATAGTATAGTCAGAATCTACTTATTTCTTTGAATTCTTATCCTTGTAAATTAAATATTGTGATAGTATAATTATACTGATTACTTTCTTTAGAAAAGAAAATATTTGGTGGTGGAAAGAAATTTAACTTTGGGTGGCGGCCACACAATGAAATATACATAGTGAAATGTATGTAAACTTGAAACCTAATTTCCCAACCTCAGCATTATTGACAATTTGAGCCAGATAATTCTTTGTTGTGAGAAACCGTCCCGTGCCAGTGTAGGATGTTTAGAGGTATTCCTGGCTATTACCACTAGATGTCATAAGTACACCCTTACCCCCAACCCCAAGCAAGGACAATAATAAGTCTCCAGACTTTGCCAGATGTCCCTTGGGATGAAATTACTCCTGGTTCATAACCACCGCTCTAGGGCATTTCTGATGCAAATAATGCTTAGATACCCCACAATGGAATTACTTTTTTCCTATCTTACTCCACTTTCCTTTCTTGCCAAATAAATCCATTTTGTTCCTTGATGTAAAATCATAGTAAGCCACCAAAACAATGCTGACCACATTATCACATTCAAACACCAGTAATAACTGAATATGATTTTTTTAAAAAAAATAACATTTAACTCTTCTGGGCATTTACTCAAAAAACCTGAAAATATTTATCCACAAAGATATATGCAACCTGATGTTCATACCAGCGTTGTTCACAGTGGCCAAGACATGGAAACAACCAAAATGTCCTTGGATAGACAATTGGATAAAGAAGATGTGGTACATATATACAATGAAATACTCAGCCATAAGAAAAGATGAAATGCCATTCGCAACAACGTGGATGGATCTTGAGATTACCGTGCTAAGCAAAATAAGTCAGACAGAAAAAGTCAAGAACCATATGATTTCATTCACATATGAGATATAAAACTAAAAATAACAAACAAACATGACAAATAAACAGAGACTCATGGACATGGACAGTGGATTAGTGGTTAACAGAGAGAAGAGAGAAGAGAAGGGAGGGCAGGGGGAAGTTAATTTGGGATATGGAGGGTCAAATATTTGGTGGTGGAAGGAAATTTAACTTTGGGTGACGACCACGCAATAAAATATACATATGACATGTTGAAATGTATACGTGAAACCTATTTGATTTTATTAACCAATGTCACCTCAATAATTTTAATTTTTAAAAACTAATGTTTCACTTCACAAAAGAGCCATGGATATAGAGTAAAGAGAAGGCACCTGAGTTTCTCTGTGTTGTCTTGGTAATGCATCTTAAACTTTAATCTTCTGCAGCTGTGGACAAATCCATGCTTTTACTTAAAATTTTCCAATTATGTCATAGACTATAAAATACTTTTCTTTCTACTTTTTCATATAAAACTTTTAATATATTTATGATCAATCCATTTCTAAAAATGGATTTCTTAAAATAAATGTATCAAAAATGAAATTATAGGCTTAACTAATGAATAATTTTAGAGCTCTTGAATATATTGCCTTTACTGAAGGGTTGTACCAGTTCATACCACTATCAGCTCTGGTTTGAAATAATACCACTGACAAGAGAACTCTACCAAAACAATAAGACTTTTTCCAACCATCTTGAAACTATTGGCTTTCTCAGTTTTTTGAAATGCTTTCCAGTTCCTAGAAACTTAATTCTAGCAACCTGATATCTAGAAGGAAACTTTTTCAACATGGTAAAGGCAATATATGAAAAGAACCCACAGATAATATCATACTCAATGATGAAAGATTGAAAGCTTTTCTCCCCATCAGGAACAAGACAAGCATACCCACTGTTGCCACTTCCAGTCAACATAGACCGAGAAATCCTCACTAGAGAAATTAGGCAAGAAAAAGAAATAAAAGGCATCCAACTTGGACGATGATCTGTTTGCAGATGGACAAGATCTTATATGTAGAAAACTCTAAGCATTCCACATAAAAACCTGTTAAAACTAATAAATTCAACAAAGTTGCAGAATACAAAACCAGCATGCAAAAATCAGTTTAATTTGTATATACGAGCAATAAACAATTGAAAAGAAAATTAAGAAAATAATTCCATTTACAGTAGCATCAAAAAGAATAAACACATAGGAATAAATTTAACTAAGGAGGCAAAAGGCTTGTACAACTGAAATTATAAAATATTCTTGAAATGTAAAAAAATATATAAATAAATAGAAAGACATCTTGTATTACTGGAATGGAAAATTTAATATTATTAAAGTGAAAATACTATCTAAAATTATATACAGATTCAATGTAATACCTATCAAAATCTAAATTACTTTTTTGCAAAAACAGAAAAATCCAACTTAAAATTCATGTGGATTCTCAAGGACCCCCAATAACCAAAACACTCTCTAAGAAAAGAACAAAGCTGGAAATTTTCACACTTCCTGACTTCAAAACTTACTACAAAACTTCAGCAATAAAAAATTGGAGCATTGGCATAATGACAGATGTATAAACCAATGGAAAAGAATTTAAAGCCCCCAAAGAAACTCACATGTATGGTCAATTGATTTTTGACAAGGGTGCCAAGACCATTCAAAGGGAGGGAAATAATCTTTTTGACAAATAGTGCCGGGAAAAAAAAATGTATGTCCTCATAGTATATACAAAAAATTAACTCAAAATTAACAAAAATGTAATCAAATACCAAACTTAAGAGCTAAAACTATAACACTTTTAGAAGAAAATATAGGAGAAAATCTTCATCACTTTGGATCTGATGATAATTTCTTGGATAAACACTAAAAGCACAAGCAACAAAGGAAAAATAAATAAGTTGGATTTTATCAAAAATTTAAGAATTTGTGCATCAAAGAACACTGTTAAGAGTAAAAAGACAACACACGGAATGGGATAAAGTATTTGTAAATCATATATCTGATAAGAGATTAATTTTCAGAACATATAAGGAACTCCTACAACTCAATAACAATAAAAAAAATTCAAAAATGGTTAAAGGACTTGAATAAATATTTCTCTAAGGAAGTTTACAATGGCTGATAAACACATGAAAAGATTCTCAGCATCATTAATCATTAGAGAAATGCAAATCACACACACACACATATGTTAAGTATTGGCCAGGATATAGAGCAATTGGAATTCTTGAGCATTGGTGGTGGGATTTAAAATGATGCAGCTGCTGTGGAAAACATTTTAGCAGTTCCTCAGCTAATTCCACAGAATTATTATGTGATCTAGCAAATCTAGGAATATAACTAAATTCTAGGAATATAACTAAAAGAATTGAAAGACTCAAACAGATATAGCTACCCATACACTAACGTTCATTGCAGCATTATTCACAATAGCCATTAGGTGGAAAACATCTTTCGTGTCCTTCAACAGATGAATGCACACACAAAACATGGTCTTTAAATACAACGATATATTATACAGCGATAAAAAGAATGAAATTGTGATACATGTTATGACATGGATGAACCTTGAAAATATTACACTAAGTGAAAAAAGCCAGGCACTAAGGGACAAATACTGTATAATTCCATTTATATAAGCTTTGTAGAACTGGAAATTCACAGAGACAGAAAGTGGATCAGAAGTTACTAGGGGCTAAGAGAAGATGTAAGGGAGAATTACTGTTTAATGGGTACAGAGTTTGTGTTTTCATCATGTTTGTGATGATGAAAAAGTTTTGGAAATAGATAAGTAATGGTTGTACAAGACTGTAAATATACTTACTGCCAGTGAATTATACTCTTAAAATGGGTAAAATGGTAAATTTTATGTTATATATATTTACACAATTTTTAAAAAGAATTAACAGATAGTTTGAGATGCTGACCACACAATTAGGTAAAAACAAAATCGAGGTGAAAAATGAAATCAAATTTTTAATTAATAAACAAAATCTACTCATCCAAAGGTCAATCAGCTATCATTAAACCCTGATGTTACATGATTTAGCTAGATACTCCATCACACCTCATTCTTTTAAAATCTTTAGATGACAAAATTTAGGCATTTACCAATTTCTAAAAGGAATAAATGTGGTTCTATATTAGGAAATAAGAGGATCTAACTCTTATACTTAAAAAGAGGCATTTACAAAAATAAGGGGAAAAAAGAAGGTACAATTTTCTCTAATAAACAGCACTCTGCCATGTATATGAACAGACTCCAGGCAAGTCCTTAGTTTCTTCATCTGTAAAGTGGGGTTAGCACTGCCTGTTCTTTACCATCTTCCCTGTTCTTTCCCTGCCCCTACCATCATTAAAAGGTAAACACCAGATCAGAACTCAGGCTATAAACTGAAAACAAGAAATGGATAATCTTATTTTTTAACTTAAATTCATGTTTAACACATCTTAAAAGATATACAGTACTTTTTTTTAACCAGGCAAAATCTGAGGAGATGAAGAACACTTTTCCAGGGATGCACACATAATTTCTTCTGTGTTTTTGTTTTTGTTTTTTAAGAGAAATCTAGTCTTATTGAATTATAACACCTATTTTCATGTAACACTTTTTAAAAATAACATTGACATACAAATCAATAGAACAAAAATTCCCATGAAAAGATTCTGTTATACTTCAGAATTTAAAATATGCTTTCAATTCTTTTAGGTATACACCTAGGAGTGGATTTGCTAGATCGCACGCTAATTCTATTTTTAACTTTTTGAGGAACTACAAATCATCGGAGAAGAACAGGATTATGGGTCTCACAACTTGAGAGAAAAATGCATTTATATCATCATCTCGCAATATATATATACCAAAATTAAGTACCTGAAAAACCAAATTACACTTAAATCATCACTCTACAATACATACCAACATAAAAACCATAATAAAAACTAACAGAAAAATAACTTAGCATTTACTGAGACTTTAAATGAAAATTCCTTTTTTAGCTTAAAATAATTTTTTTAAAGCACATAAGGAAAACATCAGCAAATTTGACTGCAACAGCAACAAAGGCGAAATTAAAGACTAGCAAAGAGAAAAAGAAATACATATGTATTTCTAGCAAGTATAAAAGACAAAGACAAATATCTGCTTCACAAAGAATTCATATCAAACTCATTTCCCCTCATTACTACACCCCCCAAAACAGTTTAACTCCTAAATCTTAGAGGAAGGTCTGGAGATGTACATACCAAACCAGGCCTGGAGGAGTGAGACCTATTGAAGGAGTTTCTGTTTTTACATGCATTCTATATTGTCTTAATTTTACAATATGTATGTATTATTCTTGCTATTTAAAAAATAAACATTCCTTTTTGAAGGTAAAATGTAACATCACAACAAATAAACAAGTCATTAAAAAGGAAATAATACTCGTAAACATTGGTAAACAATTAAATTCTGTCATTATCAAAGAGAAACTAATTAAACACACTATCATTTTGCTTCTAACAAAGTAGAAAAGAATAGAAACATAATTCTCAGTGTTGTTATATAATGATGAATTGGCACAACTCTTTGGTAAAGCAATTTGCAAATACATTTAAGAGTTCTAAAACTACTCATTTTCTTAAGCCAATAATTTCACTTCTGATAGCCCCATTCTAAGAAATAATTCATTTAATAAATAATATATAAAGAGATTTATGTAAAAAAGTAGAAATAATAAATGTCCAACAATATAGAAATGGTTAAATGAATTATAGACATGCATTCAATGAAATATTGGACAACCAGTAAAAGGATACTTTAAAAAGGCTATCTGATAACATACTATAAAAGTGAGATCAAAGAATAATAGCATCACAGAAAAAAACTTTTTTGAAAAACCAGAATTCAAAACTAATTATACACTACAATTATAACAACATACTTTTTAAAATGCCTATATACATAGGAAAGAAAGGATCAGAACTTAACATTCTGGATGTTGTCCCAAAAATGGTTTTGTTTTCATGCACACAAGCTCTAATGACAGGGCTATATAGGAAGTGTTAAATAAAAAGTAGCCATTATCATTGCTCTTATAATCATTAATGGGACTATGTATTTTTTATTTAATGAACATGTATTACTTTAAAATAAAAACTAATCCTTTTGCAAAGTATTAAAAACTAAACGTTAGTGGTGGTGACTCAGGATAATGGAATTGTAATTTATAAGTGTATTGTTTTTTGTTTGTTTTTTCTTGAATTTCACACAAGAAACACATTGCTCATATAAATTTTAAGGGATTTTTAAGTTTTTTTATTTCTAACACATATATTTAACATGTGGTTTTTACTCATCTTAATATATTGCTATCCTTAAATTATCTCTAAGCCAATTTAGTGAATCGTATTCACTACGATATGTCAATAACGGTCAATATAAGTATTCTGGAAAGAAATTTACACTTTTTTTACACTATATATTTCTGTAAAGTTTTACATTCTTATAATGGACATGTAAATATATATTATTAATCGAGTAATTTTTAAAATAAAAAAAAACTTGAAAAAAACACAAAAACTACTTTGTTTTCAGTATATAGTCAGGGCACATAATACTCTTGCTAAAAAATTAATTCAGTAACTACTCAACCAGTAAGTAACCTCAAACTAGTAATCGCAAACAGATACATAAATTTCAGGGTCAAGATTTCTGTATTTGGAAGATAATTCAGAAAAAGAGAGAAAAGCCAAGCAGCCAGTTATTTCTTCCGTTTGTTGTCTTGGTAACTAAGGCAGCTGTATGAACTGTTTTCTATTATTTTCCAATCCTCTCACAGAAAAAAAAAAAATTCAAATAGAAAAGCAAATGTGCCAAGGGTATAATTAATCTTCCTGAAAATGGACCATTAAAATAATGTCAATGGACATAAGAATAAAAATGACACCAAACAAAAGAACTAGAAAAATATAAGCCTAAAGCCGAGGAATGTTACACATTCGGTTCCCTTATACAGTAATATGAAAAATTTTGCAACAGGCCAAAAATCTCTGCAGCTGGAATATAAGGTAAACTTACTCAGAAACCAGTTAGAGTGGGAAAAAGCTTCCTGCGGCCAAAATCCCTAATACAAAGAAATAAAACTTTCACTGGTAAAACTTCAAAGAGGAAAGAGTACGACTTCATGGGATAACTCCTTCTAAATGGAGTCTGTTTTCAATAGCCATTTTTAAAACAAGAAATTAATTCTATCAGAAGTAACTCGATCAAGAAAACAAACCTTTGTATGCAACTAACATTACAGTGCTGTGTTAGTACAAGGGCATATCACCAAACATTTCCATGTATGTAGCTTTTTAAAACAGGTCAATTACAACCAACCACACAGATTCCACCAATGTCTGTGAAGCCCAATATAAATAAAAATAGATTGCTCTTAGATTAATCAGTTTGGGGGTAGTTTCAAGTCAGCCAAACTTGAGGCAACTGAAATGTTAGCAACTTTTTACTAGACTTTGAGAGTGTAAAAAAGATCAGAGAATTTGTTTTTCACTTTTTTCACTCTCTACATTGCCCAGCACAGATATCAATAAACCTTGAAAATGTATGTACTTTATTTAAATAACTCCATTTTTAAGAATACAGCCAAAAGAAACTATCATAAACATTTGAAAAGGTATATTTACAAAGATGTTTAGCCAATTATTATTTATATTTTAAAAAACTAGACACAACTAAGTGTCCAAGAATAATGAATATATTACATAATTAATTCAAGAGAATATTATGTGGCCACAAAAAGGAGAATATAATGATGCTAAAAATGTTTATAAGATATTGTTTTGCAGAAAGCAAATTTGAAAGCAATGTCTAGTGCAATTCTTTTGTTTCCTTTTAAACATTTTTCTTGTTCAATATAACATTACATAAATAATAGTGTACAAAAGAAACAGATAGAGTTGATTTATCACAAAATGAATATCCTATAACTATCACCCAGGTCCAGAAAAAGAACCATTCAAGCATCCCAGAAGTGTCTTCCTGCCAATTCCCAAGCTTTAGTTTCTCCTTTCTCCCCAAATAAACACTCCTGGCATAACTGTAATCATTTTCTTACCTTTCTTCATAGGTTTACCTCTTGTGTATATATCAGTAAATCCTGTAATTTATAGTTTTGTCTGTTTTCAAACTTTATGTAATTGGAATTATATGGTATATGTATACTTTCACATATGGCCTCTTCCACTCCCTGTTGTTTCACGTAGTAGTCATTTTTAATTGTATATTGGAATGGGGAAAGGCTTTCTAAATAGCCGCACGTATATACCACAATTTATTTATTCATTCTGTTCTTGAAGGATAAATGAGGCTATTATGAGTAATGCCATTCTGAACATCTTTTTATATGTCTTTTATTATTGCACAGAAGCACACATTCTGTTTAGTAAATATTTAGCAGTGGAATTGCTAAGTGAAATGATATGTGGATCTTCAGTTTTAGTAGGCAATGCCAGCTTTCTAAATAGCCTGTAACCAATGGACACTTTCATCAACAGTGTGATAATTTCCATGGTTCCACATTCTTAATAATACTGGTTATTGTCAGTCTTCATAAATTTTAATAGTTGTATGATGATAGAACATTATCTTGTTATTTTAATTTGCATTTTTCTTATTTCTGATGGTTTATTTTAGACATAGTATTTTATTAAGTGCCTGTTCTAATCTCTTGCCCACTTTTTCTATTAAATTATCTTTTTCTTTAAAAGTATAGAATATAAGTTAAAAAAAAGATTTTTTGAAAAATGACTGCATAGATATTTCATCATGGTAATTATAGTTATTTCTCAGTGATGGAATGATGAATGGTTTATATTTTCTTCCTTGTGCTTTTCTGTATTTTTCTAATTTCCTATGATGATTATGTATTATTTTCAGAACATTAAGTTTACACAATTCTAATGAATAAAAACAATGGGTCTTTTGCAAAAGATACTGTCTAAGGAATGAAGTTTCAATGCTTCACTGTAATATTTATGGGATGTTTGGATGATTTATGGTAGTGGTTCTCAAAATGTGCCAAGGTGTTCTAAAGCTAAAATTGAATAACGGTACCCTTTTCCAATATGCAACAGTTGCATTTATTTTGTTTAATGCCTACAACCAAATTTAATATATTTACTTATCAATCCATATACATATCAATGAATTATTAACATGCCAAGTAGGATCCAGCACAAAATTAAGTTATAGAAGAAATTTGATCCATAATTTGGACAGTCATACTCCTATATCAACAACAATTTCTGCTTTCACTCTCATCAGAATTCCTATTAATGCAGCACCTTTTAAAATAAAAGTACTTGCATCTTAAAACATCACAAGTTAAAAGATTATGATTTCTCATACTCTGAAAATTATCAAATATCAATTGAATAACAACTATTCCCAATAGTATGCAACATAAAAAAAAAAAGAATGAACATATGAAGCTTGACCTTGGACTGAGCACCATATCCTGTTATACATGCTACCATACAACAATATAAAAATTTTGATCTAAGTTTATGTTATCCTTTTGTTGTTATAGTGGCAGGTCAAATGGTTCTAGGATGGTTTCTACTAAAACTCCCCAGGATTCCAATCATTTCTCTAGTGTTTTTCTATGCTCTATATCTTATTTATACACAAAAACGTGCTTCCTTTTGGCCAACATACCAAGTATACCCTTGCATACTCTGGAATATAATTTGGAGAAGCCCTTAAAATGTTACTAAAAATTTCCAGCTATCACTCTCAATAATCCTAAATTCCACACAGCAACCTGAAGTCAGTTTTTATCACTGTGAAATTAAAATTTGACTCTGAGAATTTAAAATGAACTACTCCAGATTGTAAGACTAAATAAGCCTGGGATGTCAGTGAAGATGGCAGTGTAGGAAGTGCCAGGAATTTGTCTCTCCATCTGGACAACATTACGGTGGCAAAATCTGTCTTGTGCAATTATATTAGAATTCTACAGTCTATTCAAAGTCTTATAGCTTCCAGGAAAAGATGTGCCTTGTAAACTGTGGTTAATTTTGGTCAATTTCAGCCTAGTGCAATAGTGGCTATTCATCTTCCCACTCCCCAGCCCCAGGGAAGGCCAGTGTTCTAGATTGCTTTCAGGAGCCGGAGTGGCAATAAGGACTTTGTCTTCCATACATCAGGGATCTGTGTTCTGATCATAAATTGCTGCTTCTGATCATGGCAGTACAGACACAGAAGCAGGCAGTCATTGTGGCAACTCCTACCATGGTTTCATGCTCCTCTAGCTGAAGTAGCTTTCAGAGGATTTAAAGAGAAAATGACTATTTTATTCCCTTTACTTTTTCCTTTGCCTCTTTGGGAGCCAGACATTTTAAAAAGTTACCATTAATGCCCAAAATGTAGGCTCAGAAAAGACTTGAGAAGACCTTAAGTTTGTATTTTAGGCTGATTCCTGACACAGAGACACCTACATAAAATTTTTTAAATCATAAAATTTGTGTGGAACCACAAAATACTCTGAACAGTCAAAGCAATCTTAACAAAGAACAACCCTGGAGGCATCACATTTCCTGATTTCAAACTATACTACAAAGCTATAGTAATCAAAGCAGTATGGTATTGACATGGAATCAGACACATAGATCAAAAGAATAGAGAGCCTAGAAATAAACCTATGCAGAGATGGTCAGTTCATCTATGACAAATTTATAAAGGAGAAAAAAAAACAGTTTCTTTAATAAACAATTTTGGGAAACTAGACAACCACGTGCAAAAGAATTAAAATAGAATTTACACACAAAAATGAACTCAAAATTAAAGACTTAACCATAAAATATGAAACCATAAAACTCCTAGGAAACATAAGCAGTAAGCTCCTTGACATTGGTCTTGGTGATGATTTTTTTGGATTTGACACCAAAGCAAAAGGAAAAAGTAGCAAAGTAAACAAATGGGACTACATAAAACTGAAAGCCTTTGTGCAGCAAAGGAAACCATCAATGAAACAAAAGACAACTCATGGAATGGAAGAAAATAGTTGCAAATCACATATCTGATAAAAGGTTAGTATTCCAAATACATAAAGAACTGGTTATCACATTATTATGTAGTGTGCTAAAAAAAATATAATGTTGTAGATCAATTATATCCCAATTTCAAAATATGCCAAACACCAAACCCTGAGGAAGGGAAAAACCTGATTTTCCATAGTTACCGCATCGTAACAATTTTCAGTGAAAAATCATGAGGCATACAAAGAAACAGGAAAGTATGGTATATTCAACGGAAAAAATAAATAGAAACTACTCCTAAGGAAGGTCTTATGTAAGAGGTGGGATTTATTTTAAACTGAAAAAAAAAATTTAATGACGGATGGTCATAGTAATTTTTCTACAATAACTTCTGGTTTTGACCTTGATTGATTAGTTCAAATTGCATCTATATTCTCACTCTTAAACAAACTGAAAAACTAGAAAAAGTATAAAACAACTGTCTTCATGCACTGGGCAGTATGCAGCATAGGACTGCAATTCTGAGGGAAAGAAAGTACACAGTAGGTAAGCTCCAAATCCACCCAGACTTTTCTCTGGAAGCATTTTCCAACAACAGTGCAGGAAAATGGGGGTCAAGCAAGGAACTGTTTCACTGGGCAAAGAAAAAGAGATTGGAATTCAGAGTTGCTATGGCTGGTGAAATTTGGGGAGCAGGTTATCAGAAAGGAAGGAGCTGCAGAGAAAGAGTCTTTAAATTCTGCATTGGGGTATTCCTGGAGTCCTTTTACAAATCCTAAGCTATGTATGTGAAGGATGACGCTCTGAAAAGCCTAGCAGAGAAAAGATGCCGAAGGACAGAAAGCTGAAGAGAAATATCAGGGATTTCACAGAGCGAGCTGGTGAGACATTGACCCAGCCAAAAAGGAAAAACATTGGTCAAACAACCTTGCCATTTAGTTCAAACATCAGAACCCCTATTTTGTAGAAGTAAAAATCATACCCTAGAATAAAGGGCAATAGTCAAAATTGACCTACTTTTAAAAAGCCTAGACCTAAGCTGTGATAAGACCATGGTGGTCCGCATTAATTTAGATACTTGCAAAAATAAAATTCAACACTCCTTTGAAAAAATAAAACAACCAGAGCCTCTAAAACAAATCAAGTGTCCAGAATACAGTAGAAAATTACTAAAAATGAAAAGAAAGAAAAATGTAATCTAAAGTAAAAAGTCCATCGGTAGAATAGGATCTGTCAATAGAAAGAGACACACAGTTGCCTTTAACACACAGGTAATTAATTATACATAAAAGAATCTAGAAAAAAGGATGGATATAATAGGTGAAGAGATAAAGAACTATACATATATAGTTTCTAAATAGAAACTCAAATTTAAAAATACAATATCTGGAATCAAATATTCATTGGATAAGATAAGGATGAGTGATCTTGAAGATAGCTCAAAAGACATCACTTAAACAGAAAAACAAAGAGTAAAATATTAGAAGAGGAAAAAAGAACAAAGTCTCAAAGTGTGGGACAGCATCATATTGTCTAACATATGTGTAACTAGAGTCCCAGAAGAAAATAAAACAGAAAATTAAGTACAAATAATATTTGAAAAAAATTTATCAAAATTCCAAATTTGATTAAAAAAAAATAACCAAAGACAGAAAAAAAAAATCAATGAATCCCAGCCAGAAAAGAAATCAAATCTAGAAATACACCTACAAAGAAAATCACACATAGGCATATCATAGTCAAATTGCTGAAAACCAAAGATAAAAATAAAATCTTAAAAGCAAGCAGATGCAGAGGCTTGAGGAGACATCTATACTCCATGTTCATAGTAGCATTGTGTCCATTGATGGATGAATTAATAAACTAAATGTAGTATATACATACAATGAAATATTAGTCAGCCTTAACAGGTAAAGAAATTATGGCATATGATATAACATGGATAAATCTTGAGGACATACTGCTAAGTGAAATAAGCTAGTCACAAAAGGATAAATACTGTAGAATTGCACTTATATGAAGTATCTAGAGCAATGAAACTCATAAAAACAGAAAAAATGTTGGTTCCCAGGGGGTGGGGGAATGGGAAATAGGTTATTGTTCAGAATATCAGTTTTGCACGATGAGAAAGTTTTGGAGACTGAATATACTTAACATTAATGAAGCGTGCACCTAAAAATTGTTAAAATGGTAATTCCTGTGTTATGTGTACTTTAAAACAATTAAAAATTTTCCGAAAAAAAATTTTAAAAAACAAACAGAAAAGATATATTTCATGCAAATAAACAGCAATAAAAATTAAGCTGACTTCTCATTAGAACTAATGGAGGTCAGAAGACAAGATAAGGGCATTGTTAAGGTGCAAAACAAAATTAAAATGATAAATTATCAACCTAAAATTCTACATTAAGTAAAATATCCTTCAAAAATGAAGGCAAAATAGAGATGTGTTCAGATAAATGGAAGTTTATCTGCAAACTTGCACTATAAGAAGTGCTAAAGAAAATTCTTCAGGTTGAAGGAAAATACTATATAGAAATTTAGGTTTACAAGAAGGAACAAAGAGCACTGGAAATGCTAAACATTCTGGTAAAAATAAAAGTAATTTTTTAGTTTCTTAAATTCTGTAAAAATTTAAAGAAAAAATAATTAGGGAAATGAAAATCAAAACCACAATGAGATACCATCTCACATCTGTTAGAATAGCTATAATCAACAGGACAAGTAATAATAAGTGTTGGAGAGAATGTGGAGGAAAAGGAACCCTCAATCCCTGGTGAGATTGCAAATTGGTACAACCACTATAGAAAACAGTATGGAGGTTCTCAAAAACCTAAGATTGGATCTACTATATGATCCAGCAATCCCTCTACTGGATTTACTCCAAAGACTTGAAAACATATATCCGAATAGATATTTGCACACCAATGTTCATAGCAGCACTATTTATGGTGGCCAGGACATGAAAGCAATCAAAGTGTTCTACGAGAGACGATTGGCTAAAGAAGCTGTGGTACATATATACAATGGAATATTATGCAGCCATAAGAAGAGATGAAATATTACCATTTGCAGCAACATGGATGGACCCTGAGATAATCATGCTAAGTGAAATAAGCCAGACAGAAAAAGTTGAAAACCACATGATATCACATATCCATGGGATATAAACCTAAAAGCAACAAACAAACAAACAAACAAACAGAGACTCACGGACATGGACAATAGGATAGTGGTTACCAGAGGGTAGAGGGATAGGGAGCAGAGTGGGGGAGGTAGATGGGGTAAAAAGGCTCAAATAAGTGGTAACAGAAAGAAATTTAACTATGGGCAGTTAACACACAATGCAGGTTGAAATAAGAAAGCATCTCTGATGGGCTACAAGGGATTGATTATTTCTTTTCTGCCTGGCTGTAATGGCTGAGGAGGGGGTGCCTGTTCTGCAAGACTCACCTCATTATCTCTCATTGTCTCCAGGCATATAAAGAGAGTTAAGTTTTAGAATGGTAGAGTATTTGCATGGCCTTGAATTTTCTCTCTATAGTTTACTTGTTTTTGTAAAGGGGAAAAAATAGTTACAGTGAAGGAATCAGACAACACCTTGAATGGGTGACCAAAATAAATATCACCAATGAGGGGCAGATTGACATTGTATGTCTCCAGATGTGATCCCTGAGAAAGATGGATCTATCACACATATAGTATTTTAGCTGGGAATGCATAATTGGATCTAAGAGTGAGGAAGGATCAAACGAGCCCAGAATGAGAAACTTTCTATTTAAAAGAAAATGGAGGGGAACTATAATTCTTCAAATTGTCAATGTCATAAAAGACAAAGGCTGTGGAAATACTGCAGACTCGAGAACACTAAGTGAAAAGTAAATGCAATACCTGATCCAAGACTGGATTTACTAGAGGGAGAAAATGCTATAAAAGACATTACTGGGTTAATTTTTGAAATTAGAATAGAGATAGTAGATTGGATAAAATTATTTTAAGGGTAAATTTACTGAAGTTGATAACTGTACTGTATCTATATAAGAGAATATATATTGTTAGAAAACACATATTGAAATATTTTGGAGTAAAAGGCAATGACATATACAATTTATTCTCAAGTTATTCACAAAATAAATATATAATGCATATATATTGAGAGAGAGAATCCAAGCAAATGAAATAACAATAGGTGAATCTGGATAAACGGTATGTATTAGCTTGCTAAGGCTGCGATAATAAAGTACTAAAAACTGGATGGCTTAAAGAACAGAAATTTATTGTCTCATAGTTCCGGAGACTAGAAATCCAAGATCAAGGTGTCAGCAGCATTGGTTCCGCCTGAGGACTGTGAGGGAGAATCTGTTCCAGGCCTCTCTCCTGGCTTCCAGTAGTTTGCTGGAAATCTTTGGCATTCCCTGGCTTATAGATGTGGTCATCCTGATCTCTGCCTTTAGAGTCACATGGCATTCTCTCTGTATGCATGTCTGTCTCTGTGTCTATATTTCCCCTTTGTACAAGGACACCATTCACTGGGGTAGAGCCCACCCTAATGACTTCATTTAACTTGGTTACTTCTGTGGAGACCCCATTGCCATAAAGGGTACATTCCATGGTACTGGGGGTTAGGACTTCAATATATCTGTTTTGGAGGAACCATAGTTCAACCCATAACAAATATATGGATAATTTTTATACTCTTTTTAGTCTTGTAACTTTTCTGTAAGTTTAAAATTATTTCCAAGTAAAACATTTTTTAAGGAAAAGAAATTCCTCTTTGGCCCAGAGAGTGAATTACAAAGCTTACTCTGGGAAGAGAAAAAGCACATCCCTAAAGAATTGCAGGATTCTGCCAATTTACATCTCTGATATCCTCGGAATGGAGAGTAAGGGCATTGACCAAATAGGACAGATTCTAAAATTAGATAATTTATCTATATGAGTGCACACACCAAGAATTCAAGATTCAATGTGTCCCGCAGCAATCTAGGAACTGCTTTTCAAATGAGCATGCTTTTGCTCCAATAGGCCTTGTCAAAAGCTCCATACAGCAACCCTATCTATCACAGACCTTTTGAATTCTATTGAATCTGTTACAATACAATCTGTTGCAGATCCTTCTTTTGCCTTGGCTCTGAAATGGCGGTTAGAATACCAAATAGCTCTAGAAGTTTGCTTATATAGCTGACTGAAGTCTAGTTCATAGATGGCCTAGATTGAGATGCTAGAATTTTCCTAGCATACTTTAGAGAAAGGAGTGTGATGATTTACTAAGATAAGAATATTGGAGTTAATTCATTAGGTGCAGCCTACTCAGCTGACCTACCATACAACTAGGAGGGCTCAGAAATGCATTAGTGAAGGGAGTACCAGTGTCCATAAAAATCTAGTAAGGCCAGAGATGCTGGTGGGAGGTACTGCCAGAGAACTGGGGTTCCTGATTTCAATGGGAATAATGGGATACCTACGCAGTAGAGGTTAGGTAGCTGCACACTTGACCATTAGCAACAAGGTAGGCACAATTACATTAAGGCACAGGACAAAGTGACAATCAGAGTATTTTGACTCTCAAAGTCTATGGAAGTGGCTAATTGACCATAAATTTCCCAGGAATAAAATAGATGGGCAGCCTAGTAAAGTATGGCTTAAGCTATAAAATCAGAGAAAATCTAAGACAGGTGAGCAGAAATCTGACTTGAGTGCTATAGGGAAAGTACCAAACACTCAGACTCCAGTCAGTTTATAAGTCGAGAGTGTCTTAACTGAGGTGGAGGCCAGATTCTTTTAAAAAAGAACTCTGAAATTCAGCCACAATTTTGTATCATAAATCTTCTTTAACGCTTTCCACAGGAGGACCTGCAGCCACTTACCAGGGTGACCGGGCACTAGGGAAAGGAAAACCCAGGCTTCCTGGGGTTTTTTGCTATTGACTCTGAATTAATGTTAACTTCTGAGGACCCCTGGCACCACTTTAGTCAGGTGATAAGTGGTATATTGATAAAAGTCCAACTCACCATGTGTCTGACAGAGTCCACATGAAATGAGCCTGTGATTATTTCCCCATAGCCATGCTTAGCAACCAGCAGAAAAAATCCTCATGTTGGTTCCCTGACTAATGGAGTAGGAGCCATTGTGTAGGAAGTATGGAGTGAAAGTCACAGGAACTACTCTATCTCAACAAAATAGTAAGCCAAAACAAAACTGTAGCTTCAAGGAGAACTGCAGAGATAATGCCGCAACAGCATATTTGAAATATGTTGGCATGTAGAAGTGGGTGACCACTAAATGACAGCACAGGTGTGGTCTCAGATGAATCTAGCTCTAAAACTATGCCTTAGATTTGCACTCCCTTTTGAGGCAAGAGAACTAACTTTTTGTACCCTAATCATTCCTTTGGGAGTTGCTAACTTCTCAAGGAAGTTGAAAGTATTTCTCTAGAGAAGGGGGCAGCTGTGAGAGGTTAGAAGCCAGTACTCACAGCAGTAGGGAACAGGTGTAACACCTAGTAAAGGGGATCTGTGCAGGAAACAACACATCTACTAGAATCAATGGAAAACCCAAAAGAAACATGTTCTCTTCTGAAAGGAACCAGTAGAAATCGATTGAAACTAGATGTGGGGATAACTGATGAGGCAGATTCTCTGAGGAAGCAAAGGCTATGGGATTCTGAACACAGATGAAGATTTTGGCCTTCAACAAAAAGGGACCCTTTATATTCTGAAATGAGAGGCAATGAAATTTGTGTTTGAGGTTTTTTTGTAAATTTGTCAGCAAAGAATGAAGAAATTCAAAACACATTTTATTGATAATCCTACTTTTTAACATGTCTGGCATATTTTAGGGGCTGTGGTAAAAGTTAAAAGACAACCCTTTGGAGCTTTGTGTCTGGTAAGTCATCAGTTATAAAAGAGTGTAAGGACCATGGAACAGAAGAGCAGTGGGGTGAGGGAAGGTCTCCCTGAGGACGTGTTATCTGACAAGCAAACAATTAGCCCCTCGATATTGGCAATGGGTAATATTCTAAGTAGAGCAGAAGTGATGACACACATGAATGCGTAGAGATGACATACCACATTGAAGAAGTGAAAGAAGTTCTGGGCTGAGGGGGTGGTAGCAAAAGATAAGGCATAGTGTAGCTACACACCAGATATCAACACAATTGAAACCATAAAAGGGTTTTAAGAATATATACATGATCAAACATTTGGTCTTGAAAGATAATAGGGCCATGGTATCCAAAATTGAAGTTCAGGGCTTGCCTCGATCTTCTCAGTAAAAGGCAAAGTCATGTGCTCAAGGTGAAGGGAGTACTAGCACTTGAGAAAAATGATGAAGGCTTAAAATACAGTTGACCCTTGAAGAAAATGAGTTTGAACTGCTGGGTCCACTTATACATGGATTTTTCTTTTTCATTAAATCCAGCCAGCTATTTGCATCTGCAGATTCAAACAACAGCAGATCAAAACAGTATTTTCACATTACCAACTGCAGATTCCCAATTATGAATGGAAAATACTATTTTAAATCTGTGGTTGGTTGAATCTGCAGATGCAAAGGACTGATTGTAGTTAAGTTTTAGGGCAGTCAAAAGTTATATGCTGATTTTCTGACTCGGCAGGCATCAGCATCCCTAACCCCCACATTGTTCAAGAGTTGACTGTAATTGGTGAAAGAATGGGAGGTGGAGTGAGAACAAAAAATTGATACTAAAATCTGGAATTTGCTATAGTATCAATCTGCACATTTGTGTGCTATTTTCCAACAGAACTCAGCCTCCTGGATATTCATTGAATATATTTATTGCACCTATTTCAAGCCAGTCATAACATCCAGGAAGATGTTCAATGGGATGAATCCAGGGTCAGTAATTTCAAAAACGGATATAGTGATAGGATAAGAAGGCAAAGATGGTGACCATGCTGAGTGTCTGAGCACAGGCTTTCCATAAACAGTAAAGGTGTAAGCCTGGAAGAAGACATTTCTCTAGGAGAAAAATGTAGCTATCATGGGAATAGAGGTCTGTGAAGGTAAAATCAAGGAAAAGAAAAATGAGGAAACTGCTGGAAAAAACAAGGACTATGTTGAGAGCAGGAAAGTTAAAAGATTGTGTTGATGAGTTTTAAGATTTTGGAATGGAAGATAAAAGGCAATATAGTCTTTAACTGAAATCACTGAATTAAGTTCAAGGCACTTGAGGTGGGATGCTGGATGCTGGGTATCTACATGACTTAGAAGCTGTGGTGGAGAATACGAGCCAAGTGCCCAGATTCTCAGTGAAGCTTCAAGATCACGACAAGGAGTCCAAAAGATGTAAATTCATTTGGCATGGTATCTCCCTTCTGTACTAGGAGATGCCCACATGACACCCACACGAGAAATGTTTAACTAGAGACCTTTCCAAATCAAAAAGTTAGGTAGAAAATAGCCACAAATCTTATGTTGTATTCTGGCAAAGTCAGAGGCAATCTCAATTGATTGGTATCTAAAATACATCCAGAGTTCCCTTACTTAGCCCCTAGATTTAAATTTTTAATTTACAATTGTTATCTAACAGAACACTAGAAAACTGAAGACTCAGGAACGAGTATACAGTTTTATTTTGATTTTCATTTTGGTAATTCCAGACCCAAAACATAGTTTAATGACCAAATAAGTCATTTTTGCCATTTGAAAATCCCTACAAACTTTACACATTACAATCAATGAAATAGTCTACAGCTATGCCACCCTGAACGTGCCTGATCTCTTCTTTAGTGAAAATGTCATTGATTCTGGTTAGAGAAAATTCTTTAAAGTATTTTATTTAAAATAGCATTTGCCGCAGGATGCGGCAAAGCACTTTTCAAGTACTAATTGCTCAAAAAAAAAAATCTGTTGGAAAATAACAGCGAATAAAGGCGTAACAACAATAAAACGTGGACGTACTTAAGAAAGATAATAGCTACCAAACCAAATGCTAGGCATCACCATTTGCCTTTGTGCAGAGCACCTTACTAGGGCCCCAGACTTTTCTCCGCAAGTTTCTCCGCAAATCTGCTCTTAAGCAGTGAGCCAGGGGCAGGTCCTGCAACCCTGCCCCGGTCGAAAGGGCTTCTTCCCGCCGCCTCCAGGATCGTCCTCTGTTCTTTTCCTCAAACTTCTTCCCGGCCTGATCCCATGATGGTGGTGGAGGAGGGGAGTACCCCGGGAGACTGCAAATCTATGAGTTGCCATCCGAAAACTGCCTGGCGCAGAGACTCTGTGAACACAGGGCAAGGTTGCCTAGCGACGGCAGGCTCCCGCGCATGCTCCCTGACCTGACCAAGGCCTCGGTGAAACCCGCACGAGTGAAAATCCACTTCTCCACATTTTGAAGGTGACCTGGAAGAAGCATGAAAACACTAGCTCCACGAAGGAGGAAGGGGCCTGACAGTAACTGAGAGCCGACTGGAGAAGGCTTCTCACAAAACCCGGAAACCCTTCCGGCTCCACTCTGCTGGCGTCCGTGCGACCCCAGACATGCGCAGTAGCCTCCCCGGCGACCGCGGCGCGGTGGCTGCATTTTGGAGCCGGAAGGTTCGGCCACTTCAGGCCGGCTGCCCGACGCATTGTGGGCCATGTCGGCCCAGGGTGACTGTGAGTTCTTGGTGCAGCGAGCCCGGGAACTGGTGCAGCAGGACTTGTGGGCAGCCAAGGCTTGGCTGATCACAGCCCGCAGCCTCTATCCCGCCGACTTTAACATCCAGGTGAGGTCAGGCCGTGCGTTCGGCCGCCTAGGTGGAGGTGTGAGCACCTGGCTGCCCCTGGCTGCCTGAGGTCGGCCGCCTCCTGCCCTGCCCGCCCTGTCCTCTCTTTTCCCGTTTCTCTTTACTCTATTTCCCATCCCCCCGCCCCGCACTGTCCTCCCACACCTTTCCCAAGCCTTCTCCCCGCAAGGCCAGCACCTGGAGACCCAACGGACCCCGCTCAAGGTCGGGTTTGGTAGGAGGCTTGGTATGTGTTATGCAGCTGTGGCCCCGGGTACACGTCAAGCGCCACTAAGAAAGGCCACTCGCTCTTTCATTCATCATGATGGCAGCCATTTGTTCAGCGCCTGCTAGTTTTGACACATTACTCCACTAATCCCAGGAACCGAGGGGTTGTAAGTGAGCCCTAGGGTCACAGCCCTAAGCTGTGTGGCCTTGTGCCACCAGAAGATGCGTTACTCTGTGGTCTTCCATCCTCCAGCGGGGGTTGGGAGGTGAGAATGTGCTCAGTGAAGGCCAGTTAGCGACGTGGGTGGTGAGCTTCCAGCGGCCCCAAGGCAGGTTGTGACCGGCGGGTCTGATCTGTGTTGTAGTATGAGATGTACACCATCGAGCGGAATGCAGAGCGGACAGCCACCGCCGGGAGACTGCTGTACGACATGTGAGTGGGGACTCTGGACTTTTACAGCACTGGATCTCCTGAGGTTTTATTTCTGTCCGTGGAAGTGGGCGTTGGGAAGAGAGCTTCAAGTTCATCTACCTCCCCCGTGTCTAAAGTTTACTTAGTCCTGAGTCTAGTCCTTCATTAATTGCTGACATGTCTTCTTCATATGTTTCAAAGAAGTCTTTTTCATATGTTTCTTGTTAAAAACAAAAAACAAAACTTTCTATCCAATAATTTATTTTCTTTTGGAAATAATACATGTTGTTCGCAAAAGTTCAAACAATACTGCAGTACAGAGAATAAAAAGTCCCTTACAAACTCAACCAGAGTTAAATTTTATGTATACAGTTTAGTCCTCACTTAATGTAGTAGATAGGTTCTTGGAAACTATGACTTTAAGTGAAACAGTGAAAAGGAAACCAACCAATTTTACCATAGGCTAATTGATATAAACAAGAGTTAAGTTCCTAGGCTATTTCTGGTCATAAAAACATCACCAAACTTCTAAATAAAGACCCCAAATACTTCTAATAGTAAACATGGAAATAAATGTCAGCTATACATGCATTTAAGAAAGATTAATAAAAACAAGTAAATAATTATTTTCCAACCCATTTATTCTAGTTCAATGTCCCTGGTGGCTGGATCCTATCTGAGCAGCTCAGGTCTCAAGACAGGAACCCACCCTGGACCTGACCTCTTTCCAGTACAGGGCACACTCATTCCTCCCCCACTCTGACTAGGGCAATTGAGACATGCCAATTTATCTCATGTGCACATCTTTGAGATGTGGAAGCAAACCAGAGTACCCAGAGATTAGCCACCCAGACATGCGGAGAATATGCAAAGTCCACACGGACACAGTGGCCCTGGCCAGGAGTCAATTTTTTTTTTCTCCTCAACGTTTAATGAAATGACATTACTTTAAGACCTTCTATATGTATACATGTATACACGATACATGTAAATAGGTTTTAGGGGAAAAGGGGCTTAACAGAAGTGAGATCATACTATTATTCTATAGCTTGCTTTTTTCTTCCACCATAATGGACCCCTTTCCTTGTTAGTAGGTAGAGATCTACATCATTCTTTTTCATATTTGCATAGCATTTCATAACCTCTTTTACTAATGGTCTTTTAGGTAATTTCCAATTGTTTGAAATTATATTCAAAGTGTCAGTAAGTAGTTTTGCACCCATATTTTGGTGTTTATCTGTAGAATAGATTCTAAGACATAGATTTTCATAATTAAAGGGTAAATTTGATACTCTCCAAAAATATTATTCCAATTTAAATCTCCACTAATGAGTGCCCATTTTCCCACACCTTTGCCAAAAATGGATATTATTTTTTAATTTTTAGATTTTAATTTTTACCAGTGTGATAGGAGAAGATGATATCTTGCTATTTGTTTTTAATTTTGTTTATCGTATTAATAATAAAACTGGTTATCTTTTCTAATGTTCTCTTTGGCTATTTTTGTTTTTTCTGTGACTTGCCTTGCTCACTTTCCTTGGGTAGTTTTTTTCCTTGTTGATATTTAGGAGTGCTTTAATATTATGATTACTTGTCTTTTCAATTATATCTTTTTATTTTTTATATATTTTTTATTTTTATATCTTTATATTGGTTTGTTTTGGCACATCATTTAGAATAAAGAAAAGTGTGTTTTTATCCAAATGCTAATATTCTTTCTTTTTTGGATACTTTATAAAATCTGACAGTTAAATTTAATGCATTCATTTTAAAACTAGGTTTGTGAATTTCCCAGATCAACCCGTGGTGTGGAGAGAAATCAGCATTATTACATCAGCATTAAGGAACGATTCACAGGATAAACAAACTCAATTTTTAAGAAGTAAGAATGGAATGATAACGTAATGGCATATAAATTACCATTTCTGGACTACCAAGATAAATAGTCACATCTGTATATAGGTACCCATATGTATGTTTTATTCTTGGCAACTGAAGTCTGTACAAATTATGTCACTTGGTCCCTTGAGTATTTGCTTAGGACCCTGTAAGCTTCCTCAAAAGATGTGGATTTATCAGTTTACCCAGAGAACTGAATATATTTTTAACAGGTTTTACAGTAATCAGAAAGCATCTGTGGATTAAGCAGATCTCCACGAAATGGGAGAGAAACTTCTAATAATTTATGACCTTTCTTTAAATCTTTACTCTGTGTTGGTTGCTATAGCCAATCAAGATTTCAAAAGCTGGATGAAAAAGAAGTTAGGCAGTTTAGGTCATTTCATCTTAAATAAGTGCATGTTCTTTATCTCAGCCAGCAAAAGAACTATGTGATCCTTCACATATATGATTCCTGTCTTCTGGGTCCAATAAAACCTCCATATGTTTTATAGTCATTCTCAAATATCTTGTGCCTAGTACTATCTAACCCAAAAGCCTTCCAAGTTGTAGGTGAAACCCAATTTACTGTTCTTTATATGAAAATGCCTTACTTTCACCTTTGCTTCAGTATTTTTCTGAAAGAAACTTTTTAAAATTAAATGTGTTTTGCACAGGTTTATTTGAAACTCTTCCTGGTCGGGTCCAGTGCGAAATGTTACTAAAGGTTACAGAACAATGCTTTAACACTTTGGAAAGATCAGAAATGTTGCTTCTACTTTTGAGACGCTTCCCTGAAACAGTGGTGCAACATGGGGTAAGATTTGATTCTTTCCTTTTTCTTAAGAGAAAATAAAATTGATCAACAAATGCATCAGCATGGTTAGGAGCTTTCATATGTATTAAAAAGCAGAAAATCTGAAGAATACTGAATAAGACTGAATTTAAATCCAGGAATCCTTGTCAGTAAAGCGAAAAGCATGTCACTGTTATCAGACTTTATAAATTTCCAATAGTTTTCTTATCAGTGTAAGGAAGCAGTCACCAAGCTTTGACAGGTGTATGTTTTTGCAATCTGTAAAGTACGGTAAAGTTTTTTTTAAAATAATCTTATTTCATTGTATTCAATATGAATTTAAATGAGAGCCATAGTTTATGGTCTTAACAGACATGTTTTTCATGTGCTCTTGCCCTTTGAACACTATTTTCCCTCTATTCTTGCTTTTATACCCGATATAATTATTTAGTGCACTGACAAGCATTGGGGAGTATTAGGAATCTCCTTCTATTCTCTGCAGCTGTATCATTCCAGTTTCTACCTCCATTATCACATGGCCTTCCCTGTGTGCTATATTCTAGTGTCTTTACATGACCTTCTTATAAGGATACCAGTCATTGGATTTAGGTCCCACCCTAATCCAATATGACCTCATTTTAACTAATTGCATCTACAAAGAGCTTACTTTTTTATAAGATAAAATCTGTATAAAGTCATATTCTGGGGTTCTGGGTGGACATGAATTTTGGGGGGATACTATTCAGTCCTGTTCACTCCCCGATGATTACTTTGACTTTTAACTTTCTGTGTTATATAATCTTCCACATTGTTCCACCCCCAGCCTTGTGCATCCCGTTGGTCACAAGGAAGGTACTCACACATCTTGGTGGATTTTGATAAGCTGACTTACTACTATGCTAGAGCATCAGTAATGGAAAAGTGGCCTAGCTCAGGCTGTGTAACTGGCTACTCCAGACAACTCTTGAAAGTGATACATTCTGTCTGCACAATACATCTTAATGTAGAGAATAAAGTTAGTTTCCACATTTCTTAGAAAATCTCTATATCGCCATTATCATTCTAACGCTAGTTCCAGTGCTTTCTTTAACTTTCTTACACATTTTGTTAGCGTTTTAATTTTACTAGTTCTGAAGAAAATAACCCAGATAAAGTGGTCTGTGGTCAGGTGAATTTGGGGTTTCCTTCTGGGCCGTGTTGCTGATGTAGTCTTTTGTTTTCTAGTCTTTAAAATGAGAATATTTGTTTCTCAGGGAAGTTTGAAAAACTATATGGTAAATTTAAAAATACCCCATGTCTTCATGTAATTCTGACATCTTAGACTGTAACACATTAAATGATGAATTGTATTTTGAAACAGGTTGGCCTTGGGGAGGCACTATTAGAAGCTGAAACTATTGAAGAACAAGAATCTCCTGTTAACTGCTTTAGAAAATTATTTGGTAAGAAAAATTGTATTTTGTATTAATTCCTTATGGTAAGTAGAATATGCTAGGTTAAGTACCATTTCAGGGATCAGGTTATTTATAGAAAGCAAAGGAACTTTTCATATTATAGAATTTAAATACTTGTTTATTTTTTCAGTCCAAAAAGCATTTTAAACAACTTCTAAATTTTTATTATATTATTTGATACCTCCCAAACTATATGTGTAACTATATATAGAATGAAGTGTAATAATAAACACACATCTGTTTATTGCCACCCCATGTTAAGAACTAGATCCTTTCCCATTATGTAGAATCTGCCTATTTCCTCATTGACTGTACCCACTGGTATCCCTTCTGCACTGCAATGTTCAAATAAATGTGTCATAAGGATTTTTTCCCCACTATATATTTTAGGTACTACATTAAGTGAACTCTAAAATGAATTTTGTTTTTGCCAGAACCCTGGGGTAGATAGGTGACTTAATTGTTTTTTTTTCTCTTTTTTTCTTTTTCAATAGTTTGTGATGTCCTTCCTCTAATAATTAACAACCATGATGTTCGATTGCCTGCTAATTTGTTATATAAGTACTTGAACAAAGCAGCTGAATTTTATATCAATTACGTTACTAGGTCTACCCAAATAGAGAATCAGCATCAAGGTAAATGGGAATATCCTACAATTTTGTTTAGATAAACTTTAGTAAATTTGCAAAATCAGATTATTCTCCTATAAATCCTTCTGATTATACCAGTTTGATAGTGTTTCTAAAAGAAGGTTTCTAGAAAAAAAATACTGCAGTTAAGAGATAAGACTTTTCTGGAACCAATTTCACCCCTTGATTGAAACAGTAAACTTGCTAACTTACTATATACACTGAGCTACATACATGTACTACAGCTCAAAAGTCACTTCCTACTCTACCATGGCCAGGTGTAGATACTTGAACAAAACATATAACATGTTGAGATTCTATACTTTTGCCTTTTAAATAGGGAATCAGTCTTTTTTTTTTCTTCTGTCAAATACCACATAAGTAGAAAATAGTAATGTTAATTGTAGTTCACTTTTTCTCACATTTTAGGTGCTCAAGAAACATCTGATTTACTGTCGCCTAGCAAACGTAGTTCTCAGAAGTACATAATAGAAGGGTTGACTGAAAAATCATCCCAGATTGTGGACCCTTGGGAGAGGTTGTTTAAGATTTTGAATGTTGTTGGAATGAGATGTGAGTGGCAAATGGATAAAGGCAGACGGTAAAAAATTATTCATTTCTAGAACCACCTAGCAAATCTTTTGATAGCATAATCTCAGAATACTAAAAAACAAAACACTTTTTAAAAATCATCTGATGTGTAGATATACTCATCTTTGGAAAAATTCTGTAACACTCAGTATTTATGCAAAGGAGGGTGATTTTTCACTTTACTGAAAGTTTCCCAGTGGAAGTATGAACCTGTAAGGTGATGTTGAGTTTGAAGTACTCCTTGATGTTCAGAGGAAAGAGAAGCTACTTGGCATGTGTGTGTCATGAAATCTTTGTCTGATCACTGCTCTAATTCAGAAGGGGAATTTATATCCATACACAGATGATAAAGAATAATTTTACATGCCTAGAGCTATATTCTGTAAATATAATGGTTCTATTGGGGCGTTTCTCTAGAACATTTGCCAACAAGCCCAGAAGAATTAAATAAGTTTTACCATCCTTCATCTTTCAGAAGCTATGGTGATATTTTGCATAGAATGAAGGATCTCTGCAGATACATGAACAACTTTGATAATGAAGCTCATGCAAAATATAAAAACCAAGTGGTTTATTCCACTATGTTGGTCTTCTTTAAGAATGCATTCCAGTATGTCAACAGCATACAGCCATCTCTCTTCCAAGGTTGGTTTAAGAATTCAAGAGTGTCCCAAAATACTGGCATTCACAGGGATGTATTTTATTATTTTTTTAGTGTTGGTTTTTATGTAATTACATTTTCGTTAAAAATTTCTTTACCAAAGGATGTAGTTGTACTATGAAATGAAATACAAATATTGAATGCCTCTATTTTCACTGCATAGTTGAGTAAACTTTCACCTGCTACTAAGTATTATTTTCCTTGCTGTATTGTTAAATGTTGATATTTCCCCCCATCTATAGGTCCTAATGCCCCAAGCCAAGTTCCAATGGTTCTTCTTGAGGATATATCAAACGTGTATGGTGATGTAGAAATTGATCGTAATAAACACATACATAAAAAGAGGAAACTAGCTGAGGGAAGAGAAAAGACCATGGTAATCCTTTCTGATATAATTATTAATAGATTATATGTTTATGGTTTGCTAGAAATGGATCTTTGTAAAATATGGCTTTGGAGCTAAATCGATAAAGCTTAGGTCTTTTAATTGTAAAATATAATTACTGTATAAATTAGTGGTTCTCAACTAGAGGTGATTTTGTCTTTGGGGAGATAATGGAAAGGCTTTATGAAAGAGGTCAGATCAGCCTTGAAAGATGTATAGGATTTTGTCATTTGGAATTGAGTAGATTATTGTCAAGAGGGGACAGTTTATAAAGATGCAAGAGACTAGAAAATGTGAAGAACCACCAGTCTTCTTGTCTGGCCAGGCAGCAGGCCTGTGCAGAACACTGATTTCCAAACTTTTTTTAAAGCAGGGGAATCCTTTCTGCAAAATCTGTAGTGGAAGTCCAATGTATAATGGTTAAGTAGAGACATAAAGGGCCAAGTAGTAAATATTTCATGCTTTACAGGTCATAGGGTCTCTTACAACTACTTAGCTCTACTGGTATAGAACAAAAATAGCCATAGACAATGGGAAATAAGTAACTTGGCCGCGTTCCAACAAAACTTTATGTAAAAAACAGCTTGGCCTGAGGGTCACATGGACAGAGATGGTCCATACTCTTCTCATCATATCTGAGGTCATTTCTCTAAACTGACCTGGTTTGGAGGCAGGAGTGCCTTCCAGCGAACACAGCATTTATTTCAGTATATCTTATTAGATTGCCAACATGTGGCAAGGAACAGGACCCTGATGAAATAGGATACTTGACGGATAGGTTTTGACTGTGAGGGGGATCTGGGTATGTGTCATTAGGGAGGATAAGAATATTCAGCTAAATTGAGTGGGGCAGGGGAGGATTCCCAACCATCAAGAATAGCAGGAGGATTCTAAACTCAAAAACTATGGGAGAAAGGTGAATAGTGAGAAGGAGGTGCCTATTTTTTCTGAGATTAGATTGAAGAATGGCACTTATAGCTAAAATATTTATATGTATTTTAAAATAATCTTAGTGGAGTAAAAATCTGCAGAGATAAGTTAATTTGGGTCATTGAATTAATAAAAGTGACCTGGGTAGAATAAGAGATTCAAGAATTTCTCAGCAAAATACAATTAAGTGGAGCTCTTAGCCTTTACTGTTTTTTTTTTTTTTTTTTTTGCCAAAATGACCATACCCAGTGGCACTTAAAATGGTGGCCTTTCTATGAGGCCCTCTCTTTTCTTTGGCTTTATATTACTTGAGATGAACAGGTAGGTATCTTTATTGTAACGTACAGAGGGCGTTAATAAATAAGTGCCGACAAATGTGATTCCTGGCCAGACACCTTGCATTGGAGGAGCAGAGCTAAAGAGAGGGGTGACAATTGGAGTAGTTATATGCAGCCAGTAAAAGATAAGTAACAGTCATTGCTCTAAATTATTTCTTAGGGGACTCAGGCTTTAATTTCATTCCACTACATGACAAACTTATTTAGAAGCAAATTATTGGGGGTGGGGGAAGTAAACGATAAAACAAGTGCTACTTCATTAAGCTATATCTCTGAATGTAAAAATCTAATTTTGGGCTTTTATAACATTGATATGTTTTTAAATTATTGGGAGCTTTAACTCTATAACTTTACTCTGAAGCCAACATAAACTTAAATTTGTCATCAGAAAAACAAACTTAATTTTAAAAGTAGAACTTGAATGTGTGAGAGTGAAAAGATGAAAAACTTAATTTTTAAAGCTAAATTGTTATATTCAAAAAAATTATTAGACCCATGATAGTATCCTTTGATATAAAATTCATATAATAACTAGAATTGGCAGCAATAAACATAGTGTTCTAGTATATAACTATATTAATAACTTTAAATTAATCGTGTTCTTCACATTTCTGAGCAGAGTTCAGATGACGAGGACTGTTCAGCAAAAGGAAGAAATCGTCACATTGTCATCAATAAAGCAGAACTTGCTAACTCGATTGAAGTGTTAGAAAGCTTTAAATTGGCCAGAGAGAGCTGGGAGTTGCTCTATTCCCTAGAATTCCTTGACAAGGGTAAGAACATGCTTGTCATTTAGTGCTGTTTATTATTTTTAATATAAAATCATGCTAAAAAAGTCATTCAACTTCAAATGTCAAGTCACTTATGACTAAATTGATTACAGTAGTTCACACAATATAATAGAATTCTTTTGAGCAAGATATCTAACCAGTTATTAATATCTATTTACCTCTTACCTTTTTCTCTGAGGGTATATTATAATCAGAGTTGGGGCGAAGTTCGAGGGAGAGTTTTTGGTCTTTTAAAATTTGTATTGCTGCCTTTTTTTTTTTTTTTTTTTGGCTGGGTTTGTTTTGTGATTTTAATTGTTCTGTCCTTGGCTTCATACCTTCTTTAAGTCACATGTGACTAAGAATACAAAAGGTAATGCTGTTTTTATCTGCATTAGCTCCACTGCTTGAAAAACTCAAAATTCAAATGATACAGAAAGCCTATTTTCTTTTCTATATAGACATATAACTAGAGGAAGTTTTACCTGTATAAGATTTTAAACAATTAAGTATTTCAACATTACTTAGAAATTACTATCACTTTGCTAAACAACATATTTTTACTATACTTTGGAATTAAGGCACATACTTTCCTTTTAGCCAGTGAACATTCATTCATTGACTTGCTTTTGTCACATGCCTGTGCAGAGTCCTTGGTCAGATGTGTCATGTCATATTTTTTAAGTAAACGTAGCATCATTTTGTTTCTTCTTGTTGCATCTAGAATTGTGAATATATATGTAACTTTTGAAAGGAATTTTTCCTTTTGTTATAAATTGGCTTTTAAAAAAATGACTGAAACTCTTAGTGTTGTATATTTATTATTTTAACTGGGTAAAAATAAAACAAGACCTTCTGGGGAAAGCAGAATAATTTAAAAGATAAATTAGGTAATATGTGAAAAGCATTTCAAACAGTTCTTGGCCCAGGGTATATATTTAGTAAATGCCAATACCTATTAAAAATATTGCTTGTGTATTACTGATAAATATTTTGTTCTAACTGTACATTTAATTGTAATTCTAGACCATTGTTTTAGAAGTCAAAGTATGAAGTTACTGTCTACTTTTTAGTAATTTGTCTCTGACCATTGTTCTCTCTTCCTGGGTTTGTTAGTTTTATTTTTTGCTGTGTTACATATTTTTGGTAAATTTGCTTTGAATTCTCACTCAGAATTCACAAGAATTTGTTTGGCATGGAAGACGGATACTTGGCTTTGGTTAAGAATCTTCCTCACTGATATGATCATTTATCAGGTAGAGTAATGTATATTTTAAGTACCTCTGTCTGTACATGCAAGATGTGCGTGTTCCTTTGTGGATTATTAGTTCATGCTCTGAAGACAGATGTTCTGTCTTCAGCAGCAGAGTGATTATGGTCCAGTTTCATCTCAGAATAACTCCAAAATGACAAGGCTATATCTTTTGGTATATCTAGTCCCACTCCTTTGTAAAGGTAGGATTTTTACTCTTCAATAAATGATGAATACTTCTCATCCCCACTCCTCTCTACTCTGGTAGAGATTCTCTCTGCCTTGCTCGGCTCTTCTTGAGCTCCTTGTGTCTAGAGTGAAGAGAACAGATAATTCACCTTAGGGATGGAGAGCTTCCAGCCTCTGTCATTGAAATGGATGTGTTGCTGCTTCCATCCTTCATAAAGGAGAAGAAGATTTAGTGGTAAAATATTTATGAAGAAATGGTATATCCAAAATGTACTTTATCCATGAGCTCTTGTGATTTCATTTAGTCATGAGAATTAAGACAAGGGAGACTTTTGTTAAGTTTCCTTTTTCTCCTCAGATGATCAAGCAGAGGTACCTTATTTGTAGTTACTTTGTAGTTGCTCAATTAACTCTGTTGATTTTTCTTTGATGGCGGTATTTTTCCCTCCTTACTATTATGTCTTTCTAAGGGTCAATATAAAAAGGCAATAGCCAGCCTGCATCATTTAGCAGCTCTCCAGGGAACACTCCCTCAGCCGCAGATAACGGGACAGGGGACCTTGGAGCATCAGAGGGCGCTCATCCAGCTAGCAACTTGCCACTTTGCTCTTGGAGAGTACAGAGTGAGTACTGCATGCCTTGCACAGGACCCTAGGATGCTTTCTCCACCCTGGGGCTTTCTCTTATTTTCTAGAGTGGCTTTTTAATTTGGTGCATGTTTACCTGAAATTTGGTCTTTCTGCATAGATTTATTATCTAACCTGCTGGAAAATCACCATGATTTTGTTTTGCTTAACTTTCTCTTTATTATAGCTTACCTTGTGCTTTTCATATTTTCTATTTATTATTCCATTTTGTTGGAAGAGGATTTTTTTTTTTTTTACACTTTCTTGCCTGGAATTCCTTTAGAGTGGACTTAGTCCTGTTGTGCTTAGACAGAAGGGCCTTTACTGCATAGGAAGTGAGGATTTATTTACATTAGTTTATCCAAACCTTGGATTCTCTCTTCCATGGTGATGACACCTCAGAGAGGCATTGTGGGAGCTGATGTGTAAAGGAGTCTGTTTTCTCTGATTGTGAGCCTCTCCTGCTGCAGGGTAGGAACACTGTTTTTTACCTTTGAATCTGTCACCCATTGCAGTAGTTTGCACAGCTTCGACACTGATAAATGTTTGAATTCAATTAAAATGGTAAGTCCATTCTTTATATAGGTACTATATAAATTCAAGGCCACAACCTAACACACAAACTCAGATTCTCATCTGTTTGTATGTTAAGTTGATTACTTTGTGATTAAAATCCCTAAATTAAGTTTTTTAACTTGACTTTTGAAATATGATTTATAATGTGCCATGAATTTTAGAAAGAAACAATTAGAGAGCAGGTAGAGTATACGCATTAAAAGTAGAACGTACTTTTCTACCAACATTTATGTAATTATCAGGTACCTAACTCAAAAGTTTTCATTAATTCCTTCCAAGAATTTAAGAGAGCACATGTTTAGCCACACAGATATACGTATATCATATAGAATTAGCTATACAGGGCACTGCTCTTCTGCATTGTAGTAGGAAATATGAAATAAACTGGTAGATTTAATTAAGTTCGACAAACTCATTCTCTTTGAGGGCTTTAGTTACACCTCTGAGCTGATCACTGTTAGGCCTACATCTTTGGTTTCTAACTTGTATGATTCCTCATTCCCTGACTGCCTGTCTTTTTCTCAGACTCAACGTGTCCAAATCTGAGTTTCATTAGTTTTCTGGCCCTTCAGCATGAAATAGTCAAATCATGGCCCTCTATTAACTCTTGCTAATCCTTTTGATTCCTCCAGTGTGATACTAATATCTTTGGTATAGTGCCTTTTATTTTCATTGCCACCACCCCAATTTAAGACTTGTAACTGAGTTTTTTGCCCGTAACCTTTTTTCCATCCCTATAAATTATGGTCATTGCTTTCTAAAATATTGCTGTCATCATTCCACTTAATTGAAAGATTGACTTTCTAAGTCCCCAGAGTTGAATTATGGGCTATGTGGGGAATATGGAATCCCTGCTTTAGATAACCTATCATTTGAATTGTAGAGAAAAGTACAATGTCATTAAAAATCAAATATTAAGTGGTATGCCTCAGACATGTATACAACGGGCATTCAGGGAAGAATGTTTTCACCGGGGTTCATATAGTCAAGAAAAGATTTATAGAAAAGTTAAGCTGGAGGTGAGTATTGAAGGATGGCAGCGTAGGACTCGAGCACAAGTTCTGGCCCTACCACATACTATCACTGTGACTTCGGGCAAGTTATCTCACCAGGACTATCTAACTCAAGTTCAAGTTCTTAACTACCAAGTTGCCATCTACTTCAAGTTCTTAATCACCAAACTGCCAGTCTCTCAAAGCTAGAGCTTCATATGATCGGGGGGAGTTCTAGATGTGCCAAGGTACTGACACATCTAGCCCCAAGGCAGCTGCTGTCAGCTCTGGACAGCCTTACAAATATTATTTTCTGTATGTGCCAAGACATGAAAAAAAGTGGAGAAGCATGGCTTTAAGATTCCACTTCCTCATCTATAAAATGGAGTTAAGAAGATTGTGCCTGACATATAGAAAATGCTCCCTAGGTGGAATCTGATTGTTATTATTAGAATTTGAACAGGTAAAAGATAGACCAAAGGTAAGCGGTGATGCCTTACTCTCTGTGGCTCGAGACCAGCCTGCTCAGTGTGGCACACTGCAGGTTTTCTGTCATCCATCAGCACTGCATCTGTCCAGTTTTTTAAATCTGTATTTCCAAAACCATAAACCTCTTTCCGCTCAGGTAACCACCTGAACTAATACACAGCCCTTTTTCGCATCTTTCTCTCTTACTTTGAAAACCCTTTTTTCTCTTTTTCATATTTCAAATCCTTCCCTCTCTTTAAGCCTTAAATCAAGATAAGGCTAGTTTAGCCTGTGTGTATTTTTAGTTTGTTTTAAATTATGTTCTATAACATACTATTTAGTTTTCTACTGTATGTCCTATTTTGTTATTTTTCTATTCAGTGAGTTAGTAAACTAATTTTGAGACAGGGACATACTTATTTTGGATACCACTGTGCTATTTAACATCTTAGTAGTTTAATTAATCCTTGCTTACTTTTTAAGTTTTATCTTTTTAACACAGAGAATGAGTTATTGTTCCTTCAAAGTTCTAGTATGTAGATTTGATCTTACTGTTACTTTTTTGAACATACACTGTTGAGCAAACAGTAATGATCACATAAGGAATCCTGAGGCATTCCTACAGACCTGTATGTGCACATGTTGCCCAGTTGCATGAAAGTGTGATGTTGAAGTTTCAGAAAACTTCAGATTAGTTTCTTTTGTCTTATCTTCTTTAGATGACGTGTGAAAAAGTCCTTGATTTGATGTGCTACATGGTACTTCCCATTCAAGATGGAGGCAAATCACAGGAAGAACCCTCAAAAATAAAGCCCAAATTTAGAAAAGGTACAGTGAAAAGTTTTATTTTTATTTTGTAAAAATAGCTTTAGGGCCCAAGACTGGGAAATTTTTTTAAATTCCTAATAACATAATTCTGTGTGGTCTGCAGGGCTTGACAAATTGTATAAAAAGTTAATCCCTGTCAAGCTTTTTCTTGGCTCTGGTTTCATAAGGAGCTGTAAACCGGTCTTTCCTCCCAAGTTCCCTAAATTTCTTGGGTTTGGTATCTCTTCAATTATGAACCCCTTTACCCACTTTACCAATTCTAAGAAAACCTGTAGGTGCTTAGTTAAGTATCTCATAGCATATCCATCTTGGACTTTTGAGCTTCACTCAAGTTTCACATTTATTGAAAACTACATAAACTTAGTTGTAATGTTTATATGAGAAAGGAAGAAAATCTCACTAGCACTGATCTAAATTTCCACCATGAAAGTTGGAAAAGATGAGCAAATTAAACCCAAAGAAAGTAGGAGATAGGAAATAATAATGATATGAGCAGAAATCAATGAAGTAGAAAAAATTAGTAAAGCCAAAAGTTTTTTTTTTCTGAAAAAAATTTATAAAATTGATAAACTCCTAACAAGATTGATCAGGAAGAAAGTGAACACTAATTATCAGTATCAGGAATGAAAGAGAATGTCACTACAGATCCTACTGATAGCAAAAGGACATTAAGAAAATAAGTTTTGAATAACTTTATGCCAATACATTTAGATGAAATGGAAAAATTCCTTGAAAAACACAACTCACCAAAATGGATGAAAATGAAATAGAAGGTCTAAATATTCCAGTATCTTCAAAGAAATTAAATTTGTTATCAAAAGCCTTCCCAAAAAGAAAACTCCAGGTTCAAATGGCTTTACTGGTAAATTCTATCAAGAATTTGGGAAGAAATAACACCAATGCTCTACATACTCTTTGAGAAAATAGAGGAAGAGGCAACACTTTCAAATTCAGTTTTTAAGGAACCCCGTAACTCTGATAGCAAAACCAAACAAGAGCATTACAAAAAAAAAAGAACATTAAAGGCCAGTATTCATCATGGACATAGATGCCAAGATCTTTAACAAAATACTAGCAAATCAAATATAGCAGTGTATAAGAAGGATAATACATGTGACAAAGTATATACCAGGAATGTGAAGGTCATTCAACATCCAAAAATCAATTACTGTAATTTACCACATGAACACATCAAAGAAGAAAATTCATATGATTGTCTTAATAGATTCAGTCAGAATTCAGTTGTTTACATTTATCATTTTTGACTTTAAAAATCTTAGCAAACAAAATATGCTCACTTTCGCAGCACATATACTAAAAAAATTTTAGCAAACTAGAAATAGAAGGAAACTTCCTCAATATCATACTTAACTATGAAATATTGAATGATTTCCCCAAGATCAACAACAATACAAAGATGTCTGCTCTCACCTCTTCAGTTCAGCATACTGGATAGTCTAGCCAATACAGTAGGCAAGAAAAACAAAAGTTTGAAACATACTGCCTTTATTCACAGCCACATATTTGGCTACATAGAAAAGCCTAAGGAATATCCAAATAGAATAACATCAAGAAACAGAAAATACTTATAGATAAATTTAATGAAAAATGTGCAAAATCATGTTCGTAGATCAGAAGACTCACCAATTCTCTCCAAATGTGTTTATCAATTCAGTGCAATATCGATCAAAATCCCAGCAGCCTTTTTATTTATTTATTTATTTTTTGGGGGTAGAAATTAGCATGGCTGATTCTAAAATTTATATTGAAATACAATCTAAAATAGTCAAAACAGTTTTGGAAAAGATTAACAAAATTGGGCAACTTACCCTTCCTGGTAGCAAGACAATGTAAAGTAATAGTTATTAAGACAATATTGTCACAAGAATGAAGGATCTAGAAATAGACCCACACAAATATGGTCAAATAATTTTCAGTTCAGTGCAGGTACCAAAATAATTCAATGGAGAAAGTAAAGCCTTTTCAGTAAATGATGCTGGAACAAATGGATTTTCATGTGGACAGAAAAAGGAGCCTCAACTCCTTACTTTATTCACAAAAAAATGAATTTGAGATGGAGCATAGACTAAATGGGAAAGCTAACATGATAACATTATTTAGAAGAAAATATCTTTGCAGCTGATGTTAGATTTCTTAGGACACTAAAAATTTCTAGAAGAAAGTATGACAGTTTAGTAATTATTAAATCTTCTGAAGGTACTTGGCAGTTCAATCTACTGTTTTGTTTACATTGTATATGTTTGAAATTTTCTAAAATAAAAGGTTTTTTAAAAAAAGATACAGCCTAGACCCCTTTGAAAATTAAGTCTTTCTGTGGAATAGAAACAGACCAAATGAGTAAGACTTGACCTAGCAGACTCTGAGACTTACTTTAAAGCTATTGTAATTAAGGTTAGTTACTATTGGCAGAGAGATTGACCAGTGGAACAAAATAGAGAACCAAGAAACTGATGACATTACAATGCAGTGGGGTAAGAATGAATTTATCCAGTAAGTGGTACTGGGACAGATGATTATCCAAGTGTAACAACAAAAACAATGAAAATGAAGTTCATCTTTATACTACACAAAAGTCCTTTAAATTTTAAGATTTAAACATAAAAATTAAAACTTTTAAACTTCTAGGAGAAAAATCTTTTTGCTTTCTAGATAGAGAAGGATTTAGGCTACAAGAGCACACACCATAAAGGAAAGGATTAAGGTCTTGGTTTGCAAACCATCACCCAAAGTTATTTCCACAAATGTAAAAGAAAATATTTATAAATGTTTAGTTCAGCATTGTTTGAATAGTAAAAAATTGGAAATCTCAATGTCCACCATAAAAGAATAGGTAAATCAGTTGTGGCATATGTAAACAGCAGCATACTATATAACATTGAAAATTGGAGAAGGGGGCTAATGGGTGAAAGAAGTCAAAAGGTACAAACTTCCAGTTATAAATTAAGTCCTGGGGATGAAATGTACAGCATGGTGACTATAGCTAATAATACTGTAGCACATACTTAAGGTTGCTAAGAGAGTAGATCTTAAGTTCTTATCACAGAAGAAAAAAATTCTATAACTACATATGGCGACAGATGTTAACTAGCCTTATTGTGATCATTTTACAATATATACGAATGTCAAATCATATCATACATCTGAAACTTATATAATGTATGTCAATTATACCTCAATTAAAAAAATCAGTGATCTAGAACTACAAGTATTAGTATCAAAAATACAATTTGCTGAAGGATACGTATGATGTGAATACAAAGTTCTGTGTTTAAAGTGTACAATATGCATAGGAATGATAACCACTGTATACAGAGTAATGGTTACCTATAGGAAGGGGAAAAGAGAATGGGGTCAAAAAAGGTGCACAGGAAGCTTCAACTGAATTTGTGATACTTTATATTAAAATCTTTAAAAATTAAAGCAAAATGTTAACATTTTTTAAAGCTGAGTGGTGAGCCCTGGTATTTGTAATGTTGTCTCTATCATTTTCTATATATTTGAAAATTTTTCTAATAAAAATATTTAAGCAAGTTAGGAAAGATGATTGATAAACGAATTCCAACGACTATTTAAAAACCAATTTCGCCTCCACAAACTATAATTGTGGCTTAACTAAATAAGAAATTATATGACTATTGCTTTTTTTTAGGAAAGCATTTTAAACATTTGCTTTTCAAAGCTGTTTTCTTTGATAATAACAGGCGTATTGTGGACTTTTGTTAGGTTCAGATTTGAAGCTCCTGCCTTGCACCAGCAAAGCTATCATGCCATACTGTCTGCATTTGATGTTAGCTTGTTTTAAGGTAAGCTTAAAGTTGGTTAGTGTGAACTTTCATTTAGCATGAAAGAAATTTAACTTGGAATATTATTCTGATGATCTGGAATGACTTGAATGGAGAGCCCTGAGAACAAAGGTTAGTTTAGTCCTTTGAAAGTCCAGGTTGGTGTAGTGAGGAAAGCACATGGGTAGAAATGAACAGATATTTATTAAATATTGGCTGCAGTAGGCAAAGATGATTAGGAAACGATCCCATCCTTGAGAAGTTTACAAAGAACAGTGAGACAGATATGCAAATAATCTTATCTATGGTAGTGTTCAGTAAATATTTTATGAATTAATATACAAGTTCATACATTCACTGCGGAAGAGAATATAAATGTTGTTGAGTTCATAGAAAGATGGTGAGTTTATTATAAAGAGAAGGTGGGTGAAAGTGTTTTTAGGCATAAGGGTGAACATCAGCTAAGGCCCAAGAGATTTGGGAAAGGTTAAGGACTGTTGAAAGAACGCCAGACTGTTCTTTCAGCAGGTACTATGGAGCCTTAGAGTAGATAGGCATATGAGCGAGATAACAGCAATATTGGGTCTCCACTTTAGAGCAATAATTCCAAACTTAACTCATCTTTAGAATCACTTGGGGGCGACAGAAACAATTTAAAGAGTGATTTTAGGCTCATTTAGAACAAAAAGGCCTTTGACCGTTTCTCCAGTTCATCTTCTCCCCAGTCCTTTCTCTCCTAGACAGCTTCTTGCCCACCCTCCACCCGCATTGTCTTCTTAAAAGAAATCCCCAAATTCTTCCCTGTTATACAGACCACTCAACTTTCTCTCAGGCTTATTTCTAAATTTAAAGCTTCAGGCCCACAGTGCATGTCCAGGTCCCACCAAGATGCTCATGCAAACACACGGCCTGCGACTGTTTCAACAGCACAGCAGGAGCTGGGGCTCCTCGAGCCAGGACCCACCCCCCTTAGTGCGTGGTCGTGATGTGCACAAGGCAGGTTTATTTTCTGCTTTGTTTACTCTAATGACCTTTACCACACATTTTCATATAACTGCATTTTTAGTGATATGTGGTATATTTTAGATTACTCCATGATTTCTTTTTCCTTCTGTTTGTGTAAATCCTTTCTTTGCAGCTTCGAGCTTTCACAGACAGCAGGGATGACATGGCACTGGGACATGTGATTGTATTGCTTCAGCAAGAGTGGCCACGGGGAGAGAATCTTTTCTTGAAAGCTGTCAGTAAGATTTGCCAACAAGGAAATTTCCAATATGAGAATTTTTTCAATTATGTTACAAGTATCCTTTTTCTTGTTTCAGCATAAGAAATTCAGATTTTTTAAATGAATGAACGAATGAGTGAATGAATGAATGGTACAAAATGAATGAACCATTCTGGGTAGAAATAATGGTTTTCACTATTTGGGGGAAAAAGAGAAGGAATGGGGAATTAGAAATGAGACAGTGGCCATTGGTCTTGTGAAAGTCATAAAAGGCTTCAAAGAGGTAATGCAAGGAATCAGGACTATCAACTACCCTGCTCCATTTTCTACTTGTAGCGACTTCAGGAAAGTACCCCAGATGCCTGAAGTAATAGCCTACTGGTTCCTACAGGCCCAGAGCAGCTGGTTTGGCCATAGAAATAATAGTTTGTTGGCCTTCATCTATCAGAAGAGGGATTCCCAGGGCTTCTTCTGGAATATTAGCTGTTTCCTGGGGCCGGTTGTTGGAGCATTACACCATGGCTGTCACAGCTGCCGGTGGGCACTCACCAAAGATGCCGCCCAACCCAACAGTTGCTTTCACTGGCAGAGAGTGTTGTATTTCATACTGTTTGTTAGGGAGAGACTACTTTCAAGCCAAGGTTATGCACCAGTTTGGTATTTATACTTTATTGCTTATCTTAATAGATTATTTTTGAGGTTCAAGAAATCTACTACACTTGTCCAAGTGTCCAGAGCAATAGTTCTTAACCTTTTGTGGGGATACAGAACCCCCTGCTTCTTTCATTTCTTATTAAGAAAATAGAAGATTTTGCTTTTATGATCATATAGAATATTTGATTATCTTATATATGAAAAACATTTATTTTTTGAGGTAGTTTGGTTGGTGTAAAAATCATTAGTTTTGGAATCAGGCAGATCTGGGTTTCAGTACTGACTACATTGTTGGTGGGTTGTTAACTCAATCTCTACAAGCCTGTTTCCTCATCCAAGAGACCAAGACACCTATTCTTACATGTGGTTGACCTGAATGTGACCTGCAGATATTGACATGCTAGAGGAATTCGCCTACTTAAGAACTCAGGAAGGTGGGAAAATTCACCTGGAATTACTACCCAATCAAGGAATGCTGATCAAGTAAGCAGACTAGCTCTTGCTCTCCCATGCTAAGTGCTCTCCTTTTGTGTCCTTTTAGGAAATATTTGAAAATTTCTACACCTTTTAAAAAATTAAAAGAATCTATACCTAGTCTGTTTTTGAGAGTAGATTTGACTCTGGGTATCTTTTCAAAGTCTTGACGTTTCCTTAACTACATTTCTGATAAAATGTTGTTTAAATTGATGCGTTTCTCTCACTTTTGAAACTTTTTCACTAGATAAAAGTCTCATTCATGATATCTTTTCTAAAAGTTATAGACTGACTCTACAAATTTCTGATTAAACATAGAAGGTTTTTAATTAAGAAAAGCCAAACTTAATCAAAGTTGTAGTGGATTAGGACAATTCATTAAGAAAAACCACAGACTTTATTAATAAATTATACTTGGACTTCGGTATTGAATTGAAGCCCACCTAAGCAATCCTCATCACTTACATAGCACAAAGCAAAATAGCCAGATCTGGGCCCTCCAAGAACACCACCACCACCACCACCACCACACCTAGAGGAAGTTGGTGACCATTTATGATTTTTAAATAGCTCATAAATCTTGCTTCTATCCTTCAATCCTCATTGTAGTTTGGATAATATACTTTTGTGCTTTAAATGCCACGCAGTTTGATTTTCATACTTCCTCCTTTGCGTCCTGCATATTCAGCGTGTCTTAAGTCAGTGTTAGAGTCACTGCAAGAGACTAAACCCTGAGTGAGAAGAAAGTGTTGCTAATGCTGAAGACATTTTCCTTTTTCCCCCAATTGTGAAATTAATGCATTTTTAGTCATTGAAAGCCAAAATCCACATCTTGTTCTGTCTTTGTAGAGTCTTAGAAGTATTGAGAGGAAAGTAAGAGATGTTCATTCTGGATTTCTATAACCTCGGTAATTTGGTGTATAGCAAACATGTCCTATTAATAATAGGCCCTTGTGGAATATAATCTAAAGAATGGGAAGATGAAGTAGGGTTCTTGTCTTTTATCTTGTAATGTTATTAAATATCCTAAACTTATAAAATTTTTAAAATGTTTTTTTGATAATACAAGACCTTTATATATTAGGTCGCTTCAGAAGGTGGATCAGACATGCTCATTTTCCCATCTCCATTCACTTCCCTAAGACTGTGAATACAAACTATGGGACAATAATTGCATGATTTGAAATATTCTTAACAATGTTTGAGAAAAAAAATTACTTTTTGACATGGAGCCTAGGTAACCCCTTTTGTGTTGTGATTTCTTTTCTAGGTTTTGAGGCTGGATATACAAACACCTTTAATAGCTTTTTAGTTAATTCCCATTAACATTCATTATACAAATTATATCATAATATAGAGAGCCTTAGTAGAACCAACTCCATTTACTTAGGATGAAACCTACAGGTGACTCTCACTTTACTTAGGTAATGCTTAACTGTTTGTGGAAGTGGGAGAAAATGGATTGCCAAAAAATCAACAGTTGAATCTCAAAGTTTATTATATTGGAACCTTTCTTGTTTAGCCAGTTTTTATTGAGCTAAACAGTGACACCAGTACATGCAGACATACCTCTAGGACCAGGAATGAAAGCAAGAGGCTGTTGGACACCCAGATAATATCACTGTAAAGAGTCAGTCAGGGTAAGGCAGTGGTACGCAGCATGTACCTCAAGGCTTTGGAGGATAATTCCATGTTCCTGCCTTGGTCAATTGAACCCTTAATTTCTTCTAACTCCCCTGTAGAAGACCATTAAGCCTCATAAGAAGCCCACTCTTCCATCAGTTTGGAAGCAGGAATAGGCATTGTTTCGTAGTGAGTCGATCTTAGAGGAATTTGCCCAGTCTTCACTCTGTGAATCTTGAGGTTCATTTGAAATCTGCATTTCAAATTGCTCATGCCTAAACTACAGCAGGAGAAGCAAGCTGAGTAATCCAGAGCACTCGAGCTGACTAAAGTATGATTGGAATCTTGAGTAAACTATATTCCTTTTCCCTGTGGGATGCAAACAAATTCTCTGAAGCCATTGAAGACTTTTTGGGTGGCCCCTGCAGCTGAGTGGCAGAGATGTTGTGAACAGTGTACAGCCCCTCCCACTGGGTGAGGCTGTAAATCCGTCCTAGTTGTGGCATCTCGGATGCAAGCAGGTACAGTACAAAACTGGGGCACCTGGGCCTACCCGGCAGGAGGGGTAAGCTCTCTATTCGTTATATAGACATTTTGCTCTTATATTTTTTAAAATAGAGAAAAATTTCTATGCTGATATTTGCAGTTTCTTACTTGCATTACTTGGAAAACGGTGTCTTGTATATACTCTGAATAGGGTGGATAATAATATTTCATGAGGTGATCACCCAGCTAATATACTAAATCTTTGTTGTTACAGAATTCTGCAAAGTCCCAGACATTTTTTTCCCCATTTTTCCTTTCCTCAATACTTTTTGAAATTCAGACTCAACTTTTCTTTATCAAAAACATTGCCAACCCCTCTTGTCCTCTTGGAAGGCCCCTTCAATTTGGGGTTCCAATCCTGTCAAGGATGGTTACCAAAAGTCAACAGGTTTATTTCTAGGACTGACATGGTCATGAGAAGAGTGGCGAGTGAAGGAAGCTGAATTTGAAAATGCATCTTCTCAAACGTTAACTCCTCTCCCCACTATCATTCAATTGCATCTCATCGCCCTCTTCTTCAGTGGTTGCTTTTTATGCCAAATCTCAAGTGGGCTGAGTTCGGGGACCAGGAACCAAGATGCCTCTGGACATGCCCCAGCAGCGGGTGCAGCGAGAGGTCTCACTAACTTCTTCCCATCCTCCCGACACACAGCTGCAGCTGGGGTCCTGTGGAGGTTAAAGGGTTTCTGTATAGTCTGCTTCCAGTCTTGTGCATTTTCTCTGGAGTGTTGTTTTTGCAGTGCAGGGTGAGTCGGTGTGGGTGTTTGAATGCTGCTGTTTGCTGTTTTTTAAAGGCCTTCTAGCCCTCCCATGGGGTTACTGCAGCAGGAATTCTTACCTGTGCTTCAGCCCAGCATACAGACTGCTGACAGGTACCAAGTGGAAAAACACCTGCTCATAGTGTGCTGTTTTGTCAACATGTTTTACTGCCCATGGTTTTCAGCTCTTTGTTCCTCAGTGCTCTTTTTCATGCTTTATTTATTTTTTAATTTGTTCTGCATTCCTTGGCAAACCATCTGGTTGTAATATTGTAACATTTCTTATTTTTTTCCATAAGTTGCCAGTGTTTTGTGTTCAATTTAAAAATCATTATGGATCTGGAAAAAAAACTGAAAGTGATATAAAACTGTTAGATTAAGTGCACATTTAATTAGGTATTAAACTGATTCTCTTTCAAGAAAACATAAGGTATTCAATTATAAGTATTTAAGGATGCTGAAGCTTATTTTAAGTAAATTTTTATTTTTGGATTTTCATATTAGTGACCAATGTTGAGGTTTGGTCTCAAAAGGCATTAGCATAGTATTTGCCTGCTACTGATACTGTTTTCAGACCTTACCTTTCTGAATTGAAAATATTTGGTAAGCCAGAATGTCATGTTTATTAGCTGATTTATCCTGTTCTTAAACCACAAAAGCTAATTCTCTTCATCCAAATTTGCCAGAAAGATAGAGGCTCTGATAGAAATATACTTGAGTTGTACTGCTCTTTATATATGGTACAGTACTGTTGAACTATGACTAGCAGGATAGATTTTATTATATTTTTACTGGTATTAAGGGGAGAGTTTACTTTGCACCATCAGCGCCCTTGAGCATACTGTCTTTAACTACCAGTAACTTTCGGTTGGTCAGTGAGTCAGCTCTAATATGGACTTGCAGTCTGGGACCCAGAAGGGCAGATATTTCAGGACAGTATAAAAAGGGTCCGCATCTATTCCCAGTGGGACTTGGCCTCAGCCTCACTGACACTGTGTCCTTATTACCCACCTAGCCAACCAGCCTTGACTAGAAAGGTCCACAAAGAACTGTGTGCTTTCTCCATGGCACAGCTGTTTTATTTCGTAGTTCTTTAAAATGTCCATGGGCATTGTAGAGTGGCGAGTAATATCTTTGCTAGTCTAACAAAACCAGGGTGTTTTTTCTTCTGTTGCAACTTTGTGACTACTATTGTACTCTTTTATATGATAAATTTTAAAAGTTTACAAGTTTTAAAAAACAAACATTTAGAGTGATTTCAATTGTTTTATTTTGGCCAGTACATAAAACTGCAATTTTAAATCTCTGTTACTATGTCTGAGGGAAGTGAAGCAGTAGGGGTGGGGAAGGGAGGCGGCTTCTATTTGTCTAAATCCACCAAATTACTGAACTAGTAGTTAAAACTCCTTTCCTTTTAAGTAAATTCACTGAATTTTGCTGTTTTTCTTTTCCTTCGTTTTGGCGGGATATCCTTTGTAATCTCTCTCACTAAAAAACAACTTTTAGGGCGTACTTAGAAACCTTGCTTGTATTCCCACCAACTTTTCCACCAGCGTGGAGGTCTCCTGCGCACATGGACCAGATCTGGTCTTCAGTTGCCTTTTGCAGGCCATTGACCATTCTCCATTGATTCTGCTTCTCTCTCCCCACCTGTGTCAGATTTGTCCTGGGACCCCAACTCTTCCTGCTTCTTCTCAAGTAGATGTGAGTCTGGCTGGGCTCAATACTTAGAGTGTGGTCCTGTTCTGGCAGCATGGGGACAGAGACATACTTGAACCACGGTGACTGTGCACAATCCCAGAGCCTTTCTGAGCCTTTCATGGAGCACTTGCTCGAGGGGCCAGGAACTCATCCTCTATATGGTGACTGGCTCATTCTGGTTTTTCTCCTCCCTGCTGTACCTCTGAAGGAGGTAACATTTTACAGAACCTTTAGATGTTTAAAATATTTTTTTACTGAGTGGGAAAGATGTCTCTGTAGTTTTAAGTCTTTCTGAGGAGAAATGGGCACTGGATGTTGTTTGGTTAAGTTTTGTCTTTTTTAAAAAAATTTTTACTTATACTTAAATTTGAGGCAGGCTTTACTCCTACCCCAGAAACACTGACCGGGGTGGTGATGCCAGTGCTAACCATGGTGTCCATCTGTTTCCCTGTCGCTGCCCTCAGGCACCACACAGTCACTCGGGGCATCACCAAGGGCGTGAAGGAGGACTTCCGCCTGGCCATGGAGCGCCAGGTGTCCCGCTGTGCTGAGAACTTGATGGTCGTGCTGCACAGGTTCTGCATCAACGAGAAGATCTTGCTTCTTCAGACTCTGGCCTGACTGGAGACCATTCCACCAGAGACAACTCATAGCCATGTAATATGGGGGGAAAGACATAAAGTATTGATAAAGGTTGCTTTGTAATTCTTAAAAAGAAGAAAACCATCTGAGTTCTTACTCCTTGGTTGTTTAAAAGTAGTTTCTAAGAGTCTGAGAAGCTATTTCTATTTTTGAGTCTTTTGTTTTTTGTAATTTTTGTAAAACAAAAGAAACCTGTTTTATAAATAAAAATGATCCTAAATTTGGAGTTTTTAAAATTTTTATTTCAATTCAATTATGAGTTTCTGAACAAGGATGAACTTTACTTTAAAAAGACATTATTCTTTTCAGGATCTCGAGATTTGATCTTCCATAGTTAGGCTTTGGTTAAATATATTATCAACATGATACCTAGACCTTTTCATTTGAGACGTTTTAATACCAAAAACCTTCAAGTCATAGTGAACTTGAGTGAATTTATGCTGAAGGAGCATGGGGGCGGGGGTAGGGGTGGAGGGTATCTAACAAACAGCCCAGGGAGGAGAATGATAAAAGGGGAGACACTTCCCTGCCCAGGCCAAGGATGGCCTCCTGTGGTGCTGGAGTTGCTGAGCACGGTGGTGTCTGCCTAGGGGCTTGTTGGCCTGACTGCCTGGATTCCATCCCTGGCTCTGTGCAGCCCTTCACTTGCCATGCATCAGGACACGTTAATGTCTCTGTGCCTCAAGCGTATCATCTCGTGTGAAATACTCCGAAGAGTGCCTTGCACATCATAATTGTTTGACCAGGTTAACTATCAGGTTTATTTTTTTCTTTTGCTGTTCCAGAAATATATCAGGTGAACAGCAAACTAACATTTGTTTCTAGGGGCTTATTAAAGAATGAAAGAGCTAAGAAGTTATTCGGTTACTTTGCATAAAAAGTTTTAGAAATCTTTTCTAAGACCCTTTTTATAGATATGGTAAAATCAATAAAGTGGCATAAGTAATAGACATCTGATCTCAAAAATATTTCCTCTGGCTTGTCTTAAGTGTTCATCAATATAATGAGTTGATTACAAATACATAAACCATCCTGTTTTTATCACAAGAGTATGCTGTCCAACAGCTTTCATATTAAACACTTTCTTACCTTTTGGTTTTATAACACCTTCCTCAGATTGATTTTTGGGGGCAGCATATATCAAAACAAGACTTTCTAATACCCAAGCGGTTAGGCACCAGATTAAAAAAGAAAATTTTATTTTCCTAATTTAGTGGTGCCACTCCTGTGCCAAGTTGTGGGGTGGCATAGAAGAGTGTGACTGCAAATAGGATAAGATCCAAGAACAAATTGACCATGAAAGGTGGGAAAATTAGGAAAATATCCAGTTTCTATAGAGGAAGTCCCAATGTTCTACCAGAACCCAAAATGGTAATGGACACTGTGGGAAGCCATGTGTTCAGCATTGCAGGGAGCAGGGCCTGCTGTCCTCACAGCTAGAGTTTTGGCTGGAATTCTGCAAAGGAAAGCCAGCATGATAATGGCATCTTTTGTCTATCACAGTGTTTTGATATACACAATTAGATAAGGGGTTTATGAAATCTAAGGCATTTCATGACATAATGCAAGTATCTAGGATTTCTATCAACTTTGAATTGGGAAGTATACATAGCATAAAGTAAAACAATATTTTGGAACTAATGTCCAACAAATACCGATTACCAAGAGGAAAATGTTGGCTTGCTGCTCTGGTGAAAAGAGATTATACAAATATATAACCCAAGACAAACACTGGTGATGTGATTTCCCACCTAATTTTCCACTCCCTCTGCTCACAGAGGAGGTAACCACCATCTTCCACATAGTCATGGTCTTGGCCAATCCCAGTTCCCTTGTCACTGCTGGTTTTGCAAGTCCAGCGAGGCACTTGTAACCAATGAGACACAAAGGGAAGGCTGCTGAGGCTTCTGGGGGATGGGGAGTTCTTATTAATATGAGATACACAGTGGGGGATGCCCTCTCTTTCCATTGAGTGTCTCGTTTGCCAAATGTGGGTGGCACTCAAGACAGCAGTCATCTCACAGCCATCAAGTTATGTGCCAGAGCCAGCCTACCTCAGGACCTTTTATGTGAGACAAGTTTTCCTAATAACGCAGCTGAATCAAGATTTCCTTCTGTTTCAAGACAGCTTAACTGATACACTCCCCAATTTGACAGATACATCTGAATAACTCACCTGGAGAGGCCCAGCCTGCTCTACTAGCTGCAATGGGTGACACAGCTGTGAACATTCAGAATGACACATTGCAAGGGAAGGGCAGCAGCAGGTTTCCTCAAAGATGACTGTCCCCATACACATTAGCTCCATGAACATTTTCATGGGGCATTCCAGATGCTAATTTTACCGGCACATATATTAAAGAAAACAACCACTGCTTTGCTTTAAGAAATGTTTATTTAGCACCTGCTATGTATGAGGCGCTGTTTATACCACAAAGAATATGCAGATGAACAAGGCATAATTATTGCCTTAACAAGCAATATTAAACAGTCTAGTGTGAGAAACTAGACATGTATATAAATAGCTATTATACAGGTCATAAAGTGATGGATGCCATGAGATTGATCACAATAAGATACTATAAGAACCCAAAGGAAGAAAACACTATTTTTGGATGAGAATAAGAGATTAGAGAGATGCCTTAGAAGTCAGGGGTCTAAAATGACAGGTCAAATATAGGTAGCAGAAAATTAAGAGGAAAAAGTAAACCAGGAAGACAATAATCAGAATCAGAAGGAGGAGGTCCTGGCTAAATGATGGAGGTGGGAGGAGTCTGGTTGGGCTGGTATAAGTTGGGTGGGTATAGGGGCTGGGCTCATCTGAGGATGGTTTTGCTTGTATGACAGGCAAAGCTGTTTCAACTAACGTAAGTTTTTATAAAGAGGTGATTTGCTCTAAGCTCTGCTTTATAAAGCTTAATCTAGTGGCAATGGATAGTGACTTTACAGAAGGAAGGACCGAGGGAAAGAGGCTGGTTCAAAAAGAATTACGAGTCAACTAGACTAATAAGGCAGTGACAGTGGTAATGAAGAAGATACAGGAAAAGATGAAAACAGAACTAACGATAACTGGCGATGACTAAATATAGAAAAAGTGGGGATCAATGAGGTAGGTGGGTGAAAGATGTTGGCAGTTTTATACCTAGAGACCAGAATGATCCATTTACAGAGCTAGGAAAATCCAAAGAGGAAAAGGTTTGAGTTTGGGAAAAGAAAGGAGGGAAGAGGAGAGCCTGGATGCTGGTAGATATCCAGGTGGAAGGCTTCAGCAGGCAGTTAAAGTTGGGATAAGAGTTGAGGGTAGAGGTCTGAGCTGGAAACACAGACTGGGAATTCGTCCACGCAGTGGCAACAGTCGAAGCAATGCTGAGATGGCCCTGGCTCCCCGCAGGAGGATGCTCTAAAGTACAAGTTATTGTCACATTTTCCTTAAATATGGAATTGTCACGGAAAATTCATAAGTATGATGATGCATCATATGAAAAGCACTGTTTATCTTTGTGTGTTCTCCCAGCCTCACTTCTGAGTAACGACTTCTTCTGTTTTGTGATTCCCAGCAGGAAAGGAGCCTCCATTGTGGAGGGTCATTCTGAAAAGACTTACTCCAATGAGAGTTTTGAAAACTTTTCACTATCATTTACTTTTAAGAGTTTTCCATAATAAAATTATTTTTCTAAGGATTTCAGAAAAGCTACTGATGTATGCCACCTCACTGAGCCTAAGAGTTGGAAGGCATCTGAGAGGTCATCGCTATCTCCCTCATTTCACAGATGAGGAACCAAGACCCAGACAGGCCAAGGGACTTGCCCAGCATTTTACATGGTAAGGATGGCAAAGCTGCAGCCACAAGCAAGAAAGACAGTGTGCTTTTTTCTCTTCCACAGCTATGTCCCTGGGTACCAGCTACTATCTAGATACACAGAGAGAAAGATAGACAAGAAGGTAGGTAGATGGTTAGAAAAATGACAGAGAGAAAGAGAGAGAGAGAGAGAGAGAGAGAGAGAGACAGAGAGAGAGAGAGAAAGATGATCGATAGGTAAATAGATAGGTACATAAGAAGCTAAGCAAAAGTAGCTGGGAATGACATCCATATTACAACTTTTTTTTTCAAGTGGGGAAAAGGAGGAAGTGGCTTTTGATAGAAAGGCATATTTTTGGACCCACCAATGCCCTGTAAACCTGAAAAGAAAATTACTCTGACTTTCTTGAAATATTAGACTTCACTTAACCAAAAAATATAAGACTATGTTACTAAACATCACATTCTATAAACTTTATAGTCAGCCACAACAGAAATGATGGTATTCTTGGTTGGTATGTGTAGACACGGAAAGGCAGTTTGCAGGAAAATAAGATTGATAAGAATCAGAACTTAAATTGTTTTATCCGTCACACAAGCAAAATGCCTATGTTAATTCCCTTTTGAAAAGTTAATCAAGAAATACTTAGACTGAAGTGCTCAGTCCATCCATTTACATAGAAGATGGAGAAAAAATACAATTACATTCCAAATTTGTATGTCCCAAATACACAGAAGTTCTGATGAGCCATGTCACAATCAACCAGCCTGAGTGCAACAGTATCTTCCCCAACAATTTGGAAACGCACATCCTATCATTTTATCATTAATGAATCTCTTTACTACAGGCCCACTAGAGTCTGCCAGTGACACACTTCAGTTGGAGCCATTAGATTTTCCAAAAAACCTTCTTTTTATAGAGAATGTAGGCAATGAACACCCAGACAGCAGTGGCGACAATGTTCTGAATGAGATGCTCTTTGTGCGATTGGTTGTCCTGCAGCCTCCACTGGAAGGGAAAGTAGTTGTGGAAGACCTCGTGGCCCACGTACACCAGAATAGAATTCATTCCTGAAGAAGAAACATAGATGATGATGTTTTCCTGAGTCACATCTGATCATCTATTTAATTCTAGAAATTTGATTTTAGTTCAGTGGAAAAACAAAAAAAACACACTTACATTATTGGCTACCGCCAAAAAATAAGTGATGCACACCTTAGACACTTAAGTGTCTACTATATCAAACAATTATTAGAAAATATTCACTTTATGATAGTATTCTTGAATACTAAATCTTAAAGAAAAGCCAAAATTATTAACTTAGATTTTCTCAGAGAAAACTTGAGGTCCAAAGAAAGGAACTATTACTAGAATCAGAAGGCTAAAATAAGTCATTGAAGTTTCTGGTTTATTTCTCAGTCTCCAGGTAGAACTGCATTTAAACCAATCCATTTGTCTCTTGCTATTTCTTATGCACTACCTGTAAGGCAGTGCATTTACATTAAGAAAGAAAGTACAGCACCATCCTGAAGCATTAGAAACTGGATGATAGGCCCAGAGTCGATTCTGATCCTCTGCAATTTGGGATTGCCTGAGAGAACAAGTGGAGCTTGTTTATAACCCCACAGCATTAATGGGTAAAATGAGGTGGACTGCTTTAGAACAGGCCAGGGACGTCCTGCATGGCCTGGGACAGTATGGCCCCTGCACCTCTCTCCCTCAGCCTGCTTCTTGGAAACAAGTCATCAAGGCTTGAGGCTCTGAGCTCATCTCTGGGCCAGTCTACTTGGTCACCATTGCTGACTCCCACTGGGGTTAGAGGTAACTTACCTGGGTAAAAGAATGGGGCTCCTGTCCACAGTCCCTTCAAATCCACAACAGGGTACAGGATGAGCAGGATGAAGAAGGCAAAGGAGCTCAGTGTGGTGACGTACGAAATGGACCTAGGAGGAGAATGGCGTGCTTCAGTGCTCCTGAGAGGGCATCACACTGAGCACAATCGATGACAGTTTTCTATACCTACCAGAGATTTTTGTTTACTGGAATAAAGCCTTCATTTTCAGAAATTTTCGTGAAAGCCACAGAGATAAGCCCCTATAAAGGGGGAGAAAGATTAATGTTAAAGTTTTTTATAGTATCTTGAAAAACAATTATGTTCCCAAACTGAAAACTGAAAAATATTAGTTATTTAATTGTTTAGAGAGGGCTAAAAATTATCTTACATTTTATTCTTTTAACTGGAAAAATATTTTTAAGATGTATAACAAAAATATTCTCCAAAAAATATTGTTTCAGCATTCCTCAGAGTTAAATGTAAACTAAATGATAAATTAGAGTGAATTTTGAGAGGAAACATGATGGCAAGATCAAGGGTAAAATGAACAGTCAACCTTACAACTCTTTTGTAACTGTAAATCTGGAAGCTGGTGTGTGGAAACCTGTTATTATTGGCCTGGTCCTTCTGGTACGGTTCCCCACAAGAACTCATACCTTGATTCCATTTGTTCAAGTATTTTTGGCTGGCTATTCGATGGCAAATGCTGACTTACTTATAAAGACAATCTCCTAAAAAAATAAACCTGAGAATTTAGGTACAAAGATTTGTTCCTCTCTGTTACTCAAGTGAAGAATGTTACCTGTTGCAAAGAGGTGATAGCTGACATATCAGTGTTGCTAAACATTTTTTTCTTTTCTTTTAAATATGCATGTGTGAAGAAAGGGGATTTTAGTGAGGAATGTCAGTTACTTACTAGAAAACAACACCAGACAGTGAATCTGATCAGGATGTCTTTGGTCTGATCTTTGTAATACAAGAGTATTTTTCCTGCCTGGAAAAGAAAATGCAGTATGACCAAGAGAATTGCCTAATGTATATTCTTACTTCATATCCACCCATTGTCTTAATCACTGAACAGACTCATCTGCCAGGCGCACTGACAGACACTGCAATTACAAAGAGGAATGGCACGTGACCACTGCCCTTGACAAGTGGAGAGACTGAGTGGCATGTGGGACCACTTGGCGGGAGGGAGACGTTAGAGAAGAAGTACAGCTGAGTTGAGGCTAGAGCACAAAGCAGGAAGAATATTCAGATGGAGTGGAACAGCATGCACAGAAGCAAGTCCAAATGGATGAAAAAGCCTAGCACCCTGAGGTGCTGCAGGTAATTCAAAAAGGCTGGAAGGTGGGGAGGGTGTGAAGGTGGTGGGCACGTAGGCTTGTAGGTCTCACTGTGAGGCACAGGATTTTTCTTATAGGTGATGGGGAGCCAAAGAAAGTCACCTCCTCCCCCCAAAAAAGGAACAAGGGACCAGTTCAGACTAGCCTGCTAGATGGTCTAGTCTGGCAGCAGTATAGAAGAGGGACAAGGACAGAGTAGAACTGGAAGCAAGGAAACATTTTAAAAGGAGTAACTTTGCATAAAAATCCCCTCCAATTAGGAATTAATTACTGAAAATGAAGTATAAGAAAGTATTAATTATTTATAACAGCTAAATTTTATGAATGTTTTCTATGTGCCAGTTCTTAGACCTTTATATGAATTAAGTTATTTAATCCTCTCAACACCTTTATGAACTAAGTGCTACTGAAGCACAGAGGGGTCAAGTAACATGCCTGAGGTTACCCAGCTAGTAAGTGGCAGAGCTGAGTGTGAAACCAGACAGTGCGCACTGGGTCTGCACTCTTCAATTAACCCCGACACTAGGCTGCTCCTGCAGGTGAAGACTCACCTGAAGAGCATGTGTAGGGATCAAACGAATAAATGTAAAAACACAATGTAAATTATAAACTGCTATAAGGTAGTACTTCTAAATATGACATTAATCACTAAAATGTATATCCTTTAGACCTGTACTATCCAATATAGGAGCCACTAGCCACGTGCAACTACTTAAAATTAAATTTAATTAACATAAAAAACTTAATTCCTCAGTCCTACTAGCCACAGTTCAAGTACTAAGTATAGATACAGGATATTTTCATAAAGCATTCCATTAGTGCTGCTTTACACATATTTTCCTCCCCCAGCAAGCTCCCTTCAAATAATAGTTTCAAACACCAATAAGGAGAACTTTAGTTAGATAATCTAGGCCAGGGGTCTCCAACGCCCGGGCCATGGACCGCTACTGGTCCATGGCTTGTCAGGAACCAGGACACACAGCAAGAGGTGAGTGGCTGGCCAGTGAACAAAGTTTCATCTGTATCTGCAGCCACTACCCAGCTCTAGCATCACCACCTTAGCTCCACCTCAGATCATAAGGCATTAGAGTCTCATGGAAGCACTGGTCCATGGTGCCAAAAATGTTGGGGACAGTTGATTAGACTGTTTAGAATTTAAACAAAATTGTATGTGAGATAAACCAAGAATAGCCTGTATTGACTTTGACATAGAATATGCATAACCTGAAATAATATAAAGGACACCCAAAAGAAATGTGACAAGTGACATGGTGACTTCTCAATGTCACTAGTACCCAAACACTTTGCATAGTCCAGCAGGGAAATCTTTTATCCAGAAACTGGTATGCCTCCATTTCTAAGATAGGCCATGTAAGTAATAAGAATGTTTCTGAGAACATAGAAATTATACCTAATTCTTCGAATGTGCTGAATTTTAGCAACTTCTAGTTTTGACAATCAGTCAAATATAAATGGAATTTATTGGGTCATTACTAATTTAAAAAATTATTTCATTAAAATAGGTATTTAAATATGAATAATTTTTTGGAACTTCCAAATAGCTATTTTAATGAAATAATTTTTTTGAATTATTGATGAATTAATAATCACAAACCATCAGAAAAAGATGTATCCTAATGAAATAAATAAATACCTGAACTCCTAAAAATGCCATCACAATGGAGTTGATGGTCCCTAGGATTCCTTCTGGATCGTAGGCCACCTTGGTATGATAAAGCATCTTAACAAAACAGAAAGAGAAGGCAGCACTCACTCAGTGATCAGAAAAACACACACAAAAAACTCACAGACTAAATACAAATTTGAATACACTCCAGTATTTGATGTGTTTTGCTTTAGCTGAAGAAATTCACTGCCAACCTATGGGGATTATAGGCAGAATATTTCTAGCCAAGAAAATGTGTGGTGTTTGATGCTTCAGAAGGAAATGCAGAGCCCAAGGATGAGCCATGGTCCAGCACAGCCATTTTAAATTCAGGTGGCTCAGGAGACACACTCAGCAACACAATGCATCTCTAATCAGTTTCAAACACTATGTATAATACCATCATAATTTTTAAGTTTATTCGTTTTGGTCAATCCTATTGTAACACAACAGCTTCCTATCTTTTTTTATCTTTTATTTATTTATTTTTTTAGGTGAGGCAACCCTTGGTTGACCTCACAGATTACAAGGACCTTGTCAGTTTACAATCCCTTATTTTTTATTTTGACGCCTACAGCACCTGGTCTTCCTAGGTGGTCTCCCATTCAGGTACTAACCAGGCCCAATCCTGCTTAGCTTTCGAGATCAGATGGGATCAGGTTTGTTCAGGGTAGCAAACCTGATCCCATCTGATCAGGTTGACTTCTACTTTCTTTTAAGGCAAATAACATGTTTTAAAAAAAGTCTGTGTTATTTTATTATAAAATAAATGTTATTGTAGAAACCATAGAAATTTGGAAATATATAGTGTAGTGAAAGTTGTAATGTACCACTGAGATATCTCCCCCTACCCCACCCTTGTCAGAACTAAAGCCTTCATTCCCCAGCTGCTAGAAGTATTAATGGCCAACAGCTCTCAATCAGGTCCCTCTTCTGTATTTGTCCTTGACTTCAGAAAGCTGTCTCTCCAGACTCACACCCTCTTGCTGGGGGCAGTCCACACCCAACCAGGGATATCAGGGGCCCAATCCATCCCATCAGTGCAGAACAACTCTGAATGAAATGAACAAATGAAATTAACAAATACCTGAACTCCTAAAAATGCTATCACGATGGCCCCACCATGAGATCAGGTGAGGCCTCCATGTGACTGCAATGCTGTTCAACTGTTCCCTTTAACCCTCATTCCCTAGCAGGTGTTGATCCCAAAAAGATTGCCTGCTATACTTCCTGCACATGAATCTCTGTCTCAGGGTCTGCTGCCAGGAAATCCGACCTGAGACACACAGAAAAGCACTACGCTACACATTTTATACAGTGAGCTCTCATTTTAATATCCAAAGTAATGTTTACATACTGCCCCATAATGAACATTAAACTCAGTCATTTTTTCAAATAAAAATTAGTTCCCAGCATAGTTTATTAAATGGACACAGCTAAAGCTGGCCACCCCTTTCTATTTTCCTTCAGTTCAGAGCTCCTTAGTGTACAGTCCTAAGTACAAGCCAGTGTTACTCACAGTTGAAGAAGGGTGCTGGTACAGGTGATCATCTCCCAGGAGCAAGCGATCAATGTAGCCAGCAGCTCCTCCAGTACAATTTGGATACTTCCCCAGATCTCCAATGCCACCAGGGCCAAGATAACCACTGGGAAAGTGAGAACATGCACTTAACTCACAAGACTTCAGAGGGGATTACGGTACATTCTGGCTACTTCTGGATCCCAAGAAAGAGCCTTAAACACATACAAGCCTGGGAACCCTTCCGGTGCCATGCACTCTCACCAATGCTCTTTTGACCTGACTGCCCTCCACATGTGAAGGCTCAGAGGCCCAACTTCCTTTCAAACTGACCCTGAAAATTCTCACCAGGATACTCCTCTGGACACACACCAGACTCTTCTCTCAATACCAAGTATGCCTCGAAGGAGAAGAAAGAGTGAAAGAGGATTCCTCTGACTTGAGAAAGTTGAAAGTATAGCCCCAGAAGCTCTGACTTGGCAGAAAATGACATGCAAAAAGGGATTACCTACACAGGTTCACTTACGTAGGGCACCCAGGAACAGGCAAGAAGAATGTCAAGGCTAGCCAAATACTTTCCAGCATCAGGATAAAGAGCCACTGGGGCCAGCTGGAGATGATGTCTTGAAGGGAAGAGCATCTTCTCTCCTAAATGCAGGTAGAATGGGAAATAATATGTAGCCTATGTATTTGGGGGAATTCCCTGTGATTATTTTCTTGGCCATTATGGTACTAATATAAAAATAGAAGCATGCTTATTGCATATATATTATGTGGCCTAGATGTTCCCTCTCTATGAAATATCACAGTAAAACATTATTTAAAAAGAAATCAGTGGGCAAGTCTATTCCTATACCCGAGAGAATTGAAAACATTGTTCACACACAAAAAAACATGTACACAACAAAAGTATAGAGAATCATTAAAATGCATAATAGCCAAAATGGAGAAAAAAGTCAAATGTCCATCAGCTGATGAATGAATATAAAATGTGGTACATTCACAAAATGAAATGGTATTCACCAAGGAATCAAGTATGGATAAATGGAAAAACATGAATAAACCTTGAAAAACATTATGCTAAGTAAAAGAAGCCAGACACAAAAAGCCACATATTGTATAATTCCATTCATATGAAATGTCCAAAACAGGCAACTCTATAGAGACAGAAAGCAGATTAGGAGTTGCCTAGGGCTAGGAGAGTTGGGGGTAAAGAGGAGTGGCTAGTAGTAAACATGGAGTTTCTTTTGGGGTAATGAAAATGTTCTAGAATTAAATAGTGGTGATGACTGCACGACTGAATAGACTAAATATCACTGAATTATACATGTCAAACATGAGTTTTATGGTATGTGAAATATATCTTAATAAAGCTGTTCTAAAAAAAAAGGAGTTAAAAATAAATTTTAAAAGAGGAAAATGAAATGAAACTCTTGGAGCTATTCTGGCTGAAGGAAGAAGGATGCAAACCACCTAACCCCTTGGCATCCCACCCAGCCTCACTCCATCGTAGGTGGCCCTGGACGAGCCTCCACAGACCCTTAGGCCCCACACATGGCTAACCAAGCCGATGTTCACCTGCACATGTCTAGTTTCACTTCACCTTAAGGAAAGCTAGTAGAGGGTACAGGAACATGGACAGGGAGGGCAGAAGAGGTAAAGGAGTAACGATTAAATGTACTCGAAGAACACATAACTGAACAATCACAACAGGAAGAACCAAGAGAATTTGAGATTTGGTGATGAATTTGCTAGTTACATGTACAGAAAGAAGCTAGAAAACAAATACAGCTCTACTTTATTATTAAGTAGGACCATTTAGGGAAGAATTTAAACATTTCCACCTAAATTTTTACCTCCATTGGGGGAAAAAAATGCTGTCACCAGGTAAACTCAGCAATTTACAGTGAGATAGAAAGTAATCACAAAAGAGGCAACTCTCTCACATACATCTTACAAAGAAGAAATAGCCAAGAATACGTCATTCTCCCATACCCCAGCTTGGCACTTTTTCTCCAGGTTAAACCTTTATAGCCTTCGTATGGATGCTGATATGTTATGAGTTTTTTTTATATACCTTATATCACAAGAGATTGGAAAAATTGGCAGTCATGTCCCAAATATTTAAATATTAAATAGTAATATTTAATGCCACCTATATGCATTTCATTACTGGGCACTTAAAAATTTGTTAAGGGGGTAGATCTCATGTTATGTATTTTTTACCACAATAAAAAATGACTGATACAAAGACTAAATAAAAATAACTATTGAAGAAAAAATAATGAATTTGACTAACAGAGTTAAAGAGTCTACTGAAGTACAACTCTGCATTCAGAACTAAATGAAGTTCTAAAAACTATACAGTGATACCCCCCTTTAAAAAAAAATAGGGTTTTCTCACCAAGGTACAACTCTCAGGCACAGGTTTTGCAAAGAGGAGTTCTAACACAGCAACCGCAAAGTAAGTCACCCCCAGCCGTTGGAGCACGCCAGGGATTCGCACCTTATCCCAAGACACTGCAGATGGTGCAAGTTAGGTAAAGGTTAGCCAGCATGTCCCATTTCATCCCACCACAGCATTACTTTTTTCTAAGCAGTGGGGAGACATACCTATATGGCACCTGAGTAAGTCTTTTTTAAGCTCTTAGAGTTAGAAATACTATGTATGGTCAGGAGACGTGGCTCAAACTCACAGCAGGAAGCTGGTCAGCTAGGAGACTGAGATAAGAGCAAAAGTGTCTTCCTCAGGTGTGGGGTTACAGAATCAACTCTCACATTTATCAGGAATTTGCAGACCCATCACAGGCCACCAACTGACTCTCCCTGCCTCACAAACTACATGACTGTAACACCAAAAGAGAGTAAGCCTATAGTGAGCCTTGTAATATATCCTCCTGGGAGCACTGGCCCACTTGTAGAGATCCATCTAATCAACTTTTATGTGACATCTTCCTTTGTAACCCCAACCGCAAGTGACCTCTACCTCCTCCTAATACCTAACATCTTAGTGATTCTTGCCTGAGGGGTTCATTTGGCTGTTGTCTAGAAAACTACATCCTCTTTTGCTAATGACACTGTAAGCCCCTTGAGGACATCAATCATTGCCTTTCCTGTACCCAATACAGGGCTTACATCCTTCCCTTGGCTTTCCTGTTTCCCTCACACTGCTAAAACAATGAAAAAGATGTCATTCCTTCTCAGCAACCCTGCGGGCATACAAGTGGTAATTAAGGTGAATTATTGAACTACCATACAATAGCCTTATTTGAAAGTTGATGAAATAGTGGCAGAAGGGCATGTTCTGAGGACCAGGTGACCTTGTCTGGTCCCTACTCTGCCCTTTGCTATACGTTATAATATGGAGAAAGCCCTTCAACCTCTCATGGCCTCAGTCTTTCTTTGAGTAACAGAAGGGTTTGGGTGGTCTTAGAAGCTCCTCCCAGGTCTAAAAATCCAGGATAACAATACTAAGGCCCAAAGTTACACAAGCATTATATATACTTGTCTAATAACTGCTCTTTTTGCAGGTTCCTGAGATGGAGGAATTATACTTCTTTCAAATTACAACCTGTTTCCACATTTAAACCTGAATATATACTAACAGAGGGGAAAAAATACTTACATGGACCAAGGCAATAATTGGGGTTCACAATGAAAATGCCTATACAGATTAACAGGAAACTCCTCCATGTAATTTTCCCCAGCAATCTGAATTTTGAACATCCCCGCTGCAGTATGGAAGTCATTGATAGAAAAATTGAAGACCCCATAATAAATACAAACCTGAAAAAAAACAACTATTACTAGGTGGCCATTTCCAATGTTTTTGTTTATATAGCATTAATATGTTATAATCTACATAAGAGAAGCAATATGTGATTTTTTTAAAGTAGTCAGTTACTGAAATGACATCAAGTTATTAGTGGAGAAAGAATCGGAGTGTAACCATGTGCAGCTGTAAAGTTTGTACACCTTCAAGTCATGTCTTAGGAGAAAATTCATCAGTACTAAGTGCAATTCCCAAGGACAACTGTCCCATTTAGTTATCAGAGAGAAATAATGATGAAGATGCCACAATCCAAATAATTCAACAATCACTAGCACGCCCTCAAAGTCCACATTTCAATCATTTCTAATTCATTCTTGATCCCGAAAGAAAAATAAAAGCTATATTTTTTTCTGATTTTGTCTGAGCCACGTATCTCTCCTTTCTTTTACTATACTAAGTTACCTCTTTAAAAAAGAAGTCAGAATAGTAATTTTTCTAATAATTTGCAAGGGGATAACAGAGATAGCAGTTTGCTCTTGCAACACTCTTTTGTGTCCCCTGGCTTCCTTTCTTGGGGTCACTTAATCAGGTAAAAACCTCTAGAAACAGTAACAGGAACCAAGCTACTTTCCTGTAGGGAACCTCACAGAGAATATACATAAATAAATACCAGGTCTGTGGCACGTAAAATTTCCTCCTATGCAAATCCATCTAGAAAAGAAAATAAAACAAACAAAAACAAACCCAATTCCTCCCCCAAAAAACTGAGTTCATATAGGTGATGAAATACCTGGAACCAAAGGCATAAACCAATAGCCAGACTACCTCCTAATGATGAACAAAGTCGCTTAAAGTGTCACAACTAAGACACAAATTCTACACTGTATGTGAAGTCAGGGTCCCTCAACATGGTAAGCGAGCCACAGATGACCAGACACAGAGGTTTGTTACTCTACTATTATTCTAAATTTTAATTTATTAACATCATTGCCCTATTGCAAACTTATTCAGAATTCCCTGATACCAATACACTGCATTGCTTTTGGAAAATGTGATTCTTACACTTGCTTATTTTTAAGATTAGTAGAATTTAACTACATATTCAGAATTTATGACTTCCTACATGATTCAACAGTCTTAAATATCATATCTACATTAACAAAACATTCCCTCTGAATTCACTCATCTTTTTTATGCACACATTTTAGATAAGCAATATGCCAAGCATAAGAATTATTCAGTAGCAAACTTTTGGAAAGACCTCATAACAGCAGAGGCCTATGAGTAAACACAGGCCTGAGGCCCAGAACTCAAGGCTTGCCTCAGAGAAAGGCTCCAGCATCAGCTGAAAAGAGGAAACTGAAGATGATCTACAGAAGAAATGGTGGTAGCCTGCCAACTCACCATGGGAATACAAGGTCGGCCACTGTCAGTCCTGCAGAAGAACACAAGCACAAAGAGTAAGGAAATGGATTCTAGAAAGTAATTCCTTAATCTAGAATGGCCCCATTATAGTCTGATATATATGAAGAGTAGAGAGTTCACAGGAAAACACTGTGAAGTATCACACACAGACACTCTCTGGGGAATCTGCAATCAGTCACTGGGCCTGGGGCATTTCCTAAGAACATAATTGAGCCCAAAGAACCAAATTAGAAGTTTGTGAACAAATCTGTTATCTTTCAGCAGTGCTATTCAAAATCCATTCTTAAATCAATCACCAAAGCAGATTAACAGCCATTACTCAGCACACTGACTAACATCGGGTCAATGGCAGCCCAAGGAGGACCATGAGCCTTAGAAGACACATACATGGCTGTACTGAAAGGTGAAACTAGAATATGATATTTATGACTAAGTTCTTAACATCTTCTGCAGAGTTCTACAGTCCTACAGCAGAGACCTTTGGAAAATACATGTTATTACAGTGAAGTATTACAGAGCCACAGCAAACAAAAGGTAAACAAAACTAAAGAGCTAATAGAATAATCTGGAGGTCATTCTATGGAGGCAAGAGATCAGTGCCTCAGACAAGGCCGCTGAAGCCTCATCGCTGGAGCACCTAGGGGATGCTGAGTGATTCTTCTGCCCACAGTTCTCTGAGAGGTCCTACAAAATCAGTGCTACCTTTAGCAAATATCTTACCATTCCAACTCGCATGTTTGAAGTACCAATATTTTCCTCCTCCATAATTAACAAAGACCATGAGGGTGAGAGCTATCCTGTAAAGCAAGAAAGAACATGCCTTCAGGGCTTCCACAGGTTACAAGGAATGGCCCAACTGCCACAGACATACTTAGACTCACAAGGTGCAGACATGACACAAGATAAAACTTCTATTAACTACGATTAGGATGCTACACTAAAGTCCTTCTGTTGCCAACACTTCCAACACGATGATGTCTTAAGAAAAATTAACATGACACTACATAACTTGAAAATAAAGCAAAACATTTCCAATTGCTAATTATTAGAGCTCTCATGTTAAATAACACTAGAGTCAGAGCTGAGGGTTCAAATCTGTCTACCTGTGAGCATCTAACCTCCAAAAGTGACATAAGAAAGAGAAATACAATAAAATTGATTCTGACTATGCTATTGTTTAATGCTGATTTTGTAGAACGTGGGGAATGAAATGAAGATTTTAGTATGTTAATGGAGTAATTTGTGGGGACCCTGGAGCCCAACCACCTAGAATCAAATCCTGGCTTAGTCTCTGAGTGACCCTGGGCAAGTCATTTAACTCTGTGGTTTAATTTCTTCATCTGTAAAATAGGCATATTAAAAGTATATACCTCATAGTATTGTTAGAGAGTAAATAAATTAGGACAAGTTAGGACAGAGTCTGGCACATAGTGAGAGCTCAAAACATTTTAGCAGTTATTATTATTAGCATTATTGTTATATTGTTATAACCTGGCTTCAAATATACACAGCGGGAGTACTCAGAGCTCTGGTGAGGCAGGGACAGAATTAGAATTATAAGGTTATCACTAGGGTTTAAAAGACCCTGGTGGGTAGGAATAGAGGACCCGATACCAAGATATTTATTTTCAGCTATATAGTTTTATACTTTATTTTCAGAGTTTGGTCCTGGCCTTCAGTCTTCTACCAGAACTATAAAATAGTAAAAATTTACTATATGATGCTGTGGATTTACTCTCCAAAGGGCCTGATATTCTAGCTGTTTTGCTAGCAGTGGTGATGAATGAGGATTGACTCTTTCATTTGCTGTTGTTTCTTTTCTAGATTGGCTCATCTTCTCATTTGTTAAACGAATGACCAGACATGGGGGTGCAGATGGACAAGGGATTCCGCATACAGCTACTTGCCCAACGTAAGTAACCTTAACTCAACAGAATCTACATACCAGTAGAAACTTGTCTCGCTACTGTCCAGCAACATATTATTACATTGGCTATCATGAAGTTTTCAGGTAAGGAAAGGCTGCTGATTTATTTTTAATATAAGAAATCCTTTCTAGCCTAGAAAGTAAAAGATATATAAAATACCTTAAAAGTGTGTTTTTGTAACCCTAGTTGACCTGTGCCCACCATGTCACAAGGCAGCCCCACATACCCCCTGAACGTGTCCACACAGCGCAGGCGCAAAGGCATAGCAGACAGACGCCATGCTTCTGGTTGGGTGTCGTCCTCGAGCTGGCCTGCCCTGCTTGGAGAGCCCAGCTCCTTAATAAAAAAGGAAATACATTACAATTCAAAATGCTAAGGAGTAAATTTTATACTTTTATATATCAGGGGTGAAATTTACAGAGTGGAAAGCTAAAGATCATTATCCCAGACAATATTTTAATTTACTTTTGTAAAGATCCCATCTAGAGGTTTGGGTTTTTCACTTTTGTGTGTGTCTGTATACCTTCTGTTGGGCTTGCAGTGGCAATGTTGATAAATGACAACAAAGAACTGGCCGATATGTACATGTGGTACAAGTAAGTATACAAGCAAATATGTCCATAAATGAACATAATATGCCCATAATGAATTTTTTGACACAAATAATGTGTTTCATTATCCTAGCAGGCCAACACATTTATAGATTAAATATTAATCTCTCTTTTGTTTTAATATTGACACTCTCAACTTAACTGGATTGATTCAACAGTAGTGCCCTCAGAGAAAACTGTCCCCACATCCTGCATCACAGCGCAGGCGAGTTCCAGCCTCACTGAAAATATAGAAGGGGACAGTGCCCTCTACAGGAGCCGAGAGACAGCCGCTCTTTATTAAGAATATAAGACACATACCCTGGCCTTCCACAATATAAATAAGATTAATTAAACCAGATAATAAAGATTATTCAATAGGAAACTGTAAATTCCAAATCTGGAAAACCACCCAGACCACACATGATGTAGCCTAATAACTTACAGAATTTATGAGGCGATCGGTTTCCCGAGAATTTATTGCTTTGGAAATCCAATTATTAAAGTCATCCAAACTGTAAATAAATAAAAGCCTCAGTTAATTTGCTTTCTTTGGAAGAATTTTCAAAATGATTGGATATCATATTGAAAAAAATTAATTTAAAGTTCATATTCCATACACATCAAAGGATTAAAACATTTAAAGCTTTTTAAGGAAAGAGTAGAAATCAAAGTTTGTAGCAGCAGTATTTTCAAATGCTCAACCCCTACTGCATAGTTTCCTCAACAGTAAAACAGAAATAAAGATAGAGCCTTCGTTCAAGAGTTTGTGGGAAGGTTTAATGAGATTATTATTTCCCGGAACTAGAACTGTTATTAATAATACTATTAAAATTAGAATAGCAAAAAAACTGAAACCAAATGCATTTAATACAAAAATGGCTAAACAGTATATGACAGCTATGACAGGATAAGATACAGCTATTTAAATAACAAGAATGTGGGCTCTATGCATATAAAGAAATACAAATGTAAACTATTAAAAACGAAAAGCAAAAACTCAACATACAGACTTGATTATAATTAAATAAAAATGCATGTATGCATACTGAGAAAGTTTGAAAGTAACTTTGGAGTGATTCAAATAGTTAATACATTGGGTTCTTTTTCTAGAAGGGTACTTTAGTTCAAAAAGATATCCAGATGATATTAAACTAATTTACATGACTAACAAAAGATAAATATATTAACTTATTTTTTTTGAGATTTCTACTTGAAAAACAATTTCTGAAAAAGTGTATGTTAGCCTGGCAAAAACAACCCCATCCTTATGTTTTACCCAAACTTTGCACATTTGAATTATCCAATGCATAGGATTTTCTTCTTTTATCACGGGAAGTTTCAAGCACATGCAGAAGTAGACAAACTAGTACAGTGAATCTCCATGGACTCATCACCCAGCTTCAACAAGTATCTACATGTGGTCAGTCTTACTTCATCTATACTCCCATTCACTGCCCCTTTTCCCTGCCATCTTTAGACTGATTATTTTAAAGAATCTCAGATATATCATTTCCATATCATATCCATAAATACTTCAATATGTATCTCTAAAAGATAAGAACTCTTTTTATTTTTAAAAATAACTACAGTACCATTAGTACATTTTTCAAGTGTCAATAATTCCTTTATATCAAATAGCCAGTTTAATTTCCTTGTCTCACAAGTTTTTTCTTATAGTTTAATTGTTCAAATCAGTATCCAAAATGGTTCATATATCCAATACATATACTTTTAATTTCTCCTTTTCTCCTCACAACTCAACTCCTATTTCTAGTTTATTCAGCACTGATCACTATCACATGAAAAACATTAAAAGAGAGACAACTAAGAAAAAGTAAAAAGGAGAAGTTAAAATATTTTAAAATTAAAACATTTAAAAAGCACTTAATTTTCTTGTACATGCTTGTTCTCTTGGTGAAAAGAGAGTGGCTGTATTCTTACTACTTTTTCAGATTACTTTCTGGTTCAGACAAATCTGAACTTCCCCAGACTTTCATGGGCATGCTGGGAAGTGACAGGGCAAGGACAAGGGACATTTGCTTTGCTGGTAATAGCAGTCTGCCCACAGGCTGCAAAGGCAGAAGAATCACATGCAAAGAATTTCAGTTCCATAGTGCAGAGAGCTGGTATTTCTTCCCTTCGCAAGAGCTTGATTATTGGCTACCAATTACTTTACAAAATGATGTAATACACTCATTAATATTAAAAGCACCAAATGAAAATATCCTAATAAACTGGAACAGTATTTGCATCTAATCCAAAGACTGACAAAATAATACCTTAATTCAAAGACATGAAACTCCTCTGCTAGGATTATACTCTATTCACAAAAAGCAGTTAGGTTAAACTCTGCTCTTAAGCATCATATAGTTCTTTTACTCCTATACACAGTCAGCTTTCTCCTACATGGACTTCTTTCTAAGATACACAAAGGTAGAGACTCAGAGTGCATAAACTCTCAAAGTTGCAGGGTTTCCCCCAAGCTAGCAGACTTAAAAGGCAAGGTTCTCTTTCTTCCAATTTAGATACAGCTCACTGATAAAATATTGTGGTCCTTCTTGAGACCCTAACAAGCTGAGCCTGTGAAAAATCAATCTTATTCCTTTTAAAACATGAAAGAACTTTCCTTTGAAAGGTGACTGCCCAGGCCTGGATCAATTTTATTTTATTTTTCTTTTCCAATCTAATTTGCTTTCACTAGAATTACTGTTAACTTGACAGAGGAGAATTCCCTCTCCAAGCTAACCAACAGAAGCAGTCTACACTGTGGTCCACAGGAACCGCATCTCATCCTCCAGGTCTGCTGCCAGATGCCCAGGCTGGTAGGAGGTGGAAAGCTGGACTAGAGGGATGGCCTCAGGTCTTAGAACTGGAGAGAAGGGAGAAAAGTCTGATGTGGCAGCCATCTCCTAAAATCATCACAGCCCTCTTCTTCTCTCTGTGAAGCAGGATGTGACATTCTCTTAGGAAAAAATTATTTCTCAAGCTTTTTCTTCTATTTTTTCAGTCATTTGGGAGGACTGAAGGCAAAGATTCATTAGAACTAGGTTATCATTTCCGTGAAGTCAGAAATCACCTCTAACTTTACACTGAATCCCAACTACCTAGGACTGGATTGGGCAGGGGAGACGCAAGAAGTATTCATTTAATCAAAGAATAATGGTCATTGGAAGGGTCAAACTACCCTTTCTGAATATGTTTTTTCTGTATTCTTCTTTCTCCAATTGTGCTCTCCCCTAATATTTGCTTACCTCAACAAGAACCTGAGAAAGCACACTGCAATGACGACTGCTAGTCCAACAAGGAACGCAATACTCACAGCTAGGAAAGTAACAAAAAACACATTATCACCAAAAATATCATCAAAAGCATCAAAGTTGTTACATCACTATACTTAATCTGTAAATGAAAAATAAAAACAAATAAAAATGGAAACAAATGAGAAAAAGCTTATATTCTTATGCTAAATTTCCTATAAACTGAGAGCACCATGAAGGGAGTGCTAATTTTCATTCAGAAAAAAAGCATCAAACATACACAAAAATACAGAGAATTGTATAATAAACCCATATAACCCATCATCTAAATCTGGAATTATCAAGATATTGTCCCCCTTGCTTTGTCTATTACTACTCTTCTCTCTGCTTTTTAAATTCTTTTTACACCTAAAGTGTTTTTAAGCAAATCCCAGACACCATGTCATTTCATTCCTACATATTCAGTATGTATCTCTAAAACAAGAGTCTTGTAAAAGACATATCAGCATTATGCAACTCCTGTCATGACCCGCTGAGAAGGGCACAGTATCACTTCTGTAGTAATCTGCCAAAAATGCGCGACTTCTACATAGTTATGAGGAAACAGCAAGTAAACTCAAATAACAAAATAATTGGCCAGTCCTCTTCAACAGGATCAAGATCATGAAAGACAAAGAAAGGCTGAGGAACTGTCCTAGATCAGAGGTGAGTAAGAAGCCTGACAATTAAATGCACTATGGGATCCTGGATTGGGTCCTGGACTAGAAAAAGAAAAAAGTTAGAAGGGACAACTGGAGAAATCTGAAAAGTCTCTACGTCAGTAAAGAGCACTGTATCATTGTTAAGTTCCTGGATAACTATACTATGATTATATAGTTTAGGGTTTTAGGAAAAGGTGGGTAAAGGGTATATGAGAACTCTTTTTTGCAGTCTTTCTATAAGTCTATAACTATTTCAAAATTAAAAGTTTCTTCAAAATGGGCTTTTTGTTATATAACCACAATATCATACAAAATTAAAAATAATTCCCTTGCTAACACTGTGTCCATATTCAAATTTTTCTAGTTCCAAAAATGTTTTCTGTAGTTAGTGTGTTCAAATCAGGATCCAAACAAAGTTCACATTTTGCATTTGCTTATGTGTCTTCAGTCTCATTCAGTTATAAACAGCCATTGACTTGTTTTAAACACCAGGTCAGCTGCTGTCTATTAGCAAGTGTCTCATTCTAGATCTGTCAGATGCTCCCTCATGGTGTCACTGAACTTGTTCTTCCACCCTCCACATGTTCTATAAATAGGAAATTAGCTGTAAAGGCTTGACTAAAAAAGTTCAACTCTTTAAGGAAGAATATGTCACATGTGGCACTGTGTCTTTCCCACTGCGCTACATCAGGAGCACCTCCCACGACTGTCCACATGCCCGATGTATGTGTTCAGCTGGTGAAAGCCTGACCACTCCCAGGAAAAGCTCCCCCTTCATCTGATAGTATCAACCACTCATGATTTTTGCCTACATCAATTATTTCATGAGGGGATGCAAAATATTCTGCCTTTCTGACATTAACTAGAATTCTTCTCTAAAGAATTTACCCTCATCATCTAGGACTATTTAGTTATCCTAAAATACAGTTAAAACAGAAAAACCAGGACATATTCTTAGATCTTTCAATTGAAAATTTTAAATCATATAAGTTAACATCAGGAGTCCTTGTTACCCTTGAAAGGCAACCAAAGTACTGTTTTGTGTTTGTTTGGGGAGAGGGGCCTTGCTCTTTTTAGTTTCATAATGAACTCTCTGTTTTTTTGTTTATTCAATGTATTTCCATCAATTGCATTCATTATTTTTTTTAATACTTAAATCGTCCCATGCTGGCCCTTTCATATTGGCTCTTATGTTCCTTTGACATGATCCCATAGTCTTCATCTTCAATAGCTTCACCACCAACGGTACTAATGCCCAAAGGACTTATTATATTACCTAATGGGAGGCTCAGAATGACATATTTTCTTCAGTAGAGTTATCAGAGAATTAATGGTCCCTTCTTAACCTAAGGCGACCTCTGGACTGTCAACGTAAGACATATACAGGGAATACTATACCCTAAATCCAAAAATAAGGAAGATACTTGACAGTCAATTGTTCTATTTCCAGTTTCTTTCCACTGCATTAACTTTTTTGGTTTATTTATGCTTTATAATTAAACAACTATGAGTAAATGTTGACATAGATAATTTTCTTTACATCACATAATTTTCTTGATATGTTAAATACCAATGACAAAATAAATACATTATAAATCTACCATAACTATCAGATAGATAAGCTATAATCCAGGTTTTAAATTATGCGAAGTGTTGTAAACAGTAATCAAAAATGAAAACCTCTGAAAATGCAAATTTAAAAAATCAACAAAAAGCATATACATACGAAGGTTACTGTCAACTGGATTCTCATTGACAACTACATCACAAGCAATTTCATTGACTCCATTATGGACGTGCTTTACCAAGAGAGAATAGTTTCCAAATTCACCAAATTTGTATTCCAGCCTATAAAAATTAGGTAAAATTAAGAAAATTGATTAGATCCAGAAAAAAAGGACTTGGATTCTGATTATGACATGAAGGCAGAGTGATACTCATTCCTGAGAGCAGACCAGGGGAGATATAGAACAATATTTTGAAGGAAGAAAAAGCTAAAACCAAATAGGAAAAAAAGTATAAAGAAAATGCAAACTTCGTTAGGTCACAGCAAAGCAGGTACAAACCTACAAACTTCTTTCTCTTCCAAAGTGTCATTAAGTTGCAGGATGGATCCGTGCTGGGTGCTCACAGCAACAGCTGCAATGCTAGGCTTCCCAGGTTTTCCATTCCCTGAAACATTTACCAGAACCTGAAGCAAGCACTATAAAATAAAAACACAAGCAAACTGTTAGAGATGTTTGAAAGTCTGTTAGCTGTTGGAGGCTGTGAACACCCAACGAAACATACTGAGATGACTTTTCTTTCATACTTATAAAAAAATGTTTAAATTTCAATAATTTAGATAAAATTTTTCTATATAAAATATATGTTGCTATGGAACTGTAAAACTTTTTTTCATAGATAAATTTTTCACATAATTAACAAATACAGCATATATTAGATCTTGCATTCTATTGTTTTTATTATTTTGAACAAATAAATGTTCATGATTCTACCTAATTTGTATATTTATAATTTTTAATCGTTACATTATATTCCATTAAATATTATAATTGTGAGTTTTTAGATTGCTTTCAGAACTTTTTTCTTTTCATATGTAATTTATATAAATTATATTGCTTTTAAAAATAAATATATAACTTAATTAGATAATTATAATTTATATAAATTATATTTTATAAAAGTTACATTGTTTTAAAAACTCCACACATGATGCTCTTATTCATTTAAATTCTTTCCCTAAATTTCCAAAAATAAAATTACTGGGTAAAAAAATAACCATTTTAATAGTTCTTATTACATATGCCAAATAGTACTCAAATAAGAAAAACTACAATATATTTATTTCTCATTAGCCTTCTCAGGATTTAAGAATCATTTTTTTCTGTTTATACATTAGGTATTTATGATATCACAGCATTAAAATTACATTTTAAAATTATCAGATTAAATAATTCAATATTCTTTTGCTATTTTGTTTTCTATTGTGTGATCCATTATTTAGAAACCAAATTCCTTTGAATATAATTGTAGAAATATGTCACACTCATATACTGTAATATTCAACTTTTATCTATCAAATATTTCCCTATCCTAATGCTTTCATCTTGTTATATTCTATTGTTTTTAATTACAAGTGTTTAAAGTTTTATATAGTCATGATAACCTGGCTTATTATTTCTTCTATCATTTCATTGGTTTAAGACTGTATTCTGCCTTTTTTAGTACTTTAAACTTGAATCCACTTCAAGCATTTGACAAATGGCATACAATAATTCTAAATACCTTTCCCTGTGGTTTTAGTTGTAATATGTTAAGTTCTTGTGTAAATTAGCTTCTCCTTATATTTAGTTTGGTCCTGGTCTTTATTTCTCTTTTTTGGCTAAACTATTGTGGCTTTGTAATAGATTTTACCTGGTACGGTAAAAAACCTATATTTTTCCCATTAAAATTTCATCATTTTCTTTATTTACTTATGAACCCTAAGGATTCCTCGAGAAAAAAATGTCAACATAAATACATCTTTCAATATTCTAACTTATTCTACTTGATAGGATTTTAAGATTTTTGAACTCATGTTAACTAGAAAAATTGGCCTACATTTCTTTTCATATCTTTGTCAAATTTTAAGATGAATATTTTATCTATACTGCAGAATAAATAAGATATCAAGCCATCATTTTGGGAGTGGGGGGTGGTCATTATATTTAGGGTCAATTTACACAGACTGAGAATTACTTATTATTTGAAAACGTAGACAATTTTACCTATTTTTAGGTCAAAAAAAATTGTTATAGCTTTCCAGATTTCTTAATCAGTTGTTGATCTATTTATGTTCTCAATTTCTTGAATTAATCTTTATAATGTATTTTTTGAAGATCAACTTCTGAATTTCAAATTTATCAGCTTATAAGTGTTCCTTAGCTAATATTTTAATTACAGGATTATACATATTCTAATTTCTAATATTATTAATTTCCATTGTTCTCTTAAATTCATCAATAATTTACCAATTGTATGACTCTTATTTTAAAAATCATCCCTTGACTCATTCCTATTTAAATTTTTTTCTCATTTTCCATTATATAGTTATTATTTTTATTGTTTCCTTTTTTTTGCTTGGAGGATGACATTGTTTGCTTTACAAAACCTCGAGACCCCTACTCAGTAGCTTTACATTTCCCCTTTTCTTTCTGATTAACATAAAGCAGGATCTGAGAATAAAGGGATGCGCATTCCAGCACTGCCACATAACAACTGGGTAACTCAGGAAAAAGTTGCTTAACTTCTCTTAATCAGTATTATCATTTGCAGGATCCAGATACATCCTCTCTACTAAATTGGTGTGAGGATTAAAATGAGAAATAACATATGCAAGACAAGGAGAAAGCCCTCAGTAAACAGCAGCTGCAACTTACTAGAAACATTTAAATAAAATTTTTCATGAGAATTGCTTTGGCCAAATCAAAAACTTTTCTATAAAATATTTATATTTTCCTTAGACAAATTATGCTCTTTTAAATAAATTAATAATTTTTTCTTGATTTAGTCTTATGTAGTTAAATTCTGTTTTTTGATTCTTAATCTGGCACCAACACTACCAATGATTCTACTTTTTTTATTCTAAAGATGCTCTTACCTGCCTTATGCATACTATGGCTAATATTTTGATGATGCAGTATTTCTTCCCCTCAACTTGTTTTCCAAAGATTTCATAACTTTATAAAGTCTTTTTAGAGAATATTTTGCTTATTCACAAATTATTTATGATTCTTGTGGCTTTTAAATTCAGCTATTCTTGATTTTTGTCAGGATTCTTTTAGGTCCTTCTTATAGGTTAAATCTTTTTCTTTGTCTTGAGCTACCTTTTTTAGTATTACAAATTTTCTTTGTCTCACATTTCTTTACAAAGCTTTCAGTGGGTTTAAACAAATAGAGGAAGTCTCATGTATTGCTCCATCATCTTTTCAACTGGTACCCATACTAGGGGTACTCTATATGTCAAATTCCTCCTCTCAATTTTGAAGCTCTCAATTTTATTTGGAAATAAAGAATATTTTATTCTCTAGGAGAGGGGCTGGGGAGTTGGGTGAAAAAGGTGAAAGGATTAAAAAGTACAAATTAGTAGTTACAAAATACAGGGCTGTAAAGTACAGCTTAAGAAATATAGTCAATAACGTTGTAATAACTATGTATGGTGCCAGGTGGATATTAGACTAATTAGGGGGATCACTTTGTAGATTACATAAATGTCTAACCACTATGCTATACCCCTAAAACTAATATACAATAATATTAGATGGCAACTGTAATTGAAAAGAATTGAAAAACAGAGAGTATTCCTCTCCTTAGTTTGAACTTATGCATGGTTTACTGTAAGACTGCATGTCCCAAATTATAATTCTTCAGTGTTTCCAAATAAATACATTTTGCTGAATATTTTATTTTATATGGAAGAACAGCTTTGTCCTTGAAAAGCAACACAGCCTAGAATAGGGGTAAAACCTTCAGATAAAACAAATTCTTTATCATTAGCAAGGCCGATCCCTGGAATAAGTGCCACTGCTTCAACATGTGCTTCCCTACTGTCGTCAACCACTGTTGTCCTTCAAGAACACCCAGGTGTCTCACTTCCTTCTGGTCCAGCAGGAGAGTTACACTTCAGGCAGAGGAGTAAAATAAAACACGGCTTATCAATTTTGCTCATCACTGAGAACTGGGTTTTTTAAAAGATGGGTAGTGGAAAATGTTGCTCATTGCTAGGCTTTCTCCTTGCTTATATTTCCTCTGATTTTATAACCTGTTTGTTTTCTTACCTATAAAACGGAAGTTAAAATGTAAATGGCTTCAGGTATAAGAGCATCAAGGATCAAACTAGCCCCAAAGTAAATTATGAGCATGAACACTATACCTACATGATAACAGCGTTCAGAACTCCAGTAGACAGACAAGTTTGTCCCAAGTAGTTCGTTATGGATGAGCAGCAAAGCCTGGTCCATCTTCAGCTCTACATGCCATTTTTTGTCTAAATCTGGTAAGAATTAGGGAAAAAACGTAAATTAAGAAAGGAAGATGCCTGAAAGATGTGTTAGAGACAAAGTACACCTGTGTGAATGCTGGCTTCATGGAGTACTCCTCAAATGCCTGCACTCTGGGGTCTCTAACCCCTTACTTTGTATACACATGGGTGTGCATCACACACACACGCATATGCGCGCACACACACACACATCCAGATCCCCTTTTGAACAGGTGCCCCTACTACAAACAAGGACTCAGTAGACACTATTCACATCTAGTATGTAAAAGGACCATGTAAGGACCTTACATTCATCAAGTGCTAAGATGTGATTGGCACTGCATTTAGTAGTTTCCACATACCTTCTCTCTGACAGTATGACAATCTCATGAGCAAGGTATATTCTCCATTTTACAGATGAAGAAATTAAGGCTCAAAGAATTAGACAACCGTCAATGGGCACACTTTTTCCATAAAATTACTGTGTTTAAGTCAATTTGTGTGATTCCAAAGTCCAAAATTTCCTTGACCATGTTACTCACCTCTGATCACAGAATGGGCAGCATAAGACCTATGTAACCCCAAACCTACTGGGTTAGGACACAGGCAGCAGGGTACCTGGAGGATTTGAACTCCCTTTAAAGTCTGAGAAGCTCTGCTCTACAACACTTTGGTTTAGAGTTTCGGATATTCCTAGTTTCCACAGCAGATTTGAGACAGGTAAGGATAGAGGATGAATCTCAGTCTGAAGGGCAGAAAAGACCCACTGCTCCATACTCCTGTAGCTTAGAGCTCCCCACTTTATTAGATGCTTTTAGGAGTCTACGAAAACCCGTACATTCTAAGTTTACCAAGTTTGGAGGAAAACAAAATGAATTATTATTGACTAAAATTAAAGCAAAATGTTTCATTGAGACCAACTGGGCCATTTATATCTATTATATGAAAAAAATTAATTTACCCTCTACTTGTAGGCAAACGGGGGGGGAGGGGAAGAGAAACTGTGTAATAACAACTAGAAAGGTAATAATCTAACCTCTTTTATTTCATAATATGAAAGCTTGTTTGAGGGCTATAAAAAACAGAACCAAAAAATATTAAAGCCCTGACCTCAACCCAGATCAATTAAATCAGAATCTGTGCCCAACCAGCATGATTTTTAACATGTCCTCCCTCCATGAAACAACAAAAACTCCCCTAAGTAATTCTAACATGCAGCCAAGGTAGAAGACAACAGGGAGACTGAGTGGAAAGTCAGGGGATTTTGACACCTTTGTACTTTTTTGCATTATTTGAACATACTTTTTTTTAACCAATGAGTCTGTATCACTCACTCACACACACAGACACAAAGGACGCAGTTCTGAAGCCTTCCAACATGACACTGAAATTGAACCTGAAGCTTAGTTTCAAGAAAAAGCTGCCTACACCCCACACAGATGACTTTAGAAATACCAAGGCAACACTCAAAGAGTGTTATCTACAAAAGAACTCCCTCCTCCTTTTCCTGTCTAACAATGTCTTGGTGAGGAAAAAAAAAAAAAAGTCACCGTTCAATAGTCCTGTAATGGTGCTGTTTGTATATTAGACTTTTATTTCATTTCCAAATATTTAATTTCTGGTTCTAACTCTCTACTCAGGAATGTCTTTGCTGGGCATATTTTAAGACATATTCTACTTAATTTTTTTTTTTCTTTGGAAGTAAATTTGAGTCCTCAAATCACATGAAGATGGAATTCTTAGTAGGAAGTTTTCCAGTGGACTCCGTGGCACCAAAGGTCTGACCATTTTCTCAACCCAGATCGGTGAAGGTTCTGGGATGGATCATTTAGGAATACTGTGTTCTCCCTCACCACAGAAAATCACTATATACAAACTACCTTTTTTCCTAAAATGATTATCATAATTAATTGGAGCTACAATGCAAAGAAAGAGCCTGACAAATTGTGCCTGGGCAGAATTATGTAACCTCTTGGGCTCGGTTTCATCAAAAAGAAGGGGAGTGGATGAGTCTGAGCACCCGGTTGGTGGAGGTAACATACAAAACAATCAGCTAAGACTTTTTTTCAAAATTCATTGACATCGCCCTACAAGATTTTGATTGGGGAGGAGCGGCAGTCCGAACTACACACTGACACTAAAACCCCGGTTCTGATACAGATAAGGGGATGCGAGGAGGGTTCAGAAGACGATAGTCCGGCCTTCCCCAAACGCTGACCGAACAGAATTTGCTGCACATGGCTGATCCCCAAACCCTGACCTAAGCTCCTCTGGGGAAGGGCTAGGGCCTAGGATCTTCTAGGGTCCTGGGATCCCCGTTCCAGGGGTCTAGGGTGTGTATTTTTCACCATTTCCCCTGGTGAGTTGGGAGACCAGGCACTAGATGAGCTGAGTGTCTCTCCTCCCTACCACACTTGAGAACCTCTCTTCTCCCAGCGAGAAAAACACTCCCAGCCTCCCAGCAAGCTTCCTCAACTGTTCCTCCTGTCACCTCGGAAGTAAAAGTTGTCCGAGAGGCTGGGTAGGTTCGCTCCAGATCGGACTTCGAGTTTTAACGATCAGCTGCTGCAATCACCGCCCTCCCTGCGCTGCCCCCTGCTGAATTTTATTCCACGTCGGCCGTACACTCGGGAGTGTAACCCCAGTGCGGAGCGAAGGCTTTCGGGGTCCAGCTGCGGACCAGCGCTGACGCGCGCGGGTGCCACGCAGCTCCAGCCGCGGGGCGGGGCGGCGGCCCAGCTCCAGCTTTCCCGCCCCGCAGCTTCCAGCCGCTGAATCCTCCGTGCTCCCGGACAGGGCCTTTCTTTATCCGTGCGGAAGTCCCGCTATGCGGTGGACTAGATAAGGAATGCGTGTGGGATACACCCCTCTTGTCCAGTCCGCCTTTCATCTAGCTTTGCATCTGGGAGGTACAGGTCTCCCGATCAAAACCACTTGACTACGAAGGCAAAGTCGCCTGAAGACGCTGGGGGCCTCGCGGCTCTCCAGGGGGCCGGCGACCCCGCTCCCACCCCGCTCTCCCCGTGTCTTCTCTTTTGTGTGGGTGCCGTTTGGATGCTGTACCCCGCCCCTGATGCGCGATGCTGTGCCTGCGACATCGGCCAAACGTGCTACCTGGCCCGGGGCTGTTCACAAACGCGTAGTGTAAACAAAAACTCTAGTTCCGGGAAACTGCTTTTCCCAGCGCTCGCTCGCCGAGCGTCCCGGGCCGGGAGGCGGCGTCATGTCGCCCAGAGGGAGAGGATGGTCGCGCGCCCCGCGAGCCGCGTAGCCGGAGGGGCCGCGGGGCCGCTGCGCGCACTCACCTCGCGGCGGCGCGGCCTCGGTGCCGTGCTCTGGGGCGCCGCCGGGGGCCAGCAGTGCGGCGCTCAGCACGGACGCGGCCAGCAGCAGCGCGGCCAGCGCCAGGCCCGCGCCCGGCGCCCCGCTCATGCTGCCCGCCGCCGCCACGCGCCGCCGCTCCCGCCCGGGCGCCGCCTGGCCTGCCGCTCCGCCGCCGCCGCCGCGCTCCCGGGCTCTGCGCTTCTCCGCGGCGCACGGCCGCGCGCCCGTCATCGCCTTCCTCTCGAATGCCGTCATAGCCGCCTGAGTCACCCACGGGGGGCGGGGAGAATGCAGGAGCCCAGGGCCGTGCGGGCCCTCGCGAGGTTCCAGAGGCCCGGCCACGCTCTGTCCTAAGCTCAGGGAAGCTCACTAGGTAAAGAGCCAAGATTCTCTTCCCTTGATTCAGTGCTTTTGGTCCCCGGGGAGAGAAACATCCAAAAGAGAGGCCTCCTGCGGGCCACAATCCATTGCTCCCGTCTCAGACTACTCCACTGATATATTCTGCTAAATTCCTGCGTCCAGCCATTCACCATACAAGTGGTGTGCCTTCTCTCTGCTGTAATGGAAATGCCATGGTAAGACAGAGTCCCAGTCCCAAAGTGTTTACTATCCAAAGGGAGAAATGAGACTTACAAACCATCATGTGGTACCACGTCTTAGAAAAGCTCTTTGCTCATCTCTGATAGATAAAGGCGCGCAGGCAGATGACCCCGCGGGTGCACTCCTCGCTATACGCCTGTAGTATCATACAATAACGCTTGTAGCAGAGTCGTTTGAACCACAAAAACCTGTAAACAATCTAAATGTCCATCAGTGAAGGAAATGGATAAATGTGTGGTATAATATATACAGCAGTAGAAAGTATCTAGTTACATGTATTGACATGGATGAATCTCAAAAATAAGGCAAAAGGGGAAATTAAATTGCAGAAATACCTTCGTAATAACATGTAAAGTGTAACGCCAAGCAAAACAATGCCTAGGGATATAAGTATATGTAATAAAAGTGTAAAGACACATATGGAAAGATAAACACTAACTTACAGCTAATATGACACTTGAAAGACTGTTTTTCCCCCAGGGTCAGGAACAAGTCAAGATATCTGCCCTGTCACCATTTAATGGTCCTAGTCAGTGCAACAAGACAAGAAAAATAAAAAGCATTCAAATTGGTTTTATTCAAACACGGAATGAATGTATATGTGGAAAATCATGAATCTCACCTCCCCCAGCAAATTACTAGAACTTGTAAGTGTATTTAGCAAGGTCACAGAATTGAACTAAAAATGGATTATACACCTAAATGTAAAGCTAAAACTATAAAACTCCCGGAAAAAAATATAGGAGAAAATTGTCATGACCTTGGGTTAGGCAAAGATTTCTTAAATAGTATATATACTATTTGAAAACACAAACTTAAATAAGACACTTAAGACAAAAAGGCAAGCCTCTGGCTGTGCGAAATGTCTTCCAAAAGATATATCCGGTAAAGATTTAATTCCAGAATATATAATCAACTCGTAAAATTCAATAATAAGCAAATTATTTTAAAATAGGCTAAAGATTTGAACTTTTTACCAAAGAAGATATGTGAACAGCCAATAAACAGGAAAAGTTTCTCAGAATCATTTAGCTTTGGGGAAGTGCAAATTAAAACTACAAATGACTACGGCCACGTCACCCTGAACGTGCCCGATGCAGGGGTCGGGACTGGTTTAGTACTTGGATGGGAGACCACCTAGGAATACCAGGTGCTGTAGGCATTAAAAAAAAAAAAAAAACAATGCAATGCCACTACATACCCATCGGAATAGCTAAAATTTAGATGTATGGAGCAAATGGACTCTTTCTTACACATTGCTAACAGAAATGTAAAATGGTACAGATACTTTGGAAAACAGTTTATAAGTTTCTTATAAAGTTAAACATATACTTACATGTTATCATAAAACCACTCCTAGGTATTTAACCAAAACAAATGAAAATATATGCCTACACAAAGATTTGTATTTCAATATTAACAACAGTTTTATTCATAATAACCCCAAACTGGAAACCACCCAATGTCCATCAGCAGATGACTGGATGAATAGGTTATAATACATATATAGAATGAAATACTACTTACCAATAAAAAGGTATAAATTATGTTATATGCAACACATGGACAGATTTCAAAAACACTACAATGAATGAGAAAAGAGGTACGAAAAGGTTTATATCACACTTTATATAATTATATGAAATTCTGGGGGTGGGGGAATCTAATCTTTCTAAAAAGGAAGAGTCATTGCCTGTGGCCAGAAGTGAGGAAAAGATTAAATGGGATGGGGACATATAGAAAATTTCAGGAGAGAGAGAAGTGTTTTATATCTATTGGGATAGGGACATGAGTATATAAATGTATCAAAACTCATTGAAGTGTATACTTAAAATGGTTGTACTTTATTATATATAAACCAGATTTTTGCCTAGGGAAATTAGATGGACAATATGCCATTTACAGATGTAGGAAACACAGAAACAGCAAATTTGGAACTGAGAAGTTATCTGGGCAATGCTGAGTGTGAGATGTTGTGTGGACAAATTTTCGATTCTCTTGGGTAAATACTTCGGAGTGGAATTGCTGGATCATGGTAACTTCAACTTTTTAAGGAACTTTTTTCCAAAGCAACAGCACCATTTTACTTTCCCACCAACAATGAATTAGGGTTCCAATTCTCCACTTCCTTGTCATACTTATTATTGTCTGTCCTTCCTAGGAAGCTGTTGTGGAGTTTTTAAAACAAAAAGCAACAGTTAAAATACTGTGGGCAAGCACTTTCTCTGATCAACTATAGTACTCAATCAACCACAGGTCCTAGAGTAGGGGCTGTTATACTACTGCTCTATCCCACTACCTGTGGTGGCCTCCCTGACAGTTATAGACAGTGATTCTCAAAATGTGGTCCGCAGACCAGCAGCACCAGCATTACTTGAGAATCAGTTAGAAATGCAAAGTCTCGGACTCTACCCCAGACTGTACTGAGTCAGGGACTCTGGGGTGAGGCCTAGGTCACTGTGATTCCTGTGATTCTGTCCCTCAATGTCAGCTTTAACTACCTAATTAGGGACGATTAATATGCACCAAATCCATCACATCCTGCAAATGATGATAGTGGCCACAGAAAGAGCTTTTTGAACAATTCAATCATGTAACTCAAGTAGAAAGGTGTGATACTTTCCAGTAATGAGACCAGCGTTGATGTAAAATGTTCACAATAATTAATTTTGGACACAGAAAACCCAGCTGGAAGGTAAACAGAAATTTCACAAGCACCAAGGCCGTAACACGTATTTCTCTCACACCTGCTGTTTTAAATACTCCTCATTCATTCAACATTTCAAAGAGCAAGCTATCATAGTTCTCCATTTGCTCACTGAAAGGAAGATGGCACAGGAGCTATTCACAGAACTGTTTCACAGGACAATCATTTGAAATGGCAAAGATGGCGTCACTGACACCATGTGAAATAGGCCAGAAATACTCCCATGACTCCATATGTTGATTACCATCTAAAAAAAAATTCTTTGGAGAACTATTCTGTTTCTTTCATACAATGCCATTTAAAAATCTCTGTATTTCTCACAAGCTTACAAACTCAGTTATTAGGGTAGAGGACGCCTTTTTGTAGCTACATTTTTGTTACTTCCTTCAACTATAGGTTGGATTCACTACTCTTCTGCATTTTCACCTGAGAGTGATCAGCATTAGAAAGCAAAGCCGGATTTAAATCAAGCCTGGTTTGCTCTTGTTTAGCAACTTCTGCCCAGGTGGCCAGGAGAAGAACACTCACATGTGCACATGGATGTAGAGGAAGAACCACGTGTCTAAACAGCAACAAGCTCACCATCAGAGCAGAACTGCTGTTAACTATTCCACTTGTTCCTTAAATTCCATTCTTCTCTAATTGAACTTGTTTTATAGCATTTCTCTTGTCTGAGACACCACAGTGTCTTTTAGTGAATTCAAAACTTTCTGGTAAGTGTCCAGAATATCCTGAGCAGTGGGTCTCTCTGCAGGAGTCTCGCTCTTACATGCCTTATGAATATCAAACAAATGGAATCGGACCATATCGCTCCCTTCGACGTGCCCTAAAAGGAAACTAGAGACATCTGGAATCTTCCAGATGTCGATCTTCTCATCATACGAGGGCATGAGATCATCCTGAAACGGCATGTCCTCTCCATAGGGCCACAGCTGCTCTGGAGCCACAAAATCCCCGTGAAGCTCCCTGTGGCCACATTTCACAAATGTCCCAGAGCTGCGGTTCACCAGCGGCAAGGCGTCCAGGTCATTCACCACGATGCTGAAGTTACTCGTCAGCAGGTACTGGGACAGTGTTTTGGGCAGGTCACTGGAGTCGCACATGACCAGCGTGCCCCGGGGGCTGTGGTGCAGGTAGTTGATGATGCTGACATAATCCGTGGCCAGCTGCAGCCTGTGCTGCCATGTGTTCATGTTCCGGTACTTGGAAAGGTTTAGCGTTTCTTCCAGGCTGCTCAAGGGCCCCAACGGGTGATATTCAGTAAGAATAGTGTTGTCATCCTCACAGTAGCCCAGCAGTGTGACAACATGTTTACTCTGCAGAGATTTCAGCATCTGCAGTCCGTGAAGGAAATCGTCTTTCATCTCCAGAGTGGTGAGCCGCGAGAGAGCAACTTTGCGTTCCTTCCACTCAGACAGAAAGACCTGAAACAGAGCCACAGAGAACGTCAAACCTGGAACCTTCACCTGTGTTAGGGAGCCAGGAAACAAATTAAATATATTTTAAACGCCAGCTGCAGTGCATAGGATACAGAAATTAATGAGACACAGATCATGCTAGAGCAGGAGAAGGTGGGAGTGGGGGGATCTCACTCTGGTCAGAGTTCTGAAGGCCATCAGAAGAGGGTGCTAGAAGGCTCCCGGGAGCTGGTCTAAAGAATGACTGGGGCTTGCAGATGGATGTGAAGCTTGGGGAGAGCATTCCCAGGAGGAGGCACTGCATATATAAAGGCACTGAGTGGCAAACAGACTGGCGGTTCCAAAATACTGCAGCACAAAGCGGGAGAGGGGGGAGGAAAAGAGAAGATTGGAAAACCCTGCACTGGAGAGGGGAGCCTAGCCAGCCCATCACACGTCACAGATTACTCATTAATTTTAAAAGGTAGCACAGTAAACCACAAAAAGGAACTATTCTATGTAAGGACATTTTGACATGGTCTGTGGGTTTTTGTGACTTCAGCTGTAAGAGCAGGAGCTGTAACACCACACAAACACTACACCTGCCCATCTGGGTATACAGCAAGGAAAGGCTTGCAGGAAGCACTGTAACTAAGAATCTCCTACCTTATGCTTAAATCTCCAAAGGAAAGGCAGACAAAAGAGAAAACAGGTTTGGAGATCATACTGCTGCCCCAGGCTGCTTCTACCCAAAACAGGCTGTGTCTCTCTGGGCTTCTACTTCTTCTTCATTAAAAAAAGGTTATCATTTCCAAAGCAATCTGGGGCATCATTTATCAAGAGCCTTGAACATCTAAATCTAAATCTATCTAAGGCAATAGTCTGAAATAGAGTTTTAAAAAAGCTCTAGGAATGAAAAAATCTGGCGTTATTTATAAAAGCACGAACTAGAACCTATCCATCTATCAAAGAATCACTGAAAAGAATATTATGTGGTCAGCAAGAGGCATATATTGAGTTTTCTCAGGTAAAGCATGCTATAAATGAAAGAAGGTACAAAATTGTTTTTATAATTGTTCTAACTGCATAAAACAAGATAAAATTATACAGAAATTGAAAAAATGGACTAATGTTTCAGTTCTCTTTTTATGGTAAGATTCTGGGTGATTGTTTTCCTTTATACCGTTTGGTATCTTCCAATTTTCCAGAATGAATATATATTCCTTTTATATTTAAAAACGTTTTTAAAAAGAACTCAGAAATACTATATCAAATAGAGGTGGGCTAGAGGAATCTGAGGATTTCTTTTGGATCTGAGGATGATTCATTAATGGAAAAACCCAGGTAACTACAATTGACCCTTAATATTCAAAAGAGAAATCTTTTAAGATGTTCTCGAAAACCCAAATTTGAGAATTTCACTAAGTATCATAATTTCTATTAAAAAGTCATTTTGTTGTGGTTGCTACACTCAAAGTTTCATGAATATAATTTTTATTTTTATATGGAACACATTCCCTCCATAGATATGTATCAGCATTGAATTTGATATACTCTAATGCAAAAATCTTACTTTCTGTTGAGATCTGTCACTTCCTTAGGCCTACCTCTGCACAGTCATCACCAGCACTAGCAGATGGCTTTGGTTTTATAGGCTCATTTTTCACATACAGTGATCATGTTGGAGAAGCTGTAATGATTTATTTATACATTTACTCAACAATAAATGATGGGAGAGGCTCCACTGCAGACCTCGAGACTTCCTCCTGAATCCTTGTTAATATAGAATTATTTCTTGTGCCTTGGATAAATGAAAGATTATTAAGTATCATTTATGATTAAATATTAGTAGTCTTTGGGATCACTTACAAATATATGAAACCTTAAATATTTGCAAGTCAGGGATTGTTTAAGAATCATTTCTCAGCAACCTCTTAGTTACTTTTTAACATTTTCTTAAACTCTCTTATTTGGAGAGAACAGCTTTACTGTTTTCTTTTTATTATAAAATCATGAATACTTGTCTTTGTAAAGTTCGCATACAGAAGTAGCTCTCTTCCCCCTGCACTTACATACCCATCCAAAGGAAATTTGTTAACTGGTTGGTAACTTCCTAGAAGTTTTTCTATGCTTTTATGTGTATTAATGTACACTTATAAAAATAGCATTTGAGTTTGCTATTATATAAAATGGATTTCTAACATATAATATCATATTGCAACTTGCTTTTTTCATTTAATTGATCCCTCAGAAATCTTTCCCATATGTATATATAGAGCTAGATCATTCTTTTTAGAGTTGTATAATGTTTCATAGTAGGTGTATACGACATAATCTAGCATATTTTCAGTAAGGTTTTACAGATGATAATTTTTTTAAACTAAAATATAATAAAAATTCATAAAATTTGAAATGAATGCTGTCACAATGTATTGAGTCCTTTTTCCCATCTTGCTCTATAATTTTATACAGACCTTCAACATGATCTTATGTGATCTATTTTTAAAGACTTAATGGATATTTAAATTATTTCCCATTTTTCTTATTAACAACAGTGCTACAATAAATAGCCTTATATTTGCATTTCTATAAATATCTGTAAGCATTTTTATAAGCTACGTAAGTAGGTGAATTACTAAATAAAGAATATGTATTGCCCTCTAAAGTATGTGCTAACATGCACTTCCACCAACTGTGTATGAGAGAATCTTATTTTCTATAGCTTTAATCATACTAGATTTTATCAATCTGTGCCAATATGGTAGATAAAAAATATATTACTGTTCCAATTTGAATCTCCCTGATTATTAATGAAACTGAGTACTTTTCATCTTTATTGGAATTTTGTATGTCTTCTGTGAAAAGATGTTCATTGTCCTTTATCTAACTTTCTATGAGTTGTTTGCTTTGTGCTTATTATTTTTCTAGGAGCTCTTTATATATTATTTATGTTATCTTTTATTATAAAGATAAAAGACAAATTTTAGAAAATAATTATCTTAATTTTTGTAACACAAAGAATTTAATTGTTATGTCATCAAATCTGTCTTTAGTCATTTAACAAGTATAGTTGACCTTGACCAATGCAAGGATTAGGGGCACCAACCACCAGAGCAGTTGAAGATCTGAGTATAACTTAGGTGGGCCCTCCACATACACAGATTCACAACCACCAGTTGATCCTAGAACAATTCAAGTTTGAACTATGGTCAATTGAACAGCATGAGTTAACTGAAAAATCCACGTAGAAGTGGACCTGCACAGTTCAAAGCCACTTTGTTCAAGGGTCAACTATATTTATGTTATTAAAAAAAACTAAAATAAACCCCTGCTCTTATGTAATTTATGTTCTAGAGTAGGGGGCTTAAAGTAAAGAAAATAAACAGGAAAGGTATAAAGTACATTGGAAGGTAAAATGTATTTTGGAGAAAAATTAATCAAGGAAGGATTTACGATTTTATATAGTGCCGGGGAGGCTCTCACTGAGGTGCTGGTTGAGCAAGAACATGATGGAGGCAGAGGAATGAGTTATGCAATATCCGGGGAGGGAGTGTGCCCGCAGGCTGCCAACCAGCAAGGCTAGGGCAGCTAGTGTAGAACGAGCAAGGGAGCATGGAACAGAAGTTGGTGAAGGGGCATAGACCTGGTACAGCCTTTCAGTTGATGAAAAGACTCTCTGGCTTTTACCCAGTGAGACAGAGGGCCACTGGAGGATGTGAGCAGAGATACTATCTGACTTATAATAGCAGCATTCTGGATGCTGTGTTGAGAATAGACTGAGGTGGCAGGAGTGGGGCAAGTGTAGATGCAAAGACCACTTTGAAGGCTTCTGAATTAATCTTGAAACAAGATGATGGCTTGAATGGGGAGATGGGATACCGGTAGAAGTCTGAGGAGTGGTCAAATTGCAGATGTCTTCTGAGTGTAGAGACACTATAATCTGTTAGCAGATTAAATGTGGTTGTGAGAGAAAGAGAGAAGTGAAGGATGCCTCCCAGGTTGGCAGCCCGAGCAACTGGGCTGATGGAGTTGTCACCAAATGAGATGGGAAAAATACAGGAACCGAGCATAGATATGGGACAGGCAGTCTGACAGAAAAGTCTAGCAAGTCCAGAGGAAAGGTCTCAGCTGCAGAGAAGCCTCCAAGGATGGATGAGGCCACCCAGGGGGCAAGCACAGAAAGGGAAGATCCAAGGTTAAGAGGCATGAGGAGGTGAACCCTGCAAAAGAGACTGAGATGTGGACACTGTTATTTCATACTTTTAAATATACAGTTCATGTAACATCTGTTCTCCAGACAGCTGTGAGCATTAAAAATAGATCACATCTTCCTAAAGGAGGATCAAAACTAGAGGGCTACATAGAAAGAATCAAATCCATTCTTCCAATAGGATCCAACCCAAATTTTTTGGCTTTTTAATGTACTATACTTTCATTTTTAAGGAAAAAACTTGCAAGTGCAAAAATTCTAACAGTGATTTGTGATCTCCTAAAGTCATCATCATGGACTGGGCACAGAAATGATACCCGAAGCCACACTGCCTTCTGCTCATTCCAGATCAAAACATGGTGTGATCATGCTTTGACTGTTCACAGCAATATGGCTGGACCTTCTGCTTTCCGCAAGAATCAGTTTTACTATAATCTTCCTTCTTCCTCACTAATGCTGTTGCCCCAAATGTTTCAGAAAATGGGCAGCCCCATAAGACATGGATATTACTGACCTTGAGATAACTGGCAGAGTATGTACCTAGTTCCTTTAACATACTCTTGGGTTTAAAAATCTAAAAGGAATGAATTCCCAATTGTTATCCCTAGGATATAAGATGAGAGATGGAGATAAAAAGAGGTAGAAATGAACTTTTGCTTTGTACTTTACCTCCTCCTGAATATCTGAATCATATGTACTGCTTTATAATTGAAAGAAAAAAAAAAGCAATGGGTCGATCTGCCTTTCAGGGGCAAAGTTCTTCCCTACTCCAGGCAGAGGACACATGCCCCTGGAAATTCCAAACACAAACCAAAAATACACAGGCTAGGGAAAGAAAGGGCAGTGGGGTGTATATATGTTGAGGAAACCATCCAAGCTAAGGTAATATTTTACATTTTTTATTTTTAATTGATTTATTATCTTTAATACCCCCCACTTCTACCCCAACCTACAGATGTTGCCATTTCCCCTTAAGAATTTGATCTCTGAAGGTGAGGCGTCTCCTCCCACGTGCTAGTGGCACACACCCAGGGCCTGGAGCACCAGGGGGCCTGGTGCACTCGGAGTATGGGCTGTGGCTCCACTGGGGCTCGAACCCAGGACCTTCTGCATGTAAAGCAGACATGTTAACCACTACTCTATGGAATCACCCCAACAATATTTTATGTTATGAGGATTCAACCAATAAGCCTTTGACTTCCAGCCCCTAAAATGTGTTTTCTATGAACCAAGCAGTAGGCTAGATGCAGAGGACACACTCTTTATGTCCTCAGGGAATTTACATTTATGAGACAACAAACCAATGACAGAAGAGAAGTTCATGGGAGTTGGTGGTGGGGGTGGGGAGGGGGGCGGTCAGGGACTGCCTCTTAGAGAAGTGCTATTGGAGCTGAGACCTGGAGGATGAGGACCTGGCCATGTCAGAGATGGAGGAAGAGAATTTCAAGCAACTGTAAAGGCCCTGAAGTGAGAAAAGGCTGTATGATCAACGAACAAAAGAAGGGCAGGGTGACTGCAGGGTAGGGAGTGAGGATGTCTGGGATGAACTTAAGAGGCAGGCATGGCCCAGACCTGGGAGTGTGGCGAATCATGGTAAGAGGTTTGAATTTTTTTTTTCCTAACAGCAATAGGAAGCTACCACAGGGGATTTAAGGAAGACTGTGGCATGATCTGAACTAGAAAATGACCATGCCCAGTGCAAAGCAAAGGGCAAAAGGGGAAGCGAGGCAAGATCTAATGGTGACTTAACTAAAATGGGTCAGGGGACAGAGGTTATTGAACAAGTTTGGGACATGCCTTTACAATAAAACTGATAGAACTTGCTTTTGGCTTAGTTAAGGGGGAGGGGGTGAGAGGACTCAAGATGACTCACAAGTTTTGATTCCAGCAACTAGATGGGAAGTGATGGCATCTACTGAGTAAAGCTGGGAAAAGGGTATTCAGAGGCAGAAATTATCAGACTTAGATGCTCAAGAGTCCTCCAAGCAGAGATTTCGAATAAATAGCTGGATATACAAATCTATGGCTCAGGGGAGAGGTACAGGCTAGAAATACAAATGTGGGAATCACCAGGTATAGAACTAGATTAAATCACCGAACAGTATATCTAAAGAAGGCAAAGAAGAGAATCCAAAGAACCAAGAGGAATAAGGTTTCTCGACCTCAGCACTACTGACATTTGGGGTCGCATGTGATTTGGTGAGAGTGAGGGCTGTGCTGTGCATTGCAGAGGGCTGTGTTGGCAGCACCTCTGGCTTCTGCTAACTGGATGCCAGTAGTACCCACTGAGCCGCAAGTTGTGACCACCTCCAGTGTGTCTCTACTCTTTGCAAAATGTCCCTCTGAGACTGCTTTTGAATGAGAACTGCTGATTTGGAGGCAAGATTAGAAACAGAAATGGGAAAGGAGAGTAATTAGCATGGCCAACTGCTAACTGAGGAAGAAGGAAAACTAAAAAGAAGTGGTAGCTCAAGAGCCAAGGTTACAAGGAGAGAGGCAGAGTCAACTGGATCAAGGACTGTGAGAAGGATCAAGTAAGAGAAAGAGAAATTTCCAGCCTGGAGTTAGCTGGTGTCTGGATAAGAGCAGTGGTGGAGTCTGGAAGCTGCACTGGAAGGACAAAACAATGAACGGGAGAATAGGAAGGAGAGATAGAGCTATGGCAGTTTTACTGCAGGGGAAGCAGAGAAGAGGCAGCAGCTACAGAGGAGAGGGAATTCGGGGGAAGATGATTTCCTCTTACAAAGTGTGAGTTTGTATGCCAGCAGGAATGATCCCAGAGTGGGGAGGACTGATGACGCAAGAAAGAAGGAATCACCGAAATGAGGAAAGTTGTGGGAAGTCAGGAATGACATCTGAGCTTTAAAGTTCACAGGTCTGGCGGTGGGAAGATGAGGATAGTACCTTTGGGTGAATTTTAATTTCATAATAATTTATGTAACAAAATTGGCTAAGATGGGGTTGAGGGTATTGAGAAATATCTGTCTCAGAGCATGGGAAGGAAAACTTGCTAAGGGAACAGAGGCCTGCCGAGCTGCACTGAGTGCACTTCTGAGCTTTGTGGTCATACATTCAAAGCTGCGGCTGTGTTGAAGCGCGGATGTGTAGGGGGGCAGCTGTGTTTGGGGTTCTCCAGCCAGGCACGTTGGAGAGGGAGAGGCAAGGGAGTTGCTGCAAGTGTTTGCAGAAGACTTATGAGAATGATGACTATGGAATCTCTGCTGCAGGGTAAGTGGGGACTGCAGGCAGGAGAGTGTCAGAAAGAAAAAAAAAGAATAATGGGACTGAATACTGGACGTCTCAATGAGACTGAGGAATTCTTGAAGAAAGGGTCCTATTAGAGGAGAATGGTGTCAGAGAGTGGGACATCAAGAATTCTGGTTACAGAAATTCCTACTGAGAAACCTAGGTCTCCCAGCTTGGGGTGTGAGGAGGGGTACCCATGTGTAGAGGAAGGAAACTAGTTGTATGCAGGGGCCATTCAAATGAGGGTCTATATGGAGGATAATGAGAGCTACCCTGGGCCAAACCTGCATAGGCACTGAGGTTTCAATGGGAACAAGAGAGACAAGGCTCCTGACCCTAACAGATAACATCCAGTGCTCGAGACACTTTTGCCCTGAGAATAAGTTTTAGCCAAAGACACACACACCAAAAAATTCAATGTAAACAGCCTTTTTGACACACTTTACTTTAATAAACAAAACTACATTCCACAGAGTTAGTACCCACATTATTAAATTTCATATTTGGATGGGCATAATTTGTAGAAGTTCCCCAAAATCAAGTCAGTTCACAAAAGAGAATGATTTGCCACAATCAAAGGTACCCCAAAATAGTTAAAAAGCAATTCCAAAAACATTTTTCAAAAATGTTCCAAGTGACTCCAATAACACGGAAACAAGTGGCCAGCCCCTCAAGGTTATCTCTTTGGAGGAGGCAGAGGTTAACTACTAAGTCCTTTTCTCTACTTTCACCCCATTCCAAATTTACATCCCTCCTACCCAAGACCTCAGCCCATGGGCTAGACTTGTACATCCAACCAACTGCCTGTGTGACGTACATCCAATCAACTGTCTGTGTGACGTCTCCATGTGGACAGCTAAATGGCCTTCACATGCCCATCTCACACACATATAAAATCCATTCTTTCCTGTCTACTCTATCTTGGATAATGATGACCCTATTCCTCCCGCTGCCCAGGCTAAGAGCCTGTAGTCACTCACTGTCTCTCTCCATTACACCTCATAACTAATCCACTGGGAAATCCCACTGGCTCTGCTTTTTAAGTATGACTGAATCTGCTGGTTTTCTTACTATGTCCACTGTTAACACCCTCATCAGGCTGTGACCACCTCTCGCCCACAAGGCCCCACCCACCTTCCACCCTTGCCTAGCCTCAGCCTGCTCTCCACGCACAAAGCCACCTAGCCCCTCGACTAGCTCCAGTGGTTCTCCAAGTCCTACCAGGTCCAGCAGGACCCAGCCACCACAGGCCCTCAGTGCCCTCGTGTGCTACCTGTCTTTCTCATCCTGCCCTCTGGGCACACTAGCTCCATACTGGTCCCCAGACAACCAGCCATGTTCGATTTTGGGGTCTCTGCTGGTACCCATCTTTTCTACTGAAACATCTTTTCCCAAACATCCTCATAGCTCATCTCAGATCATCCTGACCATCTAAAGTAACAAGCCTGCTGCTTTGTCTTCACAGCACAGGTCACAAACATATTTTATTACACAATGTTTTTTATTTTCTTGATTGTCTGACTCCCCAACTAGAAAGCAAACTTCAAGGGTCTTTCTTCATTCACTGCTGCACCCCTAGCACCCATAACAATGAACAAATGAGCTCTGAAAAGAACCAGTTACCAAAAACTAAATTAAAAAAATAAAAGAACCAGTTATCCTGTTTTATGGTTTTACTTTATATAAAATCCTTTCCCTTCTCACTAATTGACCTCTTCCTTCAAGGTGTCTCCTTTCCACATCCATAGAAGCTGCAGCCATGGTGTCCTAGTCTCCCAAAATAAATGCTAGCACTTTACCGAGCTGCTCCCCGCTCCCTTTCACTAATTATTCAATATGCCCTCACAAAAGAACTGTCCTTGTTCAACAACTCTTAACTGGCTTCTAGAGTCACTCTGTTTCATTAGTAGGCCTCAGTTACCATAGAAATGATGACCATCAAACTAGAGCACAAACTGGTTTCCAATAAGACAAGGGCTCTTGAAACTTCTATTTGAGAACTGAATTCACCCCGTTGGTTTCTTTTTAATATAAATAAAAATTATATATAGGTATATATATATATATATATATATATATATATATATATATATATATATATATATATGTATATATATGTAATATACATATACCCATCAAGTTTGAAAAATAGAAACAAAAAAATGCCCATAATCTTTTTGTAATTCTTTTACTTCTTTACTTGTACTTCTTTACTGTAGCACAATTTCTAGCATTTTTATATTTGTTATATATATATATAATTTTACAGTTGAAAACAGTGTATTGTATAATTTTGTATTTTGCTTTTTTCCCTTATGATCATTAAGATTTTTCTCATGTTGCTGCACAGGTTCCTAACTACACTTAATGACTACAGAACAGTCTATCAAGAGGTTGAACCATAATCCAATTCATCATTCCCCTATAATAATTATTTCTAGTTTTCTATTACTATAAACAATAAAGCAAAGTACTCCTTTATGCATTTAGCTTTTTTCCTTCCACTAGATTATTTCATTAGGATAAAGTCCCAGATGTGAGATTACTGGGCTCAGGGCTAGAAACAGTTTGTTGACTCTTAACACCTAAAGCCACGCTGCTTTCCCAAAGAGGTGCCCTGCTCACATGCGATGGTAACACAGAAGTCAGTCCAGACTCACCCTCTTCACGGCTCCTTCCCCAACGAGCTTCAGCTGCCTCACTTCTGTCCTCAGCTCCCCGCAGGACAGCCAAGGTGAGCAGTTTTTCATCTGTCCCATTCTGAAGTAACCATAGGGACAGCCACTGGCGTCCCCGGCAGAACGGCGAGGGGAAATGAAAAACTGATCAAGGCAGAGGTAGAGGAGCACGTTCATGAGGACCATGGCCAGCAGCAGCCCCACAACAGGGGGCACTTCCCTGTGGGGCGGACTTTTTCTATCATCCTGAGGTTTCTTTTCCATGTTGTAATTTCCTAAAATATACAATGAAACAAGAAGTAATAACAATCAGTTTTTATTTCCATTAAAGTATTTTAATGACAAAGGATTAAAGGTGACACACCCTCTATGCCTCTTATACTCAAGGATACTGTACATTTTAGTGTCATTGTGAGGAGGAAAGAAGGTACTGAATACTAGGCTCAAAATAAATGCTCAGTGTCAGCTGCTGTCATAATCATTATTTTTTATTACAAACCAGTCTGGGTTCATCTATTTTAGATTTGATTAGAAGGGAGGTGTCTGTATGTGTGACTTTGTCTTTGACCCTCCCACAGTGTTCAAACTATGTAGATATTCAATGAAGAGTTGAATATAAAATATAAAATGAAATGATATAAAATGAAAGCAAACTGTGGAACTATTAGACCAGTGGGGCTCAGGGCAGAAGACAGACAAAGGAGAGCAACAGATTAGCTAGGGGGATGGATATAGGCTGGAATGCTGAACCCAACTAAGGAGTTGGGATATTGCTTGGAAACTCAAAAGCTCCTTATGTTTTTAAGCAGCAAAGGCAGGTGTGAAAGTTCTATTTGGGGCGGAAGAGCCTGAGGCTGGGAGTATAGTTAGAAGGCCCTGGCAATAATCCGGTATAAGGGCTGATGAGTATGTGAGCTAGAATAATGGTGGTGAGAATAGAGAGAGCATAATGTAGAGATGATCCTCACACTAAATAAATACTATAAGGCGTGGACGCTCACCAATCGAATGAACTCGGGTTCAGGCACTGTCCAGTGTGCGGCCTATGGTGAAGGCAGGCATTATAGCTTTAGTTGTTGGATGGTGGAGGGGATGGGAGGGAGAAGGCTGGGGAAGGACCCTGGACATGGGCAGAGGCTTTTTACGAACCAACTGGAAGTATATCAATACTCTGACGATGGATATGGCCATACTAGTTTGTGCCAGCTGAATATCAGCACTGGGATGCATGGGGAACACTAGTGACAGAACTGTCCCTGTGCTTCTTGTGTCGGAGATGCCTGTGACATGAAGCATTACCTTCCAGGTATGCCTTCCTTCTACCAGCTCAGGTCTCCATCCAGACGCCTGGGTCTGTCAGTATTCTGCTGGGCCCTAGGCACTAGTTTGAAAGTACTCTGCCACAAAGCACCATAAAGGAGGTTTGTTAAATAAAAAATTGCAATTATTTTTATGAACAAATGGCAATAGTCCAAATGGTCCACCTCCAAGGGCTCTCCTTGTTCCTGGATGTCACTTAGGCTCTTGATCCTCAGGATAGTGCAGTAGCTGCAAGGAAGTCCTCTTGCAGCTCAGTCCTCACCACCAAAGACCAGTCAGTTGTCTGGGCTGAGAGCCTCTAGTGTCCTCACCAGCTTCTTAGGTACCAATCTGCTCCTTCTATCTCCATCATTCATCATATATTAAGCCACTGCTACATGCCCAATTTTTCTCTAGGCACTAAGGATATGTGAGTAAATGAAACAGATGTAGTTCCTATTCTCTTGGAGCTCATGGAGAAGCCTAGTGGGGAAGACAGACAATAAACAGGTAAACAAAAGTTTATCATTATATATTGATGAGGGTTCAAGAATAGAGAATAACAAAAAGGAAGTTCCCTGGAAGAAGCAGTCCCAGAAGATCTCTCTGAAGATGTGACATTCACACTGAGTCCAGAAGCCAGAGAGAAAGCAGTCACAAAAAAAATTTCAGGAAAATTTTCATACCTTCTCCTGGAAAAAGAACCCACCACCTGCCATTCAACAAGCTGGAACAACAGACACTGATCAAGCCACCTACAAAGTTAACAGGAAACAGCGCTTCTCCTGAGGACACACTGCAGCTATAGTATCAAACAACCCCCTTCTTTCAATGATGACTGCTGTCTCACTCATTCAGAAACTCTGTTCTCTGATTCACCAGAAACTTAGCAGCTCAAAGTCCTATCAAGTTTGAGGTGAGGTCAGGGATCAGCAAACTTTTTCTGTAAAGGGTCAGATAGTAATTATTTAGGTTTAGGATAGGTTTTGGGGCCAAAAGTTGAAATTGAGCTGATAGCCACATAATTGTGACTTGTGGTGCAAGGAGCAGTAGTGAAAAGTGGTAAGAGGCTACGTATTGTCTCTGTCACAGTTATTCAACTGTCACCAGAATGTGAAAACAGCCCCAAACACTACATAAACAAATAAGCATGGCTTCATTCTAATAAAACTTTATTTACAGACACTAAAATTTGAATTTTATATAGTTTTCATGTGTCACAAGACTATTTTTTTATTTCTTACACCCCCAACATTTAAAAAGATAAAAATCATTCTTAGCTCACAGGCTACACACAAAAAAAGTTGGCCAAACCCTGCTATAGGTGATACTATTCCTCTGGGTCTGTTGCAGGCCATATTTCCATTCTATGCATTCCCTCTATGTAATGTCATCCATGAACATGGCTTTCCTGGCCATGTAAACGCTGATTTCTAAGTCTCTACTATGGCCCAGATCTTTCCCCTATGCTTCACTTAGCTGGCTCTTCAAGGTCTGGGACATGCCTCTCCTACTCCCAGCCCCTACCTCCAGGGTTCCTTCTCTGTGACAGGCACACAACCCACCTGCTCATTCAAGTCACAAAACCTCCACATCCTAACATCTAAACCAATCAATCATCACATGCAGTCAATTCTATCACCCAAATCTCTCTCAGATCTATTCACTTCTCCCTTCTTGGTATCCCAGCACAGTCTAAACCACCAGCACCTTACCTGGGCTTCTGCAACAGTTTCTTACATGGTCTCCCACTTTATTTTCAATCCATTCTCTGCATAGCAAATGGGATCTTTTTTTCCTTCCTGAAATGTGTCAAGCACAAGAAAACTAAAAAATAAGATCATGAATATCCATTCGGTTTTGTCAGATAACACTGCATCACACATTTTAAAGATCTTTTTTAAAGATATAAAATATTACTTATATGGTTGAAGCCCCTTTGGATCACTCCTAGTCCTATTTCACAAGTTGATGTATGTCAGTAATTGTCAAACTGTGGTCCCCGGACCTGCAGCAGTAGAGTCCCCTGGGAACTTGTGAGAAACGCAATTTCTTGAGTACTCACCCCAGACCTACTGAATCAGAAATTGTGAGGTGGGGCCCAGAAATCTATATTTTGACAAGTCTTCCTGGTGATTCGGAAGCATGCTAAAGTTTGAGAATCACTGGTGCATATAATTCCATATATGCATTTTTATTTTCACCACAAGCCCATCTCTTAAAGAAGGCTATAGCCAACCTCAACATCCAGCAGGCTTTTTTTCTTTTAAAGGTATATATCTAAAGTAGGCCACCCAGAACTCGAAATAAATCTTTGTGGGCAAAGAAACCTTGCCCAGAAATAAGCAAAAAGACACTAAAAGTTCACCTGAAAATTACATGATCATATTAACCAATGTTACCCTAATAAACTTAATTTTTTCAAAAAAGACACTGAAAGTTACTTGTTCTTAAAAGTACCCGGCAAGTTAAGGAATAAAGATTGTAGCGACTGTTAGTTGGGTACGAGAAATTCAGGCACTGTGTAGACACAAAGGATTGCTAACATTGATAGGAACAAGTTGGTACACCAGGAAAAAAATTGAGAACCACTGCTCTACACCCATGGCTTAATTTAAAAAAAAAAAAAAAAGGAAAAGAAAGAAAACGAGATAAGAAAAGCAATGGAACAAAACTAGTGTTTTATCAATTTACAAAATATTTTATACAACCCTAGAAGAAACGGATCAGTGTCCATAAAATTTAGAATCCTGTTCTGCCAATAAAACACACGTTACATTAAAATAATTACTTTAAATATTCCAGATCCTGACTTAGTCTTAAGGTTCTACAGTAAACGTAAAGGACGGAGAAGACACTACTAAGAAAAACAGCTAATTCTTCCTTTCCAAAAAGAGCAGCATACGTTTACACTTAACACAAAGCTTGCACCTAGAGGCTGCTAGCAGTGCGGGCACGAATAAAGCCCGGGCGAAGGGGCTGAAGCCTGACTTTTCTTGTCCCTCTCGCATGCCAGGCAGGACGCAGAAAGGGCTGGACAGGTAGACACTAGCCGCCCCGCGACAACGTAGCCACCATCTGCACTCCCGGCGAGCCGCCCAATAGGCATGGAGCAGCTGCTCTAGCTTGGGGGAACAGGCCCGGCCAGGGGCGGGCCCTGGAGGAGGCTGAGCTGCCCTCCGCACCTGCCCACCCTGCAGTCCCGGTCTCGCCCGCGGCGCGCCCAACTACTTCCCTTCCTGTCAACCGCACACCCGGGCCCGACCCGCCGCGCCTACCTGCAGCCCCTAGCCGGACTTGCAGCCTTCCACGCCTGCGCGACCGGAAACGAGCTCCTGAAAGACCAGCCCGAGGCTGCCCCCTCGTGTCCGCCGCCCTCAGCGCACCTGCAGGCGGGGCGCTACCAGGCAAAGCCGGAGTTTGAGCGCATCGCGGATTCCGACTCAGGTGCACAGATCCGTCAGTCTTATACCCTGACTTCTTTCAGAGCGTCTGAGGACGATGATGTGTTGACCTATTATTGTCTTAGTCTGGAAGCTCAGGCTTGGGCTGGGTACAGTGGAGAGATGCTTAACACCCAGACCCTTCAAAAAGCTCCCAGTCAGGACAAAGCGGTGGTTTATGAAGGCTGGTCCTCAGACCAGATGCTGATGCTTCACATCTCCAGGGAAATTGTTAGGCGTGAACGTTCTCGGCTCCATCCCAGATTTGGAGGGAGGGGGTCCAGCAATCTGTGCTTTAACAAGGCCTCTGGGCAGTGCTGATGCCTTGAAGGTTGAGAACCACTGACAGAAAGGAGGCTCAGGGGCTTAGCCCAGAGCAGGAACGCCCCAAAGGAGGAGCACCGTCTGGAAAAGGTCAGGGAAGTTGGACCGCTCACACAGGTGTTTGTACCTGCTAGAAGATGAGAACTTTGAAGAGAAAAATAAGAGTTAACTGATAAGATAGAAGAAATTGAGGAAAAAATGAATACAGTTAAGTGTGGTCAGTTCTGCTATAATACCTTTTTAAAAAGCAGACTTGTTTCAATGTGAATGATGTATTAGGAAATCATCTGAGCAGAACACACATTTACAATTTGTTTACATGTGATTTCATCCTGGAGAAACACTAGATTACTGCATAAGAGTGAACAACCCATACACACATACACACCCCTCAACATCTACCAGCACCTTCAGTCCATCATGTATGTTTGAACCACACTCATCCACATCTGGTATTGCAACTTTCTGACTGATTTCAAATACCCCTCCCTCTATCACTTCACAATAACTCACAAGCTTCATCCCTTCCAATGCTCACTTCCACAAACAAGCTTCAGGTTCTTTTCAAGGTAAATGAGCATAATGTGTTAAATTGTGCTGCCATTTAATCAAGTTCTTGTCTTTTTTTTTTTAACTGATTAATTTGTGTTCCTAACCCTACTTTTACCCTGGGTTTATTAGTGATTTTGCATAGTACAGTGATGTCAGAACACAAGCATGTTCTAGCACAAACTGACAGGACAAGGGTTTTAGGTGGGTTTCAGGTAGAAGAACAATAACATCATTAACAGAGCAGATAGAGAAGGGAGAACACATTTTGAGTTTGAAATGGGGTGGTAGTCCAAGTTAATAACCAACAGAAATTTACATCTCTGGTGAGTGGGCAGTAATAAAGATTTCCCTGTATATAGAAATTAGCCTTCCCCCAAGGATTCTATGATGCTCTGGAAAGGGATAATCTCTACAAGAGAGAGAGAATGTATAAAGAGAAGGAGAGAGACAAATCTAAGCTCTTAGAAACTGTGATTTCAGAACTAGAGGAAGTGTTTGTAAAGAACAAAGAAACTGTGAAAACCAATAATGGAGAGATTTCAAGGACAGGAAGGGCTGATTCCTAGTAATATGGAGTCAACATATGCCAACTTTTTTTTTCCACTGGACACAAGTAGAAAATCTGAACAGAACTCATGGCATAGCTATTTGGGTTCTCTGAAAAGTGAGTACCACCAGATGGATCAAAGAAGAACCCCTGACATTGAAGTACCATGACTGATCATGATATTCTTTCTTTATCTGGTATCTTCCAGCCCAAACCCCAGAAGCAAGCAGTGGGGAACAGACAGACACACTGGAGAAACTTTCTGGTTTGGTGTCATAGAGCAGAAAAGGGAACTCCTAAAATTTAGAATAGAGAAAATTCTGTTTTTTTTCTCCCTCTTTTCTTATTTCATTTCCTTGCACTCCATCCTCCAATCAATCCTGTGTCAGGAGCAGTGGCAGGAGTAAAAGTGGCTGGTAATGAGAGGCTGTAGGAGCCCAAACTGAGGGAGATTAATCTTTTCCATTCAGTGAAGCTAAAACTCCAAGAGGGCAGAGGTGAACTCCATCACTTCTTTTTTCTGTCTTCCCACTGCTGTGGCCTAATTGTGGAAGTGGGCAGTTCCTCACTGGAACTAGGAGGTTTCTGGCCATAGGACTAAAATGAGGAGCTCCAGGCAACTAGAAAATACTGGAAAGAAAATAGAAAGGGAGAGGATCAGTAAAGTAACCCCATAAAGTTGTTTATGAGCTCTTGGGCTCCCCCCTGACCTGCAATCATAAATCTGATGCTAATTGGCATGCCAAAGACTTTGAGAATGGTGCTAATGGATAGACTTCTGCTAAGGTCCCAGACTAAGTACAGGTGATGCACATATGAGACAAATCAAATAGCACTACAAGAATTTGAAAAGTGAACTAACTTTGGAATATAGCCCACAGGAGGAGGATTGGAAATTGCACCCTATACCTAGCTATTGCAAGCACTTGCTAAGATAAAAATATTGACATTCTCCATAAGGTTTAAACAAGGATCTGAGTCTCATGATATTAAAAATTCCAAGATACAGCACCAAATTATTAGGCATACAAAGTATCCCCGGAATCTCAACACACGTAGGAAAAGACCATAGACAGTCACCAATGACAAGATGATGCAGATGTTGGGATTATCTGACAATGGTATTAAACAATTATTATAAAAATGCTCAATTTCACTTATATGTGGGATATAAACCTAAAAGCAACAAAAGAACAGGACAAACAACAGAGACTCACGGACATGGACTATAGACTATTGGTTACCAGAGGGTAGGAGTTAGGGGAGTAGCGGGGAGTAAAGGAGATCAAATATAGGGTTTAGAAAGAGGGTGAAATAGGTAAAGGGGATCAAATATATGGTAACTGAAGGAAACTGGACTTTGAGTGGTAAACACACAATAGAATATACAGATGTTAAATTATAATGTACACCTGGAAATTATATAATTGTATTAACCAATGTTACCCCAATAAACTTAATTCAAAAAATTTTTTAAAGAAAAAAAAAAGCTCAATTATGAGCACTCCAGAAACAAAAGTTAAAATAGAAACTATCAGTAAAGAAATAGAAAAAATTAAGAAGAATCAAACATTTTTAGAACTGAAAAATAACCAAAACAAAAAACTCTGAATGGATCCAATATCCAAGGGATGTCCAATGGATCCAAGGGAGAAGATAGAGGAAAGAGTCAATGAACTTAAAGATAGATTAATAAAAATGACCCAATCTGACCAACAGAAAGAGATAGAATTAAAAAAATGAACAGAACCTCAGGCAACTTTGCAACAAGAACAAAATGTCTAACATTCTTGTTAGGAGAGCCCCACAAGAGAAGAGAAAGTGCTGAAAATATATTTAATGAAATAATGGCTGAAAATGTCCCAAGTTTGGTGAAAAATATAAACCTATGGATTCAAGAAGCTGAGCAAATGGGATAAATCCAAAGATACCCATGGCCAGGCACATCAAAATCAAATTGCTGAAGACTAAAGACAAACTAAAAATTTGGAGAGCAGCTAGAGAAAAATGATGCATAACCTATCAGTGAACAACCATTCTCGTGACAGATTTCTCATTTGTAATCATGAAGACAGGAGGAAGTGGCAAACATTTTTCAAGTGCTGAAAGAGTTGTATATCCAGGATTCTATGTCCATGAAAATATCCTTCAGGTATGAAGGTTAAATAAAGGCATTTTCAGATGAACAAAAACTAAGAGAATTTGCAACCAGCAGACCTACTCTGAAAGAGTTGCTGAAATTTCTTTAGACAAAAGAGAAATTATACCAGAAGAAAATTTGGATCATCAGGAATGAAAGAAAAGTAACAGAAATGTTAAGTATCTGGTATATGACTACTCCTCTTTTCTTGAGTTCTTTAAAAAATATGTTTTGTGGTTAAATGCAAAAAGTCTAAAATTGTTTGATGGAGTCTTCCATGTAAGTGAGGTTTTCAATGGAAGTATGATACCTATAGCATAAAAATTGGAAGATGAGGACACCTATATGATGGTAGTTTCTACATGTCAACTGAAGAGATAAAATATTGATTCTAAATAGACTATAAAAAGTTAAGTGTGTATTATATAACTCATAGAGTAACCACTAAAAATAAACAGGATAAACAAGAAAATCTCCAAACACTTGGCAATTAAATACACTTCTAAGTAATCCAGGAGTCAAGATGACATCTCAACAAGAGAAATTAGAAAATATTTCGAACTGAATGAAAATCAAAATACAAAATATCAAAATATCTGAGATGCAGCTAAAGCAGTTCTTAGAGGGAAATGTACAGCATTAAAACATTTATTGGAAAAGATAAGTCATGAATCAATCATCTACGATCCCTCTTTAAAAACACCTGAACAAGGTGAATCCTGTGTGATCTTGGAAGCTAAGCAGGGTCAATACTTGGATGAGAGACCACCTAGGAAGACCAGATGCTGTAGGTGTTAAGAAAAAATAAAAAATAAGGGACTATAAACTGGCAAGGTCCTTGCAATCTGTGAAGTCAATCAAGGGTTGCCTCATCTAAACATAAATTAATTAATTTAAAAAATAATAAAAACTAGAGAATGTACTGTATACTTGAAATTTGCTAAGAGAGTAGATTTTAAATATTCCCACCACACACACACACACAAAAGTGAACTATGTGAGGTTATGGATGTATTAACTAACCTAAATGTGGTAGTCATTTTATTATATATATATGTCAAATCATGTGGTATAACTTAAATTTACATAATATTATTTGTCAATTATATCTCAGTAATGCTGTAAAAAATACTAAACCAAATCAAGTAGAGGAAAAAAAATAATGAAATATGAGAGTAGAATTCAATGAAATTAAAATTTTCCATTATAATTTTTTAAAAGCTGGTTGAGCCCCACAAACTTGGTGTAATTGCCCACTAGTGGGTTAAAACCCACTTTAAAAAACATGGAGTTTTTTAATAACAAACTCCAGAGGGAAATGTTCTGGACCTTCTGTTCATGTGTTAATATTTGGGATATAACCAATAATAATAGATTTTAAACCCTTACAAAAAGATGTAAGTAATCAAATTTGTCCATTGTGAACCCTTCCTGACTCCATCAGGCAGATAATCCCTTCTGCTTCTACATTTCTTCAACTAGCCGGTAAACATTTTTAAGGTACTGAGATGAGTAGCATACTATTGGTCTCTTTCAAAATCGAGGTTCCCATGGGCAGTGATGGTGGTGTCTTACTCTCTTTTCTAACTCCAGCTTTCTTTTATGTGGGTAGTATTGCTATTTACCATATTTTTAAAAATTTTTAACTTTATTAACTCATTAATGTTAACAAAAATGTTTTCCAAATTAAAAAACAGAAAAATGGCATTTCACATTTTTGCAAATCTATTTATCTGACTTAATAGATGATATCTAGATTCTCACACCTACTTCTACATTCAATCTGTTGCAATATGGTGTTTTGGTTGAGTATATTTAGAAAATCTAGACTCATACACGTGGATATATATAGCTAGACTATTTTAATTGTCCTTTCATAAGTTGTAGATATTCTTCAAGACTACACCAAAATTTGACAAGTAGTAGTTTCCCTAAAGTTTAGTTGTAATGTGGAATCTGCAACCTTATCACTACACATTTTGTACTGTTATGTCTTGTAATTTGAATGGGTTGTTTATCCATACATGTTAACATCATAGATGAGTCATTTGGAAAATATTGTCTTGTTGAGTTATGTAGATATCCCAATTGTTGACTAATTATATAAAAAATAAATGGTATTTATTAATATCATCACTTTGATTTCATTAGAAAGCTGTTAAGATCACCATGGTGGATTAAAATTTTCACTAGAAAGTTCAAATTTTATCATTGGCAAAATGCTTGTTTTCCATTATTTTTGAGAAAATGTATGCCAGCCATCAAAGTATGAATAACTACAGTTTAACAGTTGTTTGTTCTAGTAAAAATGGTGTTCAATAAAAAGCAGCCTGTTCAGCCTACGGCTTACACATTGGACAAATGCTTTTCAAGACAACCGGAAAGATATGCTTTATGCATACTTCCATTCAGTCACACAAAATATTGAAAAGACAGATCTAGTATTGTGAATATCATTACTGATTCATCAAGGATATTCTTTAGTGAATGCATGGCAATGCAGAATACAAATTACTGCTTTGGTTTGTGCTAAGACACAAGCAGTTTTACCCACAATTGTTTTTGCACTGGCTATACAATTAGCAACAGTGATACTGCTATTAGGCAAAATAATTTTGAACCAGCAGACTGCTCCACAGACTACATTTTAACTATTGGTTCAATGAAAGCAGGGTACTGCCAGGTCTATATATCCAGTTGCTTATTAGAAGATGGCATTCATTACGAGTATCAGAGCCTAAAATCATTACACATTTAAATCATGGAGCCTCCTCACCTGATTACATGCTCAGTAAGCAATCTTTTGATAAATGAATTGGCATCTTGTTAAACTTCAGGCATAAAATGTCAAGTGGCTAGGCTGATGTAACTGTTTAGTCTGCTTCAGTTACATTTCTCAGTGTTAATTAGTAAACTGCCATTAGGCTTTTTATTAAATAGTCCCTTTGTTGAGATTCAGCAGACCTGAATTCAATCAATTTTGACACTGATGAGAGTTTCCGAGAGTAAATGCTATCTTATGAAAACTTCTTTATACTTTGTATACCACTTTTGAAATTGTCTACATAGGGGTGATACTCTGACAATTTCATATATAAAATCAGATTTCTGGAGTCTAAAAACAATAAAAACTGACATGTAAAATGTTAATATATTTTTCCATGATATACTATAGTTATTTTCTGAATTCTTGAGAACATATGACTACTCTACTCTATATAATTTCTTTAGTTGTAGTTTGGTGCTTTGAACATTGAGCAAAAATTCTTTATTGTTCAAGTGAGATTATGTGCGGGTGGAGAATTAGCTTAATACTTCAGCTCCTAACATGTTTCCTGAATTGTAAAAGCTGAAAAGCTATACACTACATTTCCCAGATTCCTTTATAGTTAAGTTTAAATGTTGTTTAGGTTTATTCCAATCAGATGTACTATAGTGAGCCTTTAATTTGGAGCTGCATTAGTTGGAAGCAGGTGTGTTCCCATGAAATGTGGCAGAGGTGGACGGTCTTGGAGCTGGTAGCCTCATTCAGCAATTTCCTAATCCCAGCACAGGCAAGAGCAACTTGATGGTCTAGTTCTGTAGTGTGGCTTTGGGATGTATTTCTGAAAGAGCAGGCAATTAACTTGTGAACTATGTACATACCTTAAAAAACCCTGTGGGTTTAAACTACCTTTAGTGGATTTTGTTACATGTAGTCGAGAACTGACCAATTCATTTTAATAACATTTCCTTTAACATAATCATGTTTCTGGTTTCTTAATTTTATAGCAATATTTTCTTCCTCAATTGCTTTTTTAAGCCAAGACAATGTCCCTCATATATAGTTAAATGTTATTTAAAAAAATCAAACTACTATGACATTGTTTTAGGATACATCTCTAATTTTATTACAAAACCATTCTTTTGGCATTAGTTTGTTACAGTGATAGTAAGATACTATAAGTGTGGCATAGCAGCTCTAATGTAACAATTGCATTCCCTGTTTCCTAAAATGAAATTTAAGTTACCTCATATCCATTACATAGAAGTTACCTTCAATCGTTAATGCTGCAAATCCTGATGCATATACCCTTTAGGGAGGAGTTGATGCTAAAGAATTACAGTAAATGTTGATAAGATTACAAAAGTTCCTTTTTAAGTCTTTGTTTCTTCTCCCTACCCCCAAATTACTTTGCTTTAAAAGATCAAATAACTTAGAGCTAATCTGAATAGCAGCAGCACCCAAGGAACATCACACTTAGTTCTTGTTAAAAAGCAATACCTGTGCAATGCATGTTTCACACCACAGGCAAAGGGAACGGACCGCTCTAGTTTTAAACTACTGCATTAGAGTCTCTTAAAAAAATAAAAGCACTCCATCAAGTTCTTCTGGATGGTGTTATTGCTGTACATTTGTTGGTGGGTCACTTTCTGTGCTATGTTTGCTTTGAAGGGATCTTCCAATATATCTCCAATATTCCTTTCTTATAGTGTCCTTTTCTTTAGCTAGAATTTCACATAACTGAAAATGAGAAACAAAAAGTCATTAAAGAAAATGTGTAATTCAGTCTCTTGGACAAATGCTTTTGAGCTAATAGTTTAATTCAGATCATATTCAAATGACACATACTACTAGAGTCACATACTATGTTCACTAGTGACATGAGTATTGCCCGAAACAGCAGAAAGAGCCCTGCATTGGATTCTGAACAACCATGTTGAAAGGGGTGTAAATATTAGTGGCCTTTGGCAAACCGAACTTTGAGATAGCAAAAAGAAAAACACTGAGTTCCACTGGCTTACCTCTAATGCTTTATTGAGAATGTCTTCCTTGTTCTCACATTGGTTTTCTAGCATATCTTCATAGATATCCACGAGAAAGGCAATTAGGTAGGGGGAACTGTGACTTGGTTGTAAATCAAGTAATTGATTTAATAGATTGGGATATTTGGAAAGACCACGATCCTGCAAAATCCTAAAAACAAAATTATTCTAAATTTTGAGAACAAAAATAGTAGAAGAAGAGAAAATGGTCCCCATAAGCAAGAAAAGACTTATTTTGAATGAACAAGGTTGAAATAAAAAGAAAAATTTAAATTATATGTGTGCTTTATCATGGATAATTAAGAGCTAAGTAAAATTAGTTTAAAAGACTAGTGAAGTTTAAAAGTGATCATTTTTAACTCTAACTGCAACACAAAATATTAAAGCAAAAAAAAAAAAATAAACTGTCTTCTTAAAATTCAAAAGGAAAAAAATAAGAGGTATTTGTTTCTTCTTGAGATGGTTCCTTGTCCCTTTAGCTCTTCAGACATTATAGGCCCCTTCCCTGGACATATCTCTCAATGTGACTGGGCTCTGTACTTCATGCTCTTTGGGCCTAGTTTCCTCGGAGACCTCTAAGTCCATCAAAGAGCCTGGTTATGTCAGTGGCCAGGCAAGTGAAATCTTGTCAATTTAAGTAGTGAGCTTTGTAACAGATCTCTAGAAGTAAAAACAGAAAGGCTGGCTATGCATCTGTGCAACCTACTTGTAAATAGTCCTGCCTTGCCTTTACTGTATTCCTGAGCTGAACAGAAAATGAGTGTGTATATTCCCTTCTTTGACATAAGGACTGCAGGATTCATAAAAACGATTATAATTATATTATCGTTTACTCATGAACTATTCTAAAAATTGCTGGTATTTGCTTGGAAGGTAAAGAGAAGGGTAGAGGACACTGTTCTTGGGTATTACCCTAACAGTTACACTTCTGTTCTTAGAAAAAAATGGGAATTTTTTTAGTATACTTTTAGAATCCGATTATGAAACATACTCCATGCTGCATTAACAGGTTTATACACACACACACACACACACACACACACACACACACACACACACACACATATATATGAGTGTGTGTGTATATATATATGTATATATATGTATATATAAAAAACAAGCAAAAACAATCAGTCTCTTACCCTTTCAAATAGTTCCATGCACTTTCATTATGTGGTACTAGTTTGATCATTTCCAGAGTGTACCTGTAAGAAAAAGACCACAAATAAATGTGTATAATAAATTTTATGAGAAGTGCAATCAGAAACAGTTTTAATAAGAACGTACCACAGCTTAAATATGTGCTTTCATTTCTCTCTTAATGGGCTTTGGTACCTCTCTACGTGAATCCCTCCAGTTGTCAATTCTTATTTACACAGTTTCTCCCTACTGTATATCTGTATTCATTTCTGGTGAAGGACACTTAATTAAAATGAAGAAGGCTCAATTCACAACAGACAGTAAATTAATGTGGGAATTCCCTTTTTAGGCTTTCTTGCTGAAGGAAATGTCATATAAAACAAGATTTTCCTTCTATTGATAAAGCAGTCTTGGAGAAAAAGTCTAAGATCTACTTATGCCTGACAAATCCTTAGTCATTGAAAAAGGAGAACTATATAATCCTAGAAGCTATAATAAAAAATATACAGAATGGAAATTATATAGACAAAGAATAAAAATAAACCAGCACAAATGTATATTCCTTATATTCCAAAACAAGATTTTGAGCAAACTGTTATGTGGCTTCCAGTCAAAACAGACACTCCCTCCCTTTCTCTTCCCCTCAACCAGATTAAATACAATTCAGATCCAATTACAACACATCCCAAGAAAAGTTACAGAATGGTCTTCACTGCATACTTGCTCAAATGAGTAAGTCATTGACTAAAGTTTAGTAATCTTCGTTTCATTGCAGTGCTGATATAATAGCTTTTTTCCCCACAGAGTAGTAATATACTCATTTAGCATTATCAAAAGGTTTTTTCCAACTACTTTTACATGACCTAATGTTTTAGTTATTTGTTAAACCACATCCCTGCAGGTCTTAACTGGTCCTTGTAGAAGATTCTTAATTTTACTTTGGCAATACCTAAAAAATTTTATTTACATATATGCACTAAAGCATTATCCATTTAATGGTTAATTAAAGACTTTGATGTCAGAATGCCTGCCATCAATCCTAGCCCCATCAGTTATTATCTATGTGCTCTTACACACATTACAGAACTACTTTGAATCTCAAGTTCATCAGGTTATCTCACACTGTAGCTATGAGAATTAAATATGAATTCCTGGTATATAGTAAATGCTTGATAAATGTTAACTTATTAATAGTACTAGTAGATTGTGTACTCAAGTGGAAAAATGACCATGATATTTTAAATTTTAAAAAGCAATGTGTATAATATGACTGAATTGTTCTGCATGTTTGCAAGGCTTGGAAAGATGGATACTACGTGTAGTTCACTCTAAGAATGGGATATGAGGAGAGAGAACAAGAGATTTTGAGATTTTATACAATTCAGTACAACTCCCCCCATAGCTAGACAGCATTATTTTTATAATGAAAAAGAAAAAATCTACAGAAAATAATTGGTTATATCTATCTGTATTATTAAGAGTTAAAAAAATTTTAATTAATAAACTAAATTCTAGATAACTACAGCTACTCTTAGCATTTTAAACATTTCTTTTATGTATCTGAAGGGTAAAATAAACCTTAAGGATGGAAGACTGCCTGATTATTTGTTTCTACTTGGTAATAAAAAGTTAGTGGTCTGCTTTAGAGGGCTATGAGAAAAGTTTGCATTTTCCAAACTTTCCACATTTAATTTTTAAATGTTGTATTACTCCTAATGTAGTAAGCTACAGTAAATAAGGAATACATAATATTTTGAAATTCCTAATTACTAATTGGATTAATTCAGTGTAAAATAACCTGAAGCATTCTACCTTTTGGCAAGAAAGCTATTGAACTTCTAAAGGATGATGCTTTGCTTTCCTTCAGAGCACTATTTTTCTAATCCTCATAACAGAAAACCAACTCTAAAAGAAAGAATTAATAAGAGTGCTAGATGATAAGTCTGAATTTTGCCCCATTATTTAGGTATGATTAAGAATAACAAAATTATTTTGATATGTCCACTGTTATTCTTTAATTCAACACTATTTGACAGAACTTCCAATGATGATAGAAATGTTCTTTATCTGTGTTATCCAATATGGTAGTCACTAGCCACATAGGGTTTCTGAACCCCTAAAATGTGTCTAGTACACCTAAAGAATTTAATTTTTAATTTTATGTAGTTTTAATTAATTTGAATTTAAATAGCCATGTGTGGCTAGTGACAACCATATTAGACAGTACAGCTTTGGAGAGTAGAGCAACAGAAAAAGCATAAGTTATGCTGGAGGAATATGTGGCTGCTCCAGAGAGAAGCCCAGAGCAGATAGTTACTGCAAGACACTGGATTGTAGACTTTTTTAAAAAATTGAAATCAGCAGACCACTATCAAGAACAGATAAAAGAGTTAGTGGCTCTGATCAAAGCACCAGTAAGGCAAGGGAGATGAGGCAGATGCGACATAAAAAATCAGCTTTTCCCAGGAGCTGTTAAAATAACTTTTGTAATTAAAATTATGACTATGGTCTCATGAGGGTATAAAAACAATAAACATGTTCAAATTTAAAACAGAGACAAAATAGACAAAGTCATAAAAGGGTGGCTATTAATATTTATGGATATACTATAGAAATTCATGCCAAGTCAGAGATTTCTAGCTCTTAAAACAGCTTTCTGTATGCTAGACAAGTAGTTTTAACTAGGGATGATTACTGCCCCCCCTCCCCTCACCCCATGACATTTGGCAATGTCTGGGGACATTTTTGTCACAATTCACAACTGGGGAGAGGGAGTTATTACTAATATACAGATGCTCCCTGACTTACAATGGGGTTATGTCTTGATAAACCCATCATAAGCTAAAACTACTGTTAAGTCAAAAATGCATTTAATATACCTAATCCATAGAACATAGCTTAGCCTCGCGAGTTTCTACTGAATGTTTATCACTTTTAGAACATCTTAATGTCAAAAAATCTTAAGTTGAACCATCATTAAGTCAGGGACAGTCTATACAGGGCATAAAGGCCAGGAATGACGCTAAACATCCTACAATGCATAAGACAGTTCCCCTAAAACAAGACTTATCTGGCCCCAAACTCTGCACTAGAGTAAAATGGCATCTGGGGACTATTATCTAAAATGCAATGGAATTTAATGAGATAGTTTGGAAATAAGCTTCCTAGACACTATAAAGTCTGATTTCTTCTCACTTTGTAGCAACAATATTTCAAAAAAGTTAAGACACTACAAAGCAGAGGTACATTATTTGTAAATTCATCATTATAGATTTCACCTAAGTATTCTGTCCTACTAGTTCCATGAGGGTAGGATTGGGAGCAGTCTTGATTGCTGTACCCCCAAGACCTAAGATATGGTAGGCACACAAATACTCTGTTAATGAGTAAAGAAGTGAAGGAGATTACTAACTGGACTTCTCTCTCCAATATAGCACGATCACTGTAGCCAGTGGTGTTAGAAATTACAAAGTATCTTTGGTTCCAGACAGAGTTATTTCTCACATCCTCTTTCAGAAGTTGGTCTACATACTGCAGCTCATTATCCCAAAGTTTAAATTCCTGGAAGAAAATAAATAATAAAATATCCAATTAGAAAAGGTCCCATTTTTTATAAGTAATAAAAATAAATAAATCAAAATTCAGCAAAGCTAAGTTGACTGAACTAAAGATGTGAGACTCAGCATGTATTTGGAGACAAGTGATGGTTGTAGGTCAAGAAAATGCAGGGGAAAGAAAAGTAATCAAAGACAAAGGAATGGTCATGAGGAAGGAAAATAATTAGAAAGAGAGAGCAGCCAAAGTGGCCTATATTTCAGTACCATCTTCTTGAGAACAATTTAGATACCAAGAGGCATGTTTATACTATTTGACTCAAGAATTATTCTAAAGAACAAAATCAAAAGCAAAAAATAGTATATCTAACTAAATGTTTATATATTATTTATGGTGAAAATTTAGAGGGAAAAAATAAACTAAATAATAAGAAAATGATTAACTTAGTATATTAATTTGATGTGATACGATATTATGTAACATTAAATAAAAGGAAAATATTCAGAATGCACACATTATAACAAAAATTACATTAAAATACATGTAGAAAAATACACACAATTAGATTTAGACATAAATTTTTTACATTATAAACTGTTTTAAAAAATTATAGAGCAAAGAGAAGCAATAAAGGAAACTTGAAAAAAGAGTACAATGATCAAAACTTACAAATGCTGCAAAAGTTAGGGACATTAACTATGAAAAAGCTAATGAAGTTATAGTTCTTATTTGATAATAGCAAAAAAGTAGAATTTCATAAAATATAAAAATACTGCCTTTAGAAAACATCCCTTAAATTTAGAAAAGTATAAAATTTTAAGTAAAAAAAATATTGGTGAAATATTCGTGGTATAATGAATAGTGCATAAAGCAGCAATCACTGGGAAAAATTCACAGGAAACAACACTAGAATTTTTGTTTGCTAGAATAAATAAAATGTCCAGAGTGGGAGTTATAACTATTCTCTTCCTTTCATTATTTACATTAAAATTTTAACCACTGGGTAGAAATAAAATATATAATAGTTACTGTAAAATGAAATTCCAAAGATTATGTATGCAAAAACCTTAGTGTATACAATGCCCCTGTTAATTAAAATAACACAGCTGTATTAAAAATTACAACTACTTTTTCTATTCATTTGCTAGCAAATGATGCAAATTTGAACTAAAAAAAATTAAGTTACTATTATTCTTCCTTAATATGAAGCTTCTCACCAACATATCTCAAGAGATTATAAAAGTTAAGTAACATAAGTATGTCAGGTTTTAAGTAGGTATCTTAATAACTATGCATATCATGTGTAGTGATCTATAAGTATGTTTCAGTTTAGAAGTATACTTGCAATTTAATGTTATTTTAATTATTTATTTCAGTTAAATAATAAAAATCTAAAAAAGCACTGTAAGAAGGGCAATACCTGAATAACCCACTGTCGATGTTGCCAGGCATGATAATTCTTTGCATCCTGATTAAGAATATCAGCAATAAACTCAAGTTCTTGAGATGGATCTTTTAGCCATTCTACTAATACTCGCCTATGATGCCTAAAGCCAGGAAAGAAGGGAGAAAGAAGTTTTGTGTTAATTTATCCAAGCATTAAAACTGCATATCCTGTGCGAAGTGATGTGGAAGGACACTTAAGAAACAAAACTTCATCTCTAATTCTCAAAACTCTACTGGAGAGAAAAGTTAACACAAAGAAACACTAAGAGAAAAAATTTCAGAACACTAAGGAAGTCGAAAAACATAAAACAGTGATTTTGGTGTAAAATGAAATCAAATAGTTTAGGACTTAAAGGTTTATCTCAAGCTAAATCTGAAGTAGAGTAATCTTTGACAACCACAAAATTCTGTCAAAGAATTCTAAAACATTCCCAGATGGCATAGTGAGACTATAGAAAATGTAGTATCATTTTATCAAATATTAGAAGCTCCTTTGGTTATAAATAGGTTGTTAGTTTTCCTTAAGCCCAAAGTGTCACCATACAAACAACTGCTTGTTCCACTAGTTCATGGACAGAATTGAATTCAGTTCTACTCTGGCAAGTAGCTATGACAAGTTGAAAGTTTGTCAAAAGAGAAGTTTTCCACTGTGGAAAAACAAAGCAAAACAAAAACATACCCCTGACTAGCTACCTGCTATGTCTTCTTTTCTCAACAGCCTAGCCTCATCTCCCATGTATGACTCAACCCATTTTCCTCTTCCTAACATTTCACTCCTACCTACCCAGTCACCCACCCTACCTTTGGTGGGAGGACTACTCATGCCAAGATCACTCAGTAACATCCACCTAATTAACAAACCCACTGGTCATCTTTTAGTCCCTACTTTCCTTGACCTTTCAAAAATAGTTGATATTGTCATCCACTCCTTCAAACTCTCTCTTCTCTTGGTTGCTGTGGCAACACTAACTTTTTGTTGCCTTCCTTGACCATCCTGGAACACTTCTCTGACTCTTAATAATGATGCTCACTGGTATTCTGTCTTCAACCTTCTCCTCTAATTCTCTCTGAGCATCCTTATCCACAGCTATGACTTCAACTCCAGATGAACATTTTTCAACCACGCACTGAACAGCTTTACACAGGTTTTCCATAAGCACATCAAACTCCATTTGTCCAATGCTGAATCCATACCTTCTTTCCCAGAACAGTGCTGCTTTGTCTCCCAAATTCCTCAAGTGGTTGGCATCACCATTCACCCAGTGGTCAAGCCAAATATATAGACATCATTCTTCGCTATCATTCCTCCAATCAATTAAACTTCAAAGCCCGTAACTTCTGACTCCAAAACCTCTCTGAAATTCATCCTTATATTTTCCATATCCCTACCACACTGTCTCTTAGCCTATACCACTGCAATGGCCTAACAGCATTGTGAACCTTTTCCATTTCGGTAGCACTCTACTTGCAGGATAAACCTTCCAAGACACAAATCTAACCATTTACTTCCTTAATTAAAATGTCAATAGCTTTCCACTGCTACTAAGGTCAAGTCCACATCCCTTATCAATGTTCATAAGGCCCTTTATGATCATATCCCATGACTCTCCAAATATACTTTAATCACATGAAATTATATGCAATTCCCTGAGTGCATCATGTTCTTTCTTTCATGCCTCTCTCCAGAATATTTTGCCTCAAAGGTCTTTCCTCTCAGAAATCAGCCTTACATCTAAGGTATAAAGATAGGGTGGTATGTGTGTTGGTCATTATATTGGAAAAAAATAAAATGGTGGTAACTCCTGCATTACGAGCTGGCAGGCAGTGGCATAGAAAGTAGAGACAGCTTTTGATGCTACACTGCATTGCTGCTTCTACTTCCTTCACCACCACCACCCCCTCCTTGTCCTCTGTCACCACTATAACCACCAGCACCATGACACTACAACCACAAGCTCCTCCCTCTCCTCCACCACAGTAACAGCAGCCACAGTAGCTCCCATTCATGGGGTGCTAACTATATCCCGGGTACTGTTGAAACTCTTTAGTTTTCTGTCCTCTTACTCTAGAACTTCTCTCAGATTTTTCCTATTGTGGAATTATCCATAATCTTATCTATGTTAACTTAGAGGCTTACTTTCTAGAATGAATATACTCTATAAAAAACTCTATCATTATGCTTTTCACACTACACTGTAATAACTAGTTTTATTATTTGCTTTCCCTTTTAAACTTGTCTGGTTAATCTTTGTATTTCCAGCATCAATATAAAAATTTTGAAAAAATGAATAAAAGATCAAATACCAAAAAGTCCATTTATAACATACTGAGCAGAAAACATTTTTTTAGATTTTTTACTCAAATTTTTTGACTCTAGCATTATTACATGCTAATGTCAAAATTTTAAATAATCATAGTAGCAAACATGGGAGTGTTAATTATGGGTTAGTCACCATTTTAAGTACTTAACATAAAATCTCATTTAATCCTCCTAACAACTCTAAGAGACAGGCAACATTAGTTCCAATGCAAAGTACTAAAACTATAAAGAAACAAAGAAATAATTCCCTATATTCTCATCATCCATCGGCAGGTACTATTAGCATAATGACATGTTTCCTCTCTATTTTCATCTTACCAAACTTGATAGTTTTTGGGCTGTTCTTCAATTATTGCAGTGATGTAGTTCATTTCCTCATGCAGATCCTTTTGAAGTGACTTTAAGAGAACTCTTCGAAAATGCCTATAGCAACATCAAACATTCAAACTCTCATTACTCCACATAAAATGTCTACCAACAGTATCAAATAAAGCTACAACAACGTAATTAGACATATTTTTGAGTGTGTATGTGGTTGTCCAAACTCATGTGACTATTCGGTGATTGGAAGAAGCAAGCATTTAAAAATTTTTTTTTAATTCTCATTTCCTCAACCCTCCTTCTTGGCAACCATCAGTTTGTTTTCTATATTAATAGATTTCTGTTTTGTTTATTCATTTATTTTTTGAGATTCCATATATAAGTGAAATCAAACAGTATCTGTCTTTCTCTGACTTATTTCACTTAGCATAATGTCCTCTATATACATCCATATTGTCACAGATGAGATTTCATTCTTTTTTATTGCTGTGTAATATTCCAATAATGTGCACATACACGTGTATGTGTGCACACGTGCGCACACACGCACACACACACACACACACACACACACACACACAGCTTCTGTATCCATTCATCTATTGATGGACATCTAGGTTGCTTTCATATCTTGGCTATTACTTGTAATTATGCAATAAACATAGGGATGAATATATCATTCTGATTTAGTGTTTTTATTTTCTTTGGATAAATACCCAGAAGTAGGACTGCTGGATCTATTTTTCATTTTTTGAGGAATCTCAATTCTGTTTTCTATAAGAATTAAGCATTCTGAAGTAAAAATAGTAACAAATGTGAGCTAGAAGACAAGATACCCAACTAATGATTATTTTCAGGCAATACTCTGGTTACCTGTGTTCTATTACGTGAGAATGAAAGGCATCTCTTTCCCAATAGGGTACAGCTTGTTCATTTAAATAATTATTTACATTATTACATATTTTACTTTTCAAACCACCACAAAAATGCTACTTATAAATAAAATAAGTATAGTGGAGAGTGAACTCTGTATCTTCCATAGAAAGAATAATGTCTAAAATGAAAAAATACCACGTAAGCATATTTTTTAGAATATATATGTTAATTTAAGAAAAAACAACTAAAAGTTATTTCTGGGGAGTGGGACTCTGGTGGTAAGACATAATGAGGCACAGATTGTTATTTTTCATTCAGTCTTCGACTTCTAAACTCCTACGTAAATTATTATTTTGAATTAACGTTCAGTTAAGAAAAAGAAAAGCCATCTAAATTAAAGTATGAGACATTTAAAGAGAGAATATCAATAATGTGTATTACTTACCACACTGTATAATTGGCAGCATTTAACTCAATGGCATCTCTTGTTAGTTTAAAAGCTCGTTCACTTCTTTCATCACGCTGCAGAACGGCCCGGAAATAATCATAAACATCTCTAACTACAAATGGAGCACAAAACTACATTAGGGCTATCTTTCTTGTTTAAAACTAGCATTATAATATAAACTGTTATAACTTATGAGGAAAGATATTTTACTCCATTATTTAGAATAAGCAAAAGAAAGTCAAATGACTGTGTGAATGCCACCCTGAAAATGCTTTAGTGTCACAGCCACAGTTTCTAAAAACTTGTGTCCTTTTTCACTCAGCCTTGGTTTGTGAGATCTGTCCATGTTATTATAACAGATCTGGATCCTCTTGATGGTTATACAGTTGAATATATTTTATTTACCCATTCTCCAAAGTACAGATGTAGAGGAAATAGAGGTACAGAGAGGTTAAAAATTAAATAACTTGTCCAAGATTACAGTGCTAGCAAAATTAACTTAGAATTTGAACCAGGTGATCTGCCTTTGAAGTCTGCCCTTTTAATCTCCTAATACATCTCTTCTAATGTCATATGCCATGCCAGAGTGAACCCAGAATGTATCACAGAAGTGACAATTCAAGGTTGTAGGATATGGGCATTTTCCAGCTTTACATATGAGCATTTCTCTGCTTTCCAAAGTGGCTGAACATATGAAAACTACCATCTGAAATATATGTATCTGTTCAGCTGTCCTGATACTTGATATATAGTTTTATCTTCTATTTAATTCATGGGTAGAAAATGGCATTCCCATTTTAATTTGCATACCTCTCATTCCTAATGATAATGGATTTTCCCCCTATTTAATGGCCAATGGAATTTTTTTCTGTGAACTGCTAGTTCATACCCTTTGTTCATTTTTTGATTAGCCTGTTTCCTTAACCTTTTGTGGGAATTCTTTATAAAGCTCTAAATATCAGTCCTGTCTTATATATCTTTTTGCATATTTCTACTTGCCTTTTAATTTGTTCATGGTGTCTTCTGTTTTACAAATTTTAAATTTTGATATATTCACCTATCAATTTTTGATCAGCAGGTTATATTTCTCCATCATTTCCTTTGTGGCTTCTTATCATGATATAGGTAAGCATTTAATATGTTGTTTTTTTTACCCTGCAAAAAATGTTCTTATTTTTAACCCCAAAATAAATGTATGATTGTATGTTTTCTCCAACATTTTTAATATAGGTACTTTATGAATCTAAAATAAATTGTGGTTTTCATTTCTCTCATCACTAGTGATTTTACCATCTGTTCATAGATATTTCTATTTCTTCTGGTGAATTATATCTTCACATATAACATCTCTCACAGTGTGGAAGTTTTGCATTTTTATGCAGTTATACCTTCTGATCTTTTCCTTAATTAATTCTGAGTTTTATATCTTGCCTACTAATACCTTCTCTTCACCCCAAGAATGAAAGAGTATTCTCTAATATTTGCTCCTAGTATGTTTACAGTTTTATTTTAGAACTTTAATTCTTCTGTAATTTATTTTCATTCATGTAAGATATGAGATAGCGATATAATTTTTCTTATATCCAAATGCATAGCCAACTGTTACAAAACCATTATTTGATTAATGCATGTTTTTAATATAGGTATGAGATGTCCTTTTTATCAAATATTAAGTTCCCATTTATATTGATGATGTATTTTTAGGTACCTAATTAATCTATTTATTTCTACACCAGTTTCATGTTAATTATTTTTAGTAGCACATTTTCATATTTGGTAAGGCAAACCCTCACACCACTATTCTTCCTCTTCAAACATTTCTTGGCATTACTTCATAACTGAAAAAAACAATAAACGCCTTTTGTAACAAAGGAATGATCCTGGATAACAAAGCCTTAATTGAAAGATATATATATACGCATACACATAAAACCACAAAACTACATTCCATTTTATTCATTTCTGTCCTAAAAGAACAACTAACAATTCACATTTGCATGACCTTCAATTTACAAAGCATTTTCACATTCATTATGAAAGAATGATACTTTGTGAAAGAAAATAATCCACTCATTTTAGTATCAGTAAATGTATTCCAACTGAGTCTAACACTTCATTGCCAAAATATATTTCAATATGCTCATGTTTCAGCAAACAATGTTTTCTAAATAAAATAGTAGCTCATTTATCTTTATCTTACATGCATATTAAATAGTAAATAAAAAGCACAATCACATAATAGCTATTATGTATTATAACATTCAATACTTATACTTAGAATATGTCCACTCTGTACAAAATAAAATTTTTAATCATAAAAATTATAAAAGAACACTTATGTTAGCTTATCGTAAGTCATTTAGGTCTTTATTAGACAAAAATCTATCATCTACCTGGCCATATAGTTGTGAATTTAAACTCTGCAACTAAGTTTGACTTTTCCTAATAAAAATAAACTTACATTTTTCACTATAAATGATCTGGACCACTGGATTGGGGCCATCGTTCTGTGGCACTGGATCTATATCAGCCCATTCTGCTCTGTCCCTGAAATATACATATATTTTTTTCAGTGATTATATTCAAACATATAAGAAAAAGAACTTTAGTGCTTTTAAAAATGGCAACAATTACACTTACATTAATACTAGTAGCTTAAAAATATCTTATAGAGTCTTCATGACCAAGTTTTGCTAATAAAGTAAGTTTTCAAATTTAAAGCTTTTACATAAGTAGAAAAACATGTTTCTGCATCATGTGCATAATAGTTTTAAATTAGAACTCAATTAATTCATTGGTCCAATATAACTCTGGAGTCATCATTTTTAAAAACTTGAATAACAATTTACTAGGAATTGACATTTTAAAAATCAAAGTAAACAATTTACTGTATACTGAAAAGTGCTCTAAGTGATCATTAGAGAGCAGGTTCTGGAATCTGCAACTATTTGAGCTGAAATACTGGCTCTACCACTTATTAGCTGTATGACTTTGAAAAAGTTATTTAACCTCTCTGGGCCTCAGTTTCTTCATTTATAAAATGGAATTGATAATACTACCAACCAACTTTAGAAGGCTGTTTGGAGGATTAAGCCAAGCACTTAAAAAGTGCATAATAGTAAGCATATAGTATACAGTAACTATATAATATTGCTATGCTTAAATATTTATATGCTACATATTATAAATATGATAAATGTATACAGTCAGCATTCAATGACTACTCTCTTTATCAATGCTAAAATAACGTTATAGTGGCAACAACGGGTGCCTACAGACATTTGTGTAAACTGCCCCGTGTGACCAAATTTGTTTGAACTACTTTACTTACATTCTTTTCCTTTCACCAATTTTTTAGTTCTCTATACTGATCAGCTATTGACAGCAAAGATTCTGTGGCATCCAGACAATCCTGAAATTATGTCCACTACATAAGGAAAAATACAAGGGAAAAAATTACCTGAGATGTGAGACCTAGTGCCTGGGAAAGTGGCGTGGGAAAGGTAAGGAAGGCTGTCATTTAGTCATTGGGAAATCAGACATAGCCAAGTGAATAAAGCTGAGTATTTCACAATTCAGAGGGGAAATATGAAGGATATGGGGCCACCCCAACCAATTTAAAACAGTAAAACATTAATTCCAATAACAAAATATGGATAGTGACTTTCACTCATTCATAAAAACAAGGCAGAAAAGCCATCTAATGGGTTACCTAGAACTACAGGAGAAAAAAAATAAGACAAAAAGAAAAATAAGACCTAAGAACTCATTTGCTTCTCTGCAGGTTCAGCTGGATCTAGGGAACCAGGATTATTATAAGAAAGCAAAGAACTGATGAGGGTCTATAGAACTGGATGTTGACAAAGAAGGGGAGGAAAGGCAAAAAAATTACAGCAGTACCCAATAACTGCCTACTTCTATTATGTACGAGGCAATGTTGAGATGTATACGAAAGTTTAAGGAACAAATAAATATCTTTTCATCCTTATAGCCTAAGTAGATGTCTGGCTGATGCTAGGCGCTAAAATGAATGACGATGTCCCAGTCCTAAAGATCTTATACTAGCTCGTTCTGTTTCAGCAAAACAGTGAGAAACTCTTAGACCCTGTTTTTAAAGTGAGCAAATCTGGACCTTATTTAAATCATTATTTCCTGCCAGGTTATCACAATGCACCCAAACCCTTCCGTATTCAGTCAGGCTATCAGGTTATCTTTATTGGGAGCATGGAAGAGAGCGGGAGATTTCTTAAATTCCTGAATCACGACACCTAAACAGCCTAGGCGTGCTGTCCAGTGTTCTGTAGTATCTATGCTGCTTGGTGTCCAGCCGCTTCCCTGACTCTAGGTGACAGCGATGACTCCGGGGAAGCAGCAACCCAACCCCTACAGGAGCGCAAGGGCCGCGGGCGGGCCCTGACCCCGCCGAGCGCGCCCCCGGCCGGCCCGACAGCGAGGCCGCGGAAACTTCGGTCAGACTCGCCGACCCGGAACCGCTACCCAAGTGAAGCCCCCGCCTCCGAGGGAAGGGCCTCCGACTCAGAAGCCCTGCTGTGGGCGTTACCTGTACAGGACATAGGTGGGTGAGTCCAGGCTCAGGAACCCGTCGTCCATAGGGGACGCCACTGCTTCTCCCGCCTCGGCCGCCATCACTTCTTCCTGCTGCTGGGGCGGCGGGGTATGCGGCTGGGGCGGTGGCGGCTCGGGCTGACCAGGCTCGCTGCCCTGCGCAGCCTCTCCGACACCCTCTGTGGCCGCCATCTCGCCTCGGTCCACAGCGGAGTTGGCGGCAGAGGCCCCGCCCCTCTACGCCCCGCCCCTGTCTTTCTTCCCCAGCCCGGAGCAGCCCACTTCCGGGTTTCTAGCTTTCCTACCATAGAGATGTGGGCCAGAGAGTACTTGCGGCTCTATACCTCTCCCTGACCCTCTGTTGGGTGTTTGTCTGTGGGTGAGGAATTGCTACTATTCCTGGGGGCTCCAGGTTTCCCCTTTGTCATCCCATCTGTAGGCCTTGCCAAATGCTTGTAGTGGTATTTGGTGTGGGTGAAAAAGGGGCCACATACCAAACCTGACAAGCTCAGGGGAGGTCAGTATGGTGGGCATAAACTCAGACTGAAAGTAACCACACACGGTGTTCTAAACGTAAAAATTCCTAACTAGAAGCTGGTCATGGCAGATAGTCATGTCTTAGGCCTGTAGTTTCCTTGACAAAGGTCAAGCTTTACCATAAGTGAGTGTGTCTATTGTGTTTTTGTATCCAAGCTAACATACCTTTGAAATGTCAAGTATGCTTTTCCAGACCTCTTAGGGCACAACCACTGCACCAGAGCAGGAGCACTGTTATATTGTTCTCTGAATATCATCTCTGTGTGCTGCAAATGTTAATCACTATCCTATACCTACCAATGTAAAGAAGTGTCTCTTAGTTTTACTCTTTATTCAGTCTCAGAGATTGCCCTGCTTTGATATGTCCCTCCCCTTTAATCTACCACCATTGGATTTCATGTCACCCTTCTTATGTCTCTTTGATTCTAAACTGCTATTCTCTGGAGCAATTTTCTCAATCCCTTGAGATTTTGCTTTCTGGCAATTGTCATCACTTTGGCTCAAATAAACTCATAAAAATTCTCTACTGGTTTGGATGTTTATGTTGACATTGGGGAGGTGTTAGTGTTGTTAGATTCCCTCAGTATGGGAGATGGCTTCTTTTGGACAATCTTTAAAACAATAGATAAGGGTATTTGGCTTACAGCACCCACTCCTCCATGCCCTCCTGCATTTCAAGGAACTGGCCTCCACATTAACCTTTTAACCATTTAACCATTTATGTTCCTTGTACATTTTTTTTTTTTTTGGATGCTAAAAGTTTATACCACAGACTTAAGTAATCCGGGATTTTTGTCTTTTTAAAAATTTTATTATTAGTTTCACATGTACGGTACATTGGTTAGACATTTATATAGTTTATAAAATGATCCCCCTAACTGCTCTTTCTTTCCTGGCTCTCTGCCTAGCCATTACATTAATGCTAACTGCATTCCCCATGCCATGCTTCCCATCCCCGTAACCATCTATCAACTACTAATTTGTACTTCTTTAACCTTTCACCCCTTTCTTCCAGCCCCCCAACAACCCTCCTCTGGTGTCACCAGATTATCCTCTGTAGTTGTGAGTCTGTTTTTGATTAGTTTGTTCTTTTTGTTCCTTAGATTCCACATGTAAGTGAAATCATATGGTATTTATCTTTCTCTGTCTGACATTTCACTCAGCATAATAACCTCTAGGTCCATCCATGTTAATAGAAGGATTTCATTTTTTTAATGGCTGAGTAATATTCCATTGTATACATGAAGCATAACTTCTTCATCCAGTCATCTGTTGATGGCCATTTAGGTTGCTTCCATATCTTGGCTATTGTAAATTGCCTTCCTTTCCTTTTTTTGGGGGGCATGTATCTGCTATTCTGCTATTGTGCATTGGTATATTATTTTGAGGTGTAGGCACTTGAAAAATAGCAAATCCAAGGATGAACATTCCCTGAGCACCCCCTTATCTGTCTAAAGACAGATCCTCCAAAAGGAACTCAACTGTCATAAATCCTCTCCCCAGGAGTTTTGAAAATAGAAGTGGACAGCACTTCCAGATAAACTTTATCACATACTATCTTATCTCCCATATATTCTGCAAGGGGCTCATTCATCTTTCCCCAAAATCATTTACTCTTCCTTAAGACATCTTCATTGCCCCTCCCCTTTCTTATTAAGATGGTATTTAAGCCTGAATTCTAAGCAACTTCAGGGATTTAACTAATTTTTCTCTAGGTGTCTCCCATGTACACATGAGGTATTCATGTAAACAAGCCTACGTTTGTTTTTCTCTTGTTAACCTGTCTCTCATTACAGAGATCTCAACCAAAAACTCAGAAGGGTAGAGGGAATGTTATTTTTCATCCTTTATAGTAGTCAGGAAGGTTTTGTGGGGACTGTTTGAGCAGAGACGTGATAAAGTGCATGCCAGGTAGAGAAAACAAGAAATACATACTATGTCCATGCTTCAGTAAGGATGTCATTATGACTGAAGCCTGGTGAATGAAGGGAAGCTATTGGTAGGTGATGTTAAAGAGGAAGCCAAGCATGATGGTAAGAATTTGTGATTTTATTTTTATGGTAGTATAATAGTGACATTTATCTTTTTAGCCATTTTTAAATGTATAGTTCTACTGCATTAAGTACATCACATTGTTGTACAAATATTGCCTCCATCCATCATTTTCATCTTTCCTAAGTGAAACTCTGTACCCATTAAACTACTCCCCATTCCCTCCTCCCTCCAGCCGCTAGTAACCACTATTGTAGTTTTTCTCCATGAATTTGAAGATTCTAGGTACCTCATAGAAATATAATCATACAGTATTTGTCCTTTTGTAACTGGTTTATTTCACTTCGCACAATGCCCTCCAGGTTCATTTGTGTTGTAGCATGTGTCAGAATTTATTTTCTTTAAGGCGGAATATTTTATTGTATGTATAGCCCACATTTGTTTATGCATTCATCTGTTGATGGACCCTTTGGTTGTTTTCACCTTTTGGCTGTTGTGAATAATGAAATGTGTTAGTCCTTGCTGTCATTTCATTTGGGTATATACCCAGAAGTGGGAGTGCTTGACCATATAGTGATTCTGTTTCTTTGAGGAACTGTTTTCCATGGCAGTTACACAAGGACTCCAATTTCTCCCCATACTCACCAATGCTAGTTATTTCTTATTTTTTGATAACCATTCTAATGAGTGTGAAATGGTATCTATTGTGCTTTGATTTGCATTTCTCTCATGATTAGTGATGCTGAACATCTTTAATGTCATTTGTGGTATTTGATTTTAAGTAGAGATAAAAAGAAACTCTAGAAATAAAAAGTACATGATGTCATTAACAGCATGGCAGATTAGACATTACAGAAGAAAAGATTAGTGAATTTGAAGACATAGAAATAGAAACAACTTAAAATGAAAAAGAAAAACAACTGAAAAGAGATAAAGAGAGCATCAGTGAGCTGCAGGAATTTAGCGTACTAATATATGTGCAACTAGAGTTCCCAAAGGAGAGGAGTGGGGAGACAGAAAAGTATTCAAAGAAACAATGGCTGCAATTTTTTTAAATTGGAGAAAAACTATAAACTTACAGACCCATGAAGCTCAGTGAACCCCAAGTGCAAGAAATGTTAAGAAAAATACATAATGGCATATCAAAATCAAATTGCTTAAAACCAGTAATAATATTTAATCAGCCAGAGTAAAAAGACACACTATGTACAGAAGAACAAACAAAAATGAGGGAAGATTCTTATTGGAAGCTGTGCTAGGCAGCCTCTAAGATGATCCCTAATGATCCCACCTCCTGCTGCTTATGGCTTTGTAAAACTCCTCCCCTTGAGCGTGGGCTAGACCTCGTGACTAGCTTCTTATGAACAGAATATGGTAAAAGGATGGGATGTTATGTCAGATTACAAGATTATGATTTCCAACATGTTTACTCCTCCCCTTGCCTTTATGTCTTTCAGAAACCTCATTCTGAGGGAAGCAAACTGCCACATTGTGGGCTGTGCTATGGGAGAGGTTCAAATGGCAAGGAATTTATGTCTCAGGCCAATAGCAAGCAAGGGCCTGAAGCTTTCTAACAGTTATGTAAGTGAACTTGGAAGAAGATTCTCTCGTAGTTCACCTTTGAAATGACTAAAGCCCTGGCTGTGTGTCATTAAGGAAATAAAAATGAAAACCATGGGATACTATTATATACTTATTAGAATGGCTAAAATTAAATGAACTGATCAAAACCATGATAAGATGCCACTTACACCCATGGGATGTCTAGAATCAAAAAGAGGGACTCAAGTACTGTCAAGGATATAGAGGAACTGGAACTTTCATACTGCTAGTGGGAACATAAAATGCACAACTACTTTGGAATATAGTTTGGTAGTTGTTTTAAAAAATTAAGCATACCCCTACCATATGATTCATTCATTCCATCCTAGGTGTTACCTGAGATATGAAAGCACATGCCCATAAAAGGCTTGTAAACAAACCTTCGTAACCGCTTTATTTGTAATACCTCAAATTGGAAACAACTCAAATGTTCAACAGGCAAATGATTAAATAAATTGTGGGATATCCATACAATGGAATACTACTCAACAATAAAAAGGAATGAACTATAAATTTTAAATTATGCTGAAGGAAAAGCAGCCAGACAAAAATGAGTACATACTAGTTCTATGCAAAATAGTCTATAGTCAAAGAAAGCAGAGAAATAGTTGTCCAGAGATGGGGATCAGTATAAGGAAACTAAGAGAGACTGAAAAAACTTTGGGGGGCAGTGGATATGCTCATTTTGACTCTTGTCGTGATTTGTCATGTGTATCCATTTCAAATATAAAATTGCACTTTAAAAATATGCAGATTAAAAATGAACAATTTATTAATAAAGACAGTTTGAAAATATAAGAAAAAACAGCATTTTTTTATGTTAGTGTGAAAGATTCAGTAGAGGAAAAAAAATGAAATATGAGTTGAGGGTGTAAATCTCTGAAAATATGTCCTTTAGGAGAAGACATCTATTGTACAAATGGAGGACTCTGGCTAGGATTATGTACAGTTCATCACTACGCATAAGACATTCCTACTTTGGACAATTTCCTTAAAATATAGTCACTAAAATTAACTACCAGAGTAAGGGGTAAAAACATTTTATAGCTGATGCCACATACAATTAGATACCTGTCAAAAGAAGTACTAGTGCATTTTTGGCTTTTCAAACTTACCAGGATTCTGTGTAATTAACTATGTGAGGTATTGTTCCTATTGAAGTTACGTACCTGATTATTCTGCACCAATGTTAATGTATTTGACACATGGATTGGAAAATGGGGAGAGATTTTGACTTCAGAAGATGATCTTCATAGAAACCTTTCTTTTCTTTGAATCCAAACCAGTAGCTGTGGTAACTTGGTTAGTCCTCCACTGAGAAGTGTATGTGATCATCCCCTTGAACCTGGTCTTACTGCTTTGCAGTTTCCAAGGGTAGGTCCTAAGAAACTATAAAGCTTTCACCTGGGTCTCTGGGAAGTCTGGCTCTGGGGAAAGCTAGCTTCATGAAGTCCATCTACCCTAAGACTTCATTTTGTGAGTGTCCAAACTAGTCATGTCAGGAGGTTGTGTTGAGTTGCCTGACCAGCCCTCAGGTGTTCTGTCCATATCAGTCAGGGTACAAATTTGTGAGAACAGCCTTCAGATGACTCTCGCTTCAGGCATCATCTAACTTCAACCAAATGAAGAATCCCAATTGAGAGCAACTTAAACTTTCTCCAGACTTGAGAGAGATAATACGTTATTTAAAGCCATTAAGTTTTGAAGTCGTTTGTGATGTAGCATAAACGTACTTAAGGCAAACTGGCAGACTTTAAGCTGGGATACTTCTTTTTGGGAATTTTTCTGTGTTGGGCCCCTTTGATTATACAAATTTTTGAAGACAAATGTATTTTTTTCCGTTTAATTTTTGTGATTCAACCTACCTTTTCATCCCTTCTCCTCTGCTTCAATATTAAATACCCAGGACACTCAATAAATGCTGAACTTTATATGGTTACCTCCATGCTAATGAATGAAGAAAATATATTTAGATCTTTCCAACATTAAAATGCCACATTAAATGCACATTAAAATAAGCACTATTTTGGCTACATGCAGACTAGTTTTTAAGTCTTGGTGCTAAATTCACTTTTGAATTGTTTTAATGTAAATATAACCAATTTCTACACTGCTACTACCACTGTACATAACACTGAAGATGCCATATTTTAACAAGAAGCCAATGTTTAGGGTGAAGGTGGGAAAAACGGTGAATTGTAAGGGTCTACAAGACAAGAAGAGGGGCGCCTATTGTCTAAGTAGTACGCTAACAATAATGCTTTACACTGTTAAACAATGCAAACACTCTGCCATTGGTTCTTGCTGTACTGCCTGTGGCAAGGCTGATCATGTTAACACGTTAACTCTAAGGGGGAGAATATGTGTTTAACTTTGTCCCTAAGAACTTTGGACAATCAGTTTACAAATATTAAGTACCAGCCTAAATCAAAACAAAATCCATCACAGGTACTGGAAAAAAAACTTAAAGAATATTCCTGATTGACAATAAATCAGTGACATAATCTTTAAATTGATAGAACTCTTTGTCAAGTGCAAAAGACAAATGGACAAATACTATTAGACAATGATTAAATCTATGTTTGTCATGATTTAAGAGCAGAAAAAAAATCTCAGCTGAATTTTTATACAAGTCTTTATTTACAACTTGTTTAACAACTGTACACTTTTTGCAGCCTTGAAAACATTTTTGTACTTGAATGGGAAAATATAGTTTGACCAAATCTTAACTTTATTCTTCATATACATATACATATATTATATGCATACATATAAACATGTACATATAATTAATATCACAACAAGTTGGCAGTCATAAAATTAAAATGATTAAGTGATATCAAAAGGAAATATAAGATCTCAAAAAAATTAAAAATCTGTCTTATGGTGCTTTCTTGGACTTTATATTTTTGACTTTAGTAAAAAATTTCTTAATGAGGCTCTCTAACAGGTCATTCACCTCAGAAAACAGTGAGAAAATCCACCAATCTAACACAGAAGTTTACCAAGCTGGTAAACTTAACAGTGGAAAAATACTTGGATGCCATTATGTACAATGTTGCTAATGCTGTATTGATTCCACTAGTGAAATGAGAAATTGAGAGTCCTAAGTAGATTTCATTTTGGGGTTATAATGACAAAGAATGAAATTGTGAAATTATAAATTCAATAGTCAACCAGAAATAAAAATATACCTAGCAATATCCTTTTTTGCAAAGGCTAAACTGCAAGGTGGTAACTACAATGTCAAATATGAAACTAACAATTCACAGAATAATCAATAATACTTAAGACATGAGTATAAGGCTTTAGAGCTGAGTTGTAATCAATACAACTCCAACTCCAATGTACTAAGGTGTTTTCCAGCTCATCTGAAAAGTTTAAAATATACTCTACTCTAGGGGGGAAAAAAGCCTCTTTCTATCCCCAAATCTTTGATAAAATTTATTAATCAAAATAAGGCAAATTATTAAATATGTCTGAATTTACCATTCATTATACAAACAAAAAGTGGGTGTTATAAATGGTGAGGCAACTGTCAAAACATGAACACTGCATAATAAGATAAACCTGGAAATTATCTTCTGAGCACAAAGCTTTCTGAATTACACATAACCTATAAACAGCAAAGTTAGTGACAGCAATGACAGTGTAGTGCATCGGAATTTTAAATAACTAAGGCTATTAAAAAACAAAAGGCTTTTTTATTTAAAAAATTAGAAGGCCTCGAATCATTGATTTGTAATTGTATACAGTCATTTCCTATATTTATAATAAAATGCTATTTCTTATTTCAAGCACAATGAGATCTTCCCTTAACTAATGAGTCTCTGTAGAACACATATTAAATTAGGCCATCAAAAAAATAAACTCAAATCATACCATTTAGTCATCTGAACTTGAACGAAAAAAGAATTTCATCGTAATTTGCTTGGAATTTGATACTTGATTTAAAAAATGTTTAAACTAAGTTTTAACTAAGTACCAAGCTAACCCAAAAGAATTATGATTAGTCTCTTATTTTCATTAAAAAACTCAAAGATGCATTCCTGTAGATCCTTTTAGTTATGTTAAGCACTTTAGTAAAAGGCCAAATAAATTAGTAAATATTAAAAAATGTTTCATTAACTAAGTGACTGAAATAACTTGAAGTAATTCATAATCTAGCTTATTAAGAGCAAGAAACTATGAAGAAAACCAAATAAATTATTTGGATCTTGATGTACTTTTAAGGTAGAAGATAATCAACTGTGATTTTGAGGACATAACTAAAAATCTGTTAGCAAATTTTGTCAGCTCTCTATATATTTAAAAGTAATGAAAGAGAAGAGTATGACGTTTATTACTTTTTATTTATAAATAAATTAAGCATCCATCAGTTTCTGCTCCATGTTAAAAACTATGCGTCATTAATGTTAAGATACCACATAAAAAAGGAAAAAAAACCTGAAGACACTAAGTTATGATTTATGAAATGATTTAATTATATTACTTGAAAAGTAAAGTGCTGAGAATCTGTTTAAAACTATATATTGAAAACTAGTTTCAAAAAATGGGGTTTTAATTTTCCCAAGGTCTTTAAAAAAAGGGCTGGTGTTAATCTTAATAAAATAGTTTTATTCAACTACTGCAGTAAATCTGAGTCATGCTAAGGTAACTGAATACCTTTATTTTGTCCTTATTTTCTCTCTGGGTATTACAGCACTGGCAAAAAGTATTTTCTGCAATGATGAAAATGTCTCTATCTGTGTTGTCCAATGTAGTAACCTCTATCCATGTGTGGCCACTGAAACACTTAAAGTGTAGCTAGGTAACTGGGGAATTAAATTTATAATTTTATTTAATTCAAATGTAAATTGTCACTAGTGGCTCATGAATTGGACAATGCAGGTCCAGAATCTATTCTTATTTGGATGGACAGGAAGCCAGTGGAAGATAAAGACAATTAGGAGGCCACCTAGCCATTCAGCAACTAATTAGTAGATATTTAAAACACATTTTGTCCTCTTGTGTGTTTGTGTGTTCGTGTGTGTGTGTGTGTGTGTGTAATTTTTTACTCTGGAAGGACAAAAAGCAGCTTTTCTCTCAAAGGTCAGAGCCTAGACTTCTCTATTTCAGTGTTGCTCTCTTTTAGGTGACCTGTCTAAGCAAAGCACATCAGTAGAATAGGAAATACCGCAGAATACTAAACTTTTCACACTATAAAAACATTTCTCTCATTTAAAAACACAGTGTAAAACAAAACTCTAAGACCATGTTCTTATGAGCAAATCTTCCTATACTTTGGCAGTAATCATGTGTTGATGCTTATGTAACAACACATATTTCAGTACTTTTGGACTATGATTTGAATACTAATATATTTGTTACAAATGGAAGAGAATCCTGACTCCTTAAAACATCTCTCAATTGAACATGCCAAAAACTTTGCTATATGTTATAGAAGAACTAAGAAGATTTTTGTAGTATTCTGCCATCTTTAGTGTGTTCCTTTTCCCATGACCCCACTCCCATCGCTTTCCAGATTTTCTGACTTCACAGCTCCTGGAACCTGGCTGTCTTTATCTTGTCATTGGGTACACCCAATGATGAAGAAATTAAGAAAATTAAGTACAGTTTGTAAGTTTGTATTAGGAGACAGGGAAATCAAAGCTAAGAACATCTTCTGATTCACCAGAAGATTATATTTTATTACTGCAACTCCAGAAAACAAAGTTTCAAGGGTGTCTGCATTTGAAAAGAACTTGGTTTCATGAGTGATTAACTTATAAAAAGAGTCCTATTAATGTGAAATACAAAATATAATTCATGCCTCATAGCCCCAACCCTATTTCGACTAGATTTCCAGACTTAGAATTTCAGATCTGACTTTTAAAATTTCAAGAAGAGCACATAGCCCATTTATTTGGACAATCTTTTACATTCTTCTTAGTGAGTGCTCCAAAATAAGGAAAAGAACCCCTGTGGAAAAAATAAGTAGGACGTGCCACAGAAAGGTACAAGGAAAGTAATGATCTAATATTAGTAAAGTGCTGTGGCTCTTGGAGTGAAAGATAAATAATACATAAATGATTAGGAGTAATGGTAAATAATATTAAGATACTTATCTCTACTAGTGACATATATAAAATAAACACAAGATAAAATGTATATACAGTAATCACTGCCCATAGGTTGACAAACAGACCAAGAATAAACACAAGTCCCTTTTATTACAATTGCTAAACTAATTATTTTCATTTGTCAAATTAGAGATCTCTAAAATGATAATGCCTGCTCAGAAATCTTCCACATACATTATTTAAGAAATTTAAAGTACGCTTTGGTAATTTTCTTTTTCTCACTTTGAGACTGTTCTTCTCATGATATTTACTTCTTCCTTTAACTCCTCTGAGTAGATATAATTTGGGGTATTTGATAGCCCCACAGACCTAAAAATCTTCGGGATATGGATACCTTCTCTGATGATTTCATCTTCAGACCCTAAACATCTAATTCAGACCTTGGTGTTAATATATATCAGGGCTCTCCTTGAATATATATATTTTCAAATATTTACTCTTGCCTTCACTGTGAAGAAAATTTTCTGTGGAGCTACTATGCATAATTAAGGAAAATAATAAAATTGAGCCTATGGTTTGTAAACTAGATAAAGCAGCAGATCTAGGTAACTGTTAGAAAGTGATTTTCCAGCCACCACAGATTTCTTCTCATCTCATCAAGTTATAGTATCCTTAATGGCCTTAAATCACTACTTTACGTTTAGTAATGGGTTAACATTTTCAAAATGAAAAGAGATGCTTTCTCCTCCAACAATAACATATACAGTTAACAATGCTCACTGAAGGGAAGGGCAATTAGAAAATATATTTTTGTCTAGTCTTTTTAATTCAATGATCATATAATAAAGTTAGATAATTTTCCATAAACTATTACTTTAGGAACACTTGTTAAAACAGTGTAAGTTTTAATTGTATTACTATTTCCATCTGTCTGGATATTTGTTAATAATGAGGCCATTTCTTATCCCGATAATCCATTCTACTCTCTAGCAATCGATTTGCCTTAAGAGCAGTTGTTACTTTCTCAGATTTCTATGCTCACGTATATACAGCATACAAACTTATGTTATAGACTATTGTTGGGAAATATTAGAAAACAGAAACATACTGTAGACATCACATAATTGCTAATAATATAATTGTTAGAAAACATTTATAGATCTCCCACAATTGCCAAAACTTATATACTTGCCATAATTAGGTTCAGGTCTCTAGTTTCTCAACCTAATGTCCCTTTTCTATCATTTTAAGTGCACTGTGAAGAGTCCAAGAATAATTCAAGATAACACAAAATACAAATAGGTGTTTATATTCATAAAGATCATATAGATTGATAAAAAGTTGTTTAAAAACAAAATAATGAGTACATACTTCCCAAGAACATAATAAGCGATTTAAAAGAGATGGATGTCATCACATTTGTGCTGTCCTTCATTTTATAAAAAGGAAGCTAAATATTACTGCTTCCGTGATTTGAGGGAATGGGGCGGGGTAGAAAATAGCTGTGTCAGTAACAATTTCAAGTTTTTTAGGCTTCTGAGAAATGAATGCCATTTATTGCAAAATTTCAGCACAATAAAATTACTGTGCTGAAATCAGACAATAAAACCTTTTCAAGTTTTCCAATAAAAGGAACATATACCAATTATTATTTAAATATGCTTTATAGAAAGTAAAAATTAGATGACAGATATATTGAGAATAACGTTCCTCTTATAAAAACCTCATGATATAAAACACCGAAATCATTGTAGTTACAAAGAATAAGCTCTGAAACTTCTGTCTAAATGTAATGAAACTGGGCTGTACAACTATCAAAATCAGCTGCCATTTTGACTGATAACTATAAGAAAAGAGATTATCATTATTAAATGGAAAACCCTTTTAACTAAAAAGAGAAAAATAAAAACATGCTAAAAATAAGTTTCAAAGTTTCTGATATCCCATTTTTCTTTTGATGAGTACAATACACTCTTTTATCCTACTTCAGGATATCACATAGGCTTCACTATTGAGAAGTACAATGTTACATTAGTTTCACAGCCATTTCTAGGGAAAGAGTCCCTTCATAATACAAGGCCAAAAGGCCAAAATATCCTTCCATAGTTTAATGAACTGACAACAAAAAGCATTTTGTCTTGAGATTGTTACTTTGCTCTTAGCCAAAACAAGATGCCAGGTAGTCTTCTCCTTTTTTAGGATCAGTTGTTCTGATCCATGGGTCTGTGAACTAGCTAGGTTTATACTAGCTGTGGTTTGTGGATGCTTTTTCAGATAAATCTCACAGGTTTCAACTGAGGATAACTGTAACATTCCTGGAGTCTGAGATCTAGACAATTGGAGATTAAATGCAGAGATAAGATAATTTTTAAAATTTAGATTTTTTTTTCAAGATAATTCCTATAATGGGATAAAGATTTTCAAGTTTTTAACATGGCATCATCTTTAAAAGATGAATGCTTATCTGAGAGGAAGAGACACTCAGAATAATTCATATCATTAATAAGAACAAACAAAATTGTTATTAAAAAAGAAATGCAAATAAAGTAGATCATAAATAAAATGTGTCTTTTCTTCAATTTAACTCATCTTTCACTTATCACTAATTGCTGATCCATTTACACAGCATAAATTTTCATGCCTTTGTGAAAACTAATGAAATATAATATATAGGCTGATGTTTCTGACTGAATAACATTTAGTTTAATTTTGTACAACTGACCTTTTATTATATAAGTAAAACAATAAAAACTTAAACAAATTACAGATAATATTCCCTCTTTATAATTTAATCATCCCATAAAGCCAATTTTTGCCAGGCTAGGCCTGGCTATCTAACAGAAATAATTCAACCTTGATCAATTTCGGTACATTGGTCCTTTATTTAGGGACTTCTTTTTCTTGATTACTATCGAGTTATTAGACAAATGATATCAGATATCAAATCTTTGCAAGTTTTTAAGTACGACTGTATTATTTATTCTCTTTCTAGATGTGGTTATCCATAATATTTGCTGGATTTGTTTTTCCCATTGTGAATTTCTTAAAAACACAATGCAAAACATAAATGTTATGCTTTAATGTTCCTTAGTCAGTCTTTGTATTTTCTTACCCTGGTTAGAAGGAAAACAAAATAAGCTTTTGTTTATAAGAATTTGGACTCTAGGCTGATGGCTCACCCCAACCTAATGAATAACACTGTACTTACTTCACTGCTGAGACCAGGACTTGCTCCCCTGTCTAAATGAACTGTGGCTGCATGAAGCTACTGTATATAAGAAGTTTGTAAAAATATAGCACAGAAGAGCTCACATTTAGATAAAGCACCCAATGTCTTTTAACTTCTGACATCCCATGCATCATCACAAACCTCCTGAGAAATTATTAATCATTACTGGAAACAGAAATTTCATAAATCCTGTCCAAAGCTGGGCAAGGGAAACAGGGTTGTCACTGTTACAGCTACGTTTTACTTCTAACATATTTTTTTTAGAAATAATTTCTTCTATGTAGTAAAAGTGATGTACTAAACTTTAATGGGACAGTAAAGGAGAATGCAAGTTATACTTGTTTCAAAAGAATAGCATGAAACAGATGCTGATGAAAAATGTATAAACCACCTTTAAAACCTTTTCAAACATTTAGAGGCCAATATCTGAGTAGGTAGGTAGCAAAGGGACCAGGGCTGAGGCAGTAATTAGAGAACTAATATTAAAAACCTGTAATCTCATGAGATTTAACCCTTTTAATGAATAGTTCATAGACTCTTTTATGTTTATTTACCTTATTCTGTAGGTATAATTTCCAATAATTTAAATTTTACCAAGGTTAGTGTTCACAACCTGTTTTAAAACAGTTGAGAAATGAGGGGCTGGGGGTAAGAACCATTTAAAATAGTTTTTAATCTTTTATTGTTAATGAGGTCAGCTTGAGCCTCCTAAAACCCCACAATACATTCTACTCGTGTGATTCTCTCCATTATTACTAATTCTTCCTGCTTTATGGTCTTATCAGGCAGAAGCATTCACATTGCACTTAGACTTCTGTATTTAATGTAAAATTTAGCACAATGCATTGAGTCATTTCTGTGTATATTCTAATACTTCCTTCAAGTAGGATTTCTGAGGACAAATAAAAACACTACTAATTTTTAGGTCAATTTTCTTATAAAAAAGAAAGATTTAAAATTAAGCATTTGAATACAGTTTCTAAAAATTCTTGATTACAGTTGTCTTGATTTAAAGCTACTAATTTGTTAATATACAGAACTAAATGAAACCTGAACTTCCAAATAGCAAGTACATGAAATGAAATTATCTTATTAAGTGACCTATCTACAAACAAAAACAAAACAAAATCTACCTAATTTCAGTAATTTTTTGCTTTTAAAAAATGGGCTATTATGCAAGAAAAAGGCTGGAGGGATACTTAAATATAAATACTTAAGTCAATGGGGAAAGTCTGGGCAGAGGCATTTCATTTTCGAATAAGTGATAGTTTACATTTATATAGCACCTTATATAGTCAAAGTGCTTTACAATCATTATTACTTGACAGTCATTCATCAATGTAAATAAACATGGTTTACAATCTATTAACAAATCTAAGCACTTTGGGACAACCAAATACCCAAGAGAATTTGTTCAGTAGCAAATTCTTGGACTAACACATAGAATTAAGGGAAAAATGTAAAAGACCTGCCACAACATCACTTATTAATCTTAATGGCTGATATTAACATGTGAAGTATTAGGTATTATTGAAAAATAGAAGGGTTTATATTAATAAGTAAAACAAATGAGTTGCAAGTCAACAAGAAGTTGCTTAAAAGGTAAGGGTACCTATTTCTCATAAGCATACGAAAAATAAATCTTTTAGATGTGGAGGGCAATTAAAACTATGAATATCAGCCACACTGCCAGAATTTGATCCTCAGTTACTGTGACATTCCCAAATCAGAAAAAAATTAATGCACTGCCTCATTTTTTTTCTCTTGTAATCCCTCCCCAATAACCTAACCAATGCATTCACTTCTACCAGCAACAAGATAGCAGAAAATAATAAAATTCTATATTTGTTTTAAAAATGGTTTCCAAATCTTCAAACAAATTTAATTTCCTATAAAACGATGAAATAATGAATTTTTCCTCTTTAAATAATTCTATCAGGTGCCTTAGGTAAGATCTGATCAGCACCTCTACCAATGTATTTATGTGTTTGCAAAAAGTGCTCTTGCCAACCATTCATTTTATATAGTAAGTATGCAATCATTTGAATTGCATTTGGAAAACAATTGAAAACACAGATTAATACATCATAAAAAGATTAATTCCCTTTAAACAAAGACATTCTTATAAAGCATGATAACACAGAGGCACAATAAAGAATATAAACTGTATATCAATTATTGGCAAAAAATCTAATTCATTACAAAGCCTACACCATTGAGGAAAGGATGTTTTCATACAAAGAAAAGTACTACACTATCATACAACACTTTTAATTGGGCATTTAAAAATTTTTTTGGCACATTAAAAGGAACTGAAAGGACTACAAAATAAAAGACCAAGAAACTAAGACATTACAGATACAGGAGAAACTCCTCAAATGAGAAACAACTAAATAGTAACATAAAATAGAGACAAAAAATAAGCTGGCTGAATTTCCTGAAATGGTGTTATGTATAACAGAAGTATGTTTTGAACACAGGGTGTTTTATATTCTAATGGCAAGACTTGTCTACCTTGCCGTGGCTGGTTGAACATGGCCTGGGTAAGATCTTCTTGTGCTGGTTGCTTGCCTCTGCCTAGCCAGAAAGGACTGCCCTGAACCTGTACTAGCGAGTCTATCTTCAGCCGCCTTTTTATGCAGAGTCATTCCCTATGTAACACAGAGAAAAGAGTAATTAATGAAAAAATAATGGAACATACTCTCACAAAAGAAAATTCCATCATGCAGAATTTGTTACATTGCATCATAAGGCACAATTAGGAATGTTAATTCTGCTCATTGTAGATTAAAATCTTATGGAGACATTTTAGTTCCAAAAATTAGGTACAAATCTTCCTTTGGAAAAATTAAGGCTTAATTTTCTGAATTTACAATAACCAAAAAATAGATAATAGGAACAGATTTTTGGAATATATTACCCATTCTCAATTGTACATTCCCTTTCCAATCAAATTATGAAGTGATTTTCAAAGGAAAAAAGTGCAATTGATTGGTAGCAGTTGATTGATTCAAGGAGTTGTGGAAATCACAGACCATATTTAGAATGGAAAACCATAAATGCACTTCCTGTTTCTTAAGTGGAAGGCACACTAGGTATAATACATACCACCATGCTGTTTTTCTTTCTTCAGGCAGACTTGTATTCTCAAACAAATTAAGAAAAGTTCCTTAAAGCTCCGAAACAAAGGGCCCAACAGAGAGCACGGGTCTTTCTTGAAGACAGGAGGATGGCCTACCAGATTAGAGGGGAGAGGAGCCACAGTTCCTGGGCCCAAAGCACCTTACCAAGCGGGAGGACACCTTGGGCGTGCTCTCTAAAGATGGAGCAATAACAACTGTGACAAGCCTATGGAGGTCAGGAAAAAGGTGGTTTGGCACTCATCTAAGAAGCCAGTGAAGAATCCTACCCAGAGAAATATTGAGAACTGACAGCACTGTTTAATCTCAGCAGTGACTAGATACAGGTAAACTGATGGAAGGAAGTAGAAGGTGGTAACAAGGAAAAATGAGCAGCTGGGAGCCAGGAAGAGTCAGGCAGATAAGTCAAGTTATGTGAAGAGACACATGGCTCTTCTGGAATGAACCGGCAAATTGGCACAGAAGACAGAAGACTAAAACATAAACTTTCCTATCACTAGTTAACTTCTAGGGAAAACACTGGTCATGGCTTTGCATTTTTAATAGAATTGCAGTCTATCACATATACCTAAATACGTAACATTTCTTCATTTTACCAATGAGAAAATCCAGAACAGGTTTTTCCCTCAATTTGAAATGAAAACATTTAAGAACATGAATAGAATTGACAAATATCTATTGGTAATCTTTATTTATTAACTTGTCTACATATATTAACAATTATATTTTATTTAAAACATACTTTTTTTTACTTTCATGTTCTAAGCAACTTATTCAAATTCTTCATACACTTTATAGGACCTAAGTATCCATTGCAAGGCCATTTGCTGAGATACTTAATACCTTTTCCCAGCACTCACTATCTTCACTTCTATTTCAGTTGTCTATGACACATAACTTCCTGAATGTATGTATGAAACTATTACCGGCTATCTTATCTGAACATAACTTGTATGTGTCTGCATGAAGTTACTCCTTCGCTCCCCAGAGAGCTGAAATTTAAGACTATTCCTTAATGCTATATCATAGGATACATATAGTTCCATAGGAAACAAAAAGTATGAAGTCATAAAAATCAATCAAGAACATGAAATTACTAATAAGGATTAAAGGGCAGAGCTCCAAGACAGCTATTACTAATCTTTAAGGAGGGCAAAGAGGAAACAGAATAGGTGGAGTCAGGACTAGTTCCCAGAAAACTTCCTTAAATATATAGTTTTTGTCCTATTTAAAAAATTTTAATTTACAAGAAACCTACATTTGTTAACAATAATAGTATTCTAAATGCAACAGAATTTTCTCTTTTCTTAAAAAAAAGGTGAAAAAAATTTTACCAAGGCAAATACCAATGTGGATATGTCATGAAATTGTAAGAATTTTTGACAAAGATCAAGTCACATTATTAGGAGGTCTGGGACACTAATTTAAAACATAGTATCAATTATAACTGTAAAACAGAAACAATGGTATTGTGTCAATAACACAACTATAGAGTGAGAGGGGGTTGGTGGAAGGAATCTGGTTTGATTTCCTGCCTCGAGAAACTAACATTTTGAAAAGGCAGAAGTGGTCTCAATGGGAAGATGACAAAAAAGAAAAAGACAAAATGTCTAGGAAAAATTACTGAAAAAAGTTCTTAAAAGTCCATAGCTATTCACATATCCAGAAAATCTTATTGAAACCAGAATGTTGATAGCATTTGTTTTCCCCTGCAAAACATCTAAAGTGTTTTTTTTGTGTGTGTGTTGAAAAATCCAATTTCAAAACCTCCAGTTGTTCAGGGTCTAACAACTGTAAACATTTTCCAAACCCTATAAGATATACTATATTCAGTGTAAGTACCACTCTTGAAAAGGTAATGAAACAAAACACAAAACAAAACAAAAGCTACTGCATCTGTTATTCAGATATTATTAAAGTCTTCTTCTCTTAGGAGAAAGAAGTTCTGAGAGACAGAAATCAAATTGTCATTTATCCTCCTGTTCTCTAGGGATAATGATGTGTTGAAAATACTCTAATACTGTTCATATTGGTTCTTATTATCTGCTTTTCAGTCCTCAGGTCAGCATTAAGGTTTTGTTAGTGTGTGTTAGGATAGCAATTACTTTCAGATTCATTTGGTAGAATTACTTCTACAGTAAAGGGTATAATAATAAAGACTATATATTCACTGAACTTTGCAATATACATTTTGAAGTGTTATTTTCTTACCATATTGTACCAGGCACTAACAATATATTTCTCCTCCATTTCTCGTTGACTCTTAGTTTTCTCATATTCTTTCTAAAAAATGAGCACATATAAACACATAAAGATGAAAAACAACTCAATATCAATATGATAGTCACAATTAACTGTCAAAATTAATGGACAGAGATGTATATAGCAAGGCTTCTAGAAAAAAAAAAGAATCAAAAATCAAATATCTTATTGTATAGTATAGCGAAATACCTCTAATGAATGGAACAGTCGTTCCCGTTCTTGGAGCTGATTTTTAAGAGCTTGTATCTCTGGTGCTGCTCCTTGATTCTGTTTAGGATCTAAAGTACGAATAACCTGTAAAAAGTAATACAAGAAAAAAATTTAAAGTCTCAAATTTAAAGAATGTAACATCTAAAGAAGTACTTATTTAAAAAAAAGAAAGGATAATCGTGAGAATCAAAAACTATCTTACAAGGATACTTTAAATTTTGAATGTATAAAATAATATTCAATAGTTACAACTTTTAATTATATAAAACTTTTAAATTATGTAGAAGGATCAATTATAAGAAGTAATTCTGGCTTAAAATTAATAAATTATACTACAGCAGACATTACTGATAGCTGTCTACCCTTTTCCTTTCCTCCGATATGGTTCAGCTAACCCTTTGCCTCTGACCAGTGATATTCTTAGGAAGCGGGTCCCATTGGTGTAGAAGCCTATCATGTGGCCCATCTCCTCTTCTGCCAGTGGCTCAGTGTAGGCACAGGCATGTGATGTAATCCTAGCTGGCCAACTTGGGGTCTGGAAAGGTCTTTTTTGCTTTTTGGCCCAATATTTTTACTATCAAAATCTACCAAACTTATAGAAAACTTGAAAGAGCAGAACAATAAAAACCCATTTTACCCCCAGATTCACTAATTGCCACATTGCCACATTTGATTTCTCTCTCTCTCTCTCTACACACACACACACACACACACACACACAGTGCTTAATTGCTTTGGGGGCTATTTGAAAGCAATTTGTAGACATGATGACACGTAACCCTTAAAGACAGCATGCATCTCCTGTCTAAGGACATTCTCCTACATAATCACAATACTATTATCATCTGTAAGAAAATTAATAATTCTACAAATCATCACTATTTGGTCCATACTCAATTTCCACAGGTGTCTCCAAAATGTCTTCCAAATACAGAACCCAACAATTAATGCATTGTATTTGGTCCATAGATCCCTTTAGGCTTTAAAAAATTATAACAGCCTCTTGTGCTCCGATACCTATTTTTGTTTTGCATAACACTGACTTTTATCCCAAATTCAGCATTTATCTGATGATTTCCCAAAAGTGTTATTTAACTTGCTCCAATGATCTCATTTTCCCTAAGAACTGAAGTTAGGTCTAGAAGACTGCTTAGATTTAAGTTAAATATCATTGGCAATGATACTCCATCAGGAGGGACAAAGTGGTTATCCTACCATTAATGTAGTTGATTTTGATTACTGGTTAAGGTGGTGATTGCCACTTATTTTCTACATAAAGGTACATTTTCCTCTTAGTGCTACTTATTCTTCTGACAGCTCTCTGCATGAGAAGTCACTGTACCCGTACTCTTGGAAGACAGCTATGCTCACCACTGTACCATCGATGCACACTGTACTTGCACTTTTGAGAAGTGATCAGAAAGTGGAATGAGATGCTCACAAATGCGTACTTACACTTTTGGCTTTCTCTAAGTATTTTTTATATCGTTCTTCCATTTGTTTCATTTCCTCTTCTTTCTTCCGTAAAGCTTCTTGTAATTCTTCAATTTTTAAGGCTGTGGATAAGACAGTTAAAAAAATTTTTTTAGATTGTAAAACTTTAAAAATATTTCAACTAACAAAATAATAAGTAGTTATTAGTTTTGAGAGATTGATTGATCTATTCCTATAGTTTTCTTTTAAAATCATTCATGTGTAAATTCCTTTTTTACAAAAAACTTTCCATATAAACAAAACTCCAGTATAGATGTGCTTAAATTAACAAGTATTCATTGATAGATGAATGGATAAAGAAAATGTGGCCTATACATACAACCGAATAATATGCTAGGGAATTGTATACCTAAACATTGGTTACAATAGTCATTTTTATATTACAATAAAAAAAATAAAAGTCTGTGTTCTGCTCCCAGCCTCACACAAAAGAATTAAAAGAAGTCAAGCTATCTATATGTGTAAATATCAACAGAAGTAAAAGTTTGGCTAACTTACATTCAACTACACTATAAAATTAATTTTTTAAAATATTCATTATTTGCATCCATAGTTAAGAAAAAACTCAGAACTATTAGAAAAATTTAAGGAATATTGTAAAGATTATATATATTCTTTTTGTAAATAAAGCAAATTCTTTAATTGCTAGAGTAGGCAGAAGGGTCTAGTTCTAAAATAAACAATTTTATATAAACTCATTAACACCAGAGTACTGTTATGTTTAACCAACTGAAAACTATGCTAATTAGAAAAGACTCACAGCTGTTGTTAAATCTTGGTTCAAGATCTTCAATAATGGCTCTCTTCTTCTGCAATTCATTATTGGCTTCATGCAGTTTCTCTCTGTAACAAAATATGTAGCACTGAGTTACCTATTATTGTTTGGATTTTTTTCTATGTCAAATGAAAAATCTAAGTTCTTATTCTTGGAATACACTTACATAGCACCCACTGCAATGAAACAAAGATGAAAAGATGAATCCAACATGAACTTAAAATATTGTTTAAATAACTAAAACATAGAGATGAAAATTTCAGAGCTTGAAATAGTAGTCATTTCTTTTACATAAACCTGCAGAAGAGGTATAAAGAACTTAATGATCTTTATATTTTTCCTGGGAATAAGGATATTATAAAAATTAAAAACTTTGCAGAGGTTTTACGATGCAGAATCTTATTACAAAAAAGTGAAATTCTAAAAATAAGAACAGAAAGGACACTACACCAATAAAAAAGAATAAGTTAATAATACATGCAACTACATGAATAGATATATCACAGAATGCTGAACATAGGAAGTCAGACACAACAGGGCAATTCTGAATGATTTACATTTATATGAAGTTCAAAAAGTGTCAAAACGAATGAAAGTGATCAAGATCAGCACAGTTGCTACTAGGGGGATATAATCAATTAGAAGGGAGAATAAAGAATCCTGGTGAGTTGCTGGAAATATTCTATAAGTTGACCTGGGTTACCTATATGTAGAAAAACATTCATCAAGTTATAGACTTAGGAACTGAGAAATTGTGTACTTTACTGTATTTAAGTTATATTTTAATACAACTGTAAAAAAAAATAATGAACTGAAGTTTTTTCCTGGTGTTTATATAAAATATGTAATTCTCCCTATGTAATATTTAGTGTTGCACTCTGTAATGTGAGAGGGGAAAAAGGTTGCCAAAATTGAGAAATACAGAAAAAAAACACTTTGTTCTTTCTATTTCTCGTCTTTTCAATGCATAATACATTAATACATTTTGCTTTTTCAAAAATTTCTTTTGAGTGTAACACACACACACACACACAAATAAATAGATATAGCTTAAAGAATAAAAAAAATGAAGCCCAGTGAAGAAACAGATTAAGAAAGAGAAATTATACCAGAACCATGTGTCCCTATCCCCTTCCTATAGGTAACCAAAATTCAGAATTTTAATCACTTTCATGATTTTTGCAGTGGGTTTTTGTATGTATTCCTAAATAATATATTGCTTAATTTTGCCCAATTTACTTTATACATTACTTATACTGTATGTATTGTTCTGTAACTTCCATCTTTTACTTAATATTCTGTCCTTGAGATTCATCTATGTTGTTGTTAGCCCTAGTTTACACATTTTTACTGCTGTACAGTGTTCTATTGTTTAAATATACTTCATTCTACCTATCATTTTACAATTGGTAGTATTTGTATTGCTTCTACTTCTCTGTGATTACAAACAATGTTTGTCCATAGTTGTATATGTCTCCTGGTACACATGGACAGCAGCATCTCTAGGAATCTAGGGTATATACAGGGGAGAAAAACTGAGGGTCACACAATATGTGCATGTTCGAGTTTACTAAGTAAACTTGAGTGGATGAGAGTTACAACACTGCCAAACATCTTTGGCAATATATATGTCTGATTCTTAAATTTTACAAATTTGGTGTGTGTAAACGACAATGATTTCCATTGTCGTTTTAAGTCTGCATGCAAATGACCATCATTGGAAATGTCTATGAACCCTGTTGTGGGTTGAACTGTATCTCCCAAAAAGATATGATGAAGTCCTAATCTCTGGTACATATGACTGTGACATTTGGAAGTAGGGTTTTTACGGATTGTAATTAGTTAAGATGAAGTCATACAGGATCAGGTTGGGCCTTAAATCCAATGATTGGTGTCCTTACAATAAGGCCATGAGAAGACACAGGCACACAGAGAAGAATGCCATGTGAAGATGAAGACAGAGACTGGAGCAATGCATCTAAGGCCAAGGAATACCAAGGATTGCTGGAAGCTACCAGGAGCTAGAGAGGAGCATGGAACAGATTTTCCCTTAGAACTTCTAGGAGGAACCAATCCAGAGCAACCTTGATTTCAGACTTCTGGCCTCAAGAAAAATAAAATCCTATTGTTTTTAGCCACCTAGTTTATGGTAATTTGCTATAGCATCCATAAGAAATGAATACAGGTTTAATCTACACTGATAATTCTTTTTGATGACAGCTTTACCATGTAAATGACTGAACACAAAAATGGTCAGACTGTTTTATGAAACAACAGGTATTCTATTTTTTTCAGTAAAGTAATGAGAAATGAAAAAAAGGACAGAATTCAGTACTAAATTCTGACTCTAGGTAACCTCATAATGGTGGGAAGGTAACATTTTCTGTTCTAACACATAAAAACCTGCCCACTGTTAGACTTGCCAGCAAGGGTCAATTGCGAGGACTATCTCATTTCCCACATTGGAAAAAAGAAAAAAATTAACATGAGGTAAACTGTCAGACTATAGAACTTCTTTTCAATCTTCGTAGAATAAGTCAAAATTATCTCTGCAGTACTGAAGATATTTGGTTTACCATAATGTAACATTATAACATTCCAACAGATTAGCAATTCATGGCCACCCTATACTCAGTGTTTGCAAGGAGAGAGTTTTGCTAGATAGGAATGATTAAATTTGTTACTGGGTGGGAGAAAAAGCATGAAATATTCCTAACATTGTCAACCTCAGCTAAAGATAAAGATGGATGAAGATTTCTTCTTCATGAGAAAACAAATGTAATGTTTTAAAATTTATTTCATTATTTAGATTAAAAAGTCATGTTCAGATGTCTGTAATTCAAAGAAATATTTGAAAATCTGCTACTGATAAGCTACGTAATACTTTAAAATTTTTACTTAAAAAGGATGACTCAGCCGGCCATACTCTAGAGATAACAAACTACAGCCTGTGGGCAAAATTCAGCCTGCTACTTGTTTTTATATATAAAGTTTTATTGGCATACAGTCACAATATTAGTTTATGTACTATCTAAGGCTGCCTGTCTTTACAACTACAGAGGTAATTGGTTATGACACACACCATGGCTTGCAAAGCCTAAAGTAATTACCATCTGGCCCTTTACAAAAAAAGGTTTCTGACTCCTGATCTCGAGTGTCTCAAAGTACTATCATGAAGATATAAAACCATGGAATCTCATCAGAAACAGTTCTAAAGCAGTCATTGTTCTGATGTGAGGACCTTGGGTGGATAAGACATGTTAGACACCTTTAATATCTCTTACAATGTTCTGTACCTTCAAGGGGCACTCATGCCACTGCCCAGACACTCTATAATCACCTAACATAAAACAGTTGTTTCACTAGATAATATATCAGTGAGCCTCAACAGCTTTTATACTTACAGATGTTCTTCAAGCTTCTTTTTTAGAAGAACTGACTGAAAATGGAAAATAAAAATGCATTATTTGACATTTTTATTAATAAATTATTTTCTAAAAATTAAGAGCATAGCAGTAACTAGCTCTGCGTGAGCCCTCTGTAATCTCTCTCATCAAAGAGCTCAAAACACATAATATACCCAAGTTTATTTTTCTTTGATAAGGGAGAGAGCAGCCTGTGACAGGAGTCAGTATTAAATATTCAGAAACTGCTATCTTAATTCTCTATTTATAGTTAGGGTAATGAATAAAAAAGCCACTTATGTATAAACCTATATTCCTGGGCTCAATAGGCAGGTAGAACTCTAATAATAACTGTCCTTTCGATACTTTTTATAGTCTTTTCCTTGCATCGTGATCAAGACTGGGATCAATTTCCATAAATACTTACTGATTTAACCAGTGATTTACAAATATGCACAGGTTACAAATAATTCCTGTGATAATACAGGAACATGAAGGATGGTATATGCACAGAATGTAATGTGCTAGAGAATGTAGTTTTGACTGGGTATTTTTTTAAAAAGGGGAGTCTCCTGAAAAGCAGATCAGAACTAACCTAAAAATAATCATAAAGAAGTGTAGCATTATATATAGGATCTCTAGGTTTGGTATTAAACTTTACATATAATTAGTGAATTCTATGAAACATTTCATTTTGAGATAAATGGTTACAATGATTAAGTCAGTCGAACCCAATTAATACAGCCTAATAAAACAAGTTCTTCAATCAATCAATTAGCAATGATAAGTGGAAAAAACACTAAGTTCTTTGATTTTCAGTCACCTGATTCAATAATGATTATCATAACTGTTTATTCAAATCCATTCTAACACAGCTCTGGAATAATTCAAATTCACTTTTTTCCTCAAAATGTTAACTACAACTAGATCTGTGGACCACAATGTAGTCTATCACTGCTTTCCCTAAACATAAAAAATAATAATATAACCTGACTAATTTTTGATCATTGCTTGTTTCTTCTTTAGTATAGAAAGTAAAATAAAAATACTTTCTAAATAACTTAATTTAGATTTTGCACTTATGTTTTGATGAGGCTCCACAAAATTAATGTTGTAGAGCTAATACATAGTAAAATGTATGCTATCTGAAATAATACATAATAGCGACTTAATGAATGTTTAATATGCCAGGCACTGCACTAAAGCTTGTCATATATATTTGTCTCATGTTAACCTCTCAACACTGAGTAATATTAGTCCACAGCTGAGGAAGGTGAGGCTGGGGAGACATTCTGTAGCTCTCCAGTGGCAGATATCCTTTAAGTATCTTAACTGTAAAGTACGTAAGCCTATAAGTCAAGTAATATTGATATACTCATTTTACATAAAATTCTCATAATTAAAAATTTTAATATCAATCATCAACTATGATGGCAGATAAGATATCAACAGAGAAACTGCTCAATATATAGAAATGAATAGGAAGCCATACTTACAATAGCCTTGAGCAGAAACCATGCCAAGAGACAGAGAGGACATATTAGTATGAAGCATACACAGCAGCCAATAGAAGGAACGATTTAGTAATTCATGAACAGAAGTAAAAGATATGCATTTTTTTTCAAAAATGTACATTTTTCTTTCTTCTATGGTCTCCTCATCCTGTCTTGTTCTCTGGAGTTTTATACACTGTGGCTAGCTCAAATTATCCATATGACTGGATATAACAATGCTTTTCTGCTTCCAAGCTAAAAATAAATAACATAAAAATAATAATAAAAATGTGTAAACCATCCTACTCTGACTTAAGGTCACATGAAAGGATTGTGCTTTTCTAACAGAAATAGGTAGAAATTATGTTGTTCTTCGGAGGGGACCAATTCCATTTGACAGACTGTTTTACATATTACATATTCCTGAGTTGTAACACTGTAGGTTAGTGAAAAAGAGAAGACAAAAACATCAAAAATCTGCTGGAGTAAAGAACCACATATCCTGTACCACACTATTTCTTTAAACCATTTTGAGGCATATCATCAGAATAAGGAAAGTTTCTAACTGAAGCTTTTCTATATGTAGAAAAGAGCTCTGACAATTTCCAAGAACTTAGAGCAAGATATTTCACTGGCATCTGGTCAAATAAACTAATTTATGCACACAGTACTTGACAGGGCTGGCATTTCACTTCTGAAATAAGTTTGCTCAAGGTAATGGCACACAGCAGCATATTTAATTAGATTTGATTACTACAATGATAACTAACCAAGTTATGCAAAATTATTTTTTACAGAATAAATTCCTTTAATGCATATTTTAATATAATTGAATCAAATATAATGGTTATTGCAGCATGAAGGTTGAGCTGATGCTGATGTTTCAGTTTTTACTTCCTGTGTGCCACACGACCTTCCCCTGCTGAGCACAACTAATCAACAAAAAGTGTCCTCGGAGTTTCAGAGACCAAAATGAAGTTTACATTTACCTCAGTTTAAGGGACCTAGTGATTTCACTAAACTAAGAAATATTACCCACTTTGGTTCATCTCTAAGATAGTCTTAGTTAGGTTTACTAATATTTTAATACATTAATGGTAGTTCTGCTTCACCTCTTTGTGATTTAGCATTCTGGATAAAAACATGTTTAAAAAGTAAACCGCAACACTTCAAACTAGTTCCATTTTGACAAGGAAATAAGGCTGTTTATTTAAATCTTGGTGACAATTTTAGGAACTAGAAATCATAGAAATCAATCTGGAAATCTAAGAATTACCAACACTTCAATTAAAAGATAAACTAAAACCAGTGATCTTAGAAAGAAGAGCATGCTGCCAATATAAGCTACATATATACTTAAGAAACTAATAAAATTAGCTCACTGATGTTTAAGAAGCTCATAAAATTAGGTCACTGATGAGCTTTTTATATCTATTAGTCTGAGGGTTTAAGTAATATACTAGTTTAACTCCCTTTCTTTGTGTGTGTGTGTTTTTTTTTAATACTCTCTAAAGGGTGGATGAAACTGGACCTACCCATAGTTTTGATGCTGATCCCCAAAAATAACTCTAACAATGGAAACCAATAGGCTTATACTCAAAGGCCAGAGTTTATAGCAAATTCCACGGGCAACAGAAAAATAAAGAAGAAACCCAATTGGCTGAAGCAAAGAATGGTCACTAAAACTGACTACTGTACTACGTTGCTACATGAGCACTGTGAGAGACGGTGAGCATGAGGAGGTGAAGGAATGCCTAGTTCCTGTCTCTATACATTTACTATACTACAGATCTAACTGTGCCCGTTCTGCAGGCAGGGCTAAGACAGATATACAGAGTGCTAGGGAATTATAAAAAACGTCAGTGAACTTATATTTGAGTGTGTATTGGGGTTGCAAGAAACGATTCAGAATTTAAAGATGATGGGATTCTAGGAATGACATTATTTTCTTAAATATCAATTTTACATCAAAAATTTCCACTTGAACCCACCAGCATTTTTTTTTTGGTCATAAGAAAAAACTCTATACTTTGAATATTGAATTGAGCACATGTAAAACATAAAGCCTTAATTAATTCTTAGATAAGAACTACAAATAAACTTCTAATTCCCAGCAGAGCAAATCTGAAAATAAAGTCCTGCCTGGCCCTTTTTAGAAGGAATTATTTTAGAATTATTTTGATAGAGACCATCAAATAAAAAAAATAAAGTGATAGCTTTTGTTAACATTGTGAAACCGCTGGACCGTGATTGGTATATATTAAAACTTACATCTTCTGCTTTTGATCCTTGGTCCTGTAAAGATTTTTGCAATTCTTCAACTTGTGACTGTACTTCCAGGAGTCTTTGATTTACCAGCCTAGAAATCAAATGTATATTAATTTTCCAAATTCTGACTTAACTTATGCCTTTTTCCTTAGGTTATCATATTGGTTAGAAAAACAGTATAAGTAGCAAAACAAAGCCTAATGTTTTATAGCAGTAGTAGTAGCTCACTCTGATTATTTTCATATTACTTGAAATTTCTATGATTATTTCAAACATAGTGTTTTGTGGACACATTTTGTTGAACTGATGTACCTACAACTATTTATCTAAAATTCACTTCATGTTTATTCAAACTATGTGTCAACACTATGATTAGCACTAGCATTAAAAGATCTCTGCACTCAGGGAAATGAGTGGGCAGGCAAAATGTAAACAAATAAAATACCAGATAAATACTTCAAAATAGTGCACAGATGTCTACAAAAGGGATGAGGACTGCTCAAAGAACTGTACCTGATTGTGTAAAGAGGTTAAGGATAGCCTTGACTTAAAATGAGACTAGGACAATAAATAAAATACTTACTTGATTAAGGGTAAAAAGAGGATTCAAGACAGAGAATTCAGCACGTCCAAAGTGTGGAGAAAAATGAGAGGGTACAGTGAGTTCAGCAATGGTATGGCTGAAGAATAAACTGTGAAGGGTAAGACTGGATGGAGATGAAAGCAGAGGAAAAAGAGAGGCTGGGTACCAGCTTATGTGAAATGTAAAAGAATCTGTAACTTATTCTATAATCTGACCTAAAATTTGGCTAGAACTGGAATAACGCAGCCAGCCTTTCATAATGCTGATAACTGGAACTTGATCTTCAGCAATCCTCTAGGTCATTGTGATACAACATTCAGTAGGCAAGTTTGATTCCTAGGTCTTGGGTAATGCTGAGGATTGCAAGAAGGGAGAAACATGATCAGATGGTATTTTAGAAAGATCACACTGGTTTGAGTGGAAGATATTATTAAAAAGGTCAAAGAGCAGGAATGAAGACTGGCAAGAGGCTGGTATAGCAATTACCAAATTGATCTTGGACTGAAATAGAAGGGATCAAAAGAGGAAATGTATTGGAAAGGCAAAAGAACACAAGAAATAAAAAAAATAACACTTAGGATATTGACAAGGAAGAACGTAAAGAGCGGAGGTGGAACAAAGATGGTCTGTGGCAGGTCATCAAACACAGGGTTGAAAGAAAAACTTCACCCTGGAAAATAATCAGAGAACTTGGAGAAATAAGAGAGAAGTGTTACTGAAATTAAAAGAAAAAGTTTAAGGAGGAAATGATCAATAACAATGAATACAGAGTCTCTTCATCTCTCAATGAGGAAAGATAAAGTCTTGAATGCTCCCACTGGATTGATTGGCCATTTAACAGCCAACTGGTTATTTCAGTAAGAAATACTTTAGTGAAATGGTAGTGTAAAAGACAGCCTGCCCCAAATTAAGGATAAAACAGCCAGAAAGTTCAATAATTTTTTTTTTACTTAGTAAGTATAAGAAATTCTGATCATAAACCTAGGTTTATAATTTAGTGAGAATTATAACAAAAATGCAATTGAATCTATAATAACTGATATTTTTCACATCATGAAATAGAAAATCTGAGTGGTTTTTCAATATTAAAAGAATTATCTGACAAATCTATATTCAATATGGAGAGGTACATAAACACATTACTAGTGACACTGTAACTTTTAATCTTTTCAGAAAGCAATATGAATATATATATCAAACTATAACACTATTTCAACTATCCATCAATAAATATTGTAAGCCTACTGAGTGGAGGCCACTATAAATGTCATAAAGCATAATCAGTCCAAACCAGGATATTCCCTGGAAAGATCTGAAAGCAACTCAAAAGCCTGGTAATGGGAAATGGACAAGCAAATACAGTAATAATACAACTATGCAAAGTATGAAGCATGCATGTGTACATACACACACACAAAGTATAAAGTTATACTAATATATGTAAATATATATGAAAAAAGTTCATCTACAAAATAAATTAGGATTATAATGCTTACCTCAAGGGGTTGTTCAGAATATTAAGTGAGATACAATATAAAGTGTGTCTAGCACATGCCTGCATATAACAGGTACTCTATAAATAAATGCCTCTACCTTCTTTCTCCTTCTTCAGGAGTTCAGTTAGTTAACACCTGAATCAAGTCTAATTACATATAGTGTCAAGGAGGTGTAGAGAGAGGGCAAGCATGAGATCAACATGTGCTCTGAAAGGTAAGACATAAGAATCACATATGCTTTGAGAAAGTTCCCTGAGCAATTCGACATGGCTCTACTCGCAGCACTTAATGCCTCTCCTACTATTGTTTGAGGGTCAGCATATATTACAGATTAAAAAATGCTAACTTATTGGGAAAACTAATTGAAAAGGACTCTGGATATTTACTAAAGTAAATATCCAGATTTCCTTCTAACATATAATATATGGGCGGTGAACGAATTGTATTTAAGGTGACACCATTAAAAGACTCAGCAGGACTAAAACTGAGGTTTCCTGGTTCTAGTCCAGGGCTGTAAACTACTAAGAGATTAAGTTAGAGAAAAGCTAATGTAAATACTGAAAAAACTCAGAACAAATTTAGGGTAATTCACTTAAGAGAAGAGCATCCTGTGAGAAGAGGACAGGTAAAAAATAAATGTTTTACAAACATGGCAGGAGATAAATTGGCAAGCAAGGGGATGTGGGTTAGGTAGAGGCTTTGGGGTCAGGTAGCCTGGGTTTGAGCCCAAATTCCCTTCATCTGTAAAACTTTAATAAAGTAAGACCACATTTTAAATACTTAGTACAATGTTTGGAACAGACAGGAGCTTAATAAATTTTAGCTATTACAATTATTGTTACAGATCATAGATAGCTATATCTAAAGGTAAATTATCATCTGTGTTGTAATTTAAAACACAAACACAATACTAAGTTGTAAACAGCTGCAAGTAACATAGAGACTTTGGAAGTAATGAGTCATCAACATACATGAGTACTGTATAAATAACAATTAGCTGTTCTGTTTCTGATGACAAAAAAATAGCTGTAAAGCCTGTGAGAAACAATGCAAAGCATTATAAAAAAATGTTGTGGGTACTGATTCACTAAAAAGAAAATTAGGGTAGAAAAAAGGGTTTCCTGGCTAAGATGACTAAAATATAGCCAGGAGGCAAAGGATAAGGAAGATGAACAAAAGATGCTCTCACCATGAGGTCTGCATGACTGCCAGCTGTTTTCTACAATTCCGCTCCCTCTCCCTTCTCATTTTTTACTTTTTTCTATGAATTTTTAAAAATATTTGTTCTCTATGCTCTTAAGAATTGACATAAAAATTTTCTCCTTAGGTTTATGCTAAATTATGTTCTAATTATCACCGTGGTGTTTATACTGTTTGCTGATTCTACCTCATTAGCTTTAAAAATTAGAGCTATTGGAAGAAGGGTGGGGTACATAAAATTGTCATAACAAATGCCAAACCAATCAGGAATAATAAACAAAGAATCTAAAATATCAGGCAAATTATGAAACTATTAATAAAAATGTCAAATCCCTCAAAATGACAGAATATCACAGCATTAATAAAAAGAAAAGACACCATGTTTGGTATCTAAAAAACATGTCCAAAGAGGAAAAGAACCAAAAGATTTTCACAACAAAACACAAAAGTAACCCTTGCTGGAGTAAGCTACTGCTTTTAAAGTAGATTTGAATGACTGCATAATGCAAAACACTGAAAACTTATAAACAGAAAGTGATTTTCTTGTTAAATTTGCAGATTCTAAATTCTCAAAATAACTGAATTATTCATAGGATGAATGATTTCCTTTTTGGGTCACAAGAAATAATAAGTTTTTTTTTTTTTTAATTCTGTTAATTCAATGATGATGGATCCTATTTTCTTCACACCCATTAATCCTTTAAAACATTAGTTTATAAAACAGGATAAACTTTATTAAATTTGAGAATAACCATGAATTAAAACTGCAGTGAAAGACTATAAATTATGGTCATTTTTTTAATCCTCTAGTTTTAATAAATAATTAGAAAGAAAAAATGGTAGGGCTTTGGCATCATTTTGCTTAAAGAAATAAACAGGGGAATATTATTATAAAGAGGCACAATACTCTTTGGCAAATCTGTCCATAAATGGAGAAATGGATTAAAGGACTCTTAAAAGGAAACGAAGCAACATATTATTATTTTTAAAAACAATTCACACCTTTAAGGAACCAAAATCAAGGCAAACAAGAGAAAACCTGGATCTAAATGAAGCTGCCTCCATACACTCCTACCTATTCTCTGTCTCCAGTTCATTCTTGCGAAGATTTGCATCATCTAGAAGGCTCTGCAATAGGGCAATTTTTTCATTGTCTGAACCCTCTTGGTTAAGTTTTAACATCTTATTCTCATGCTGAAGACGAATAAGTTTCTCCCTAAGTGAGTAAAGAAAAATTGATTATCTGGTACATTAATATAATAGCTATCAAAATCCAGCTATACAGATTTAATATATAGAACAGGAATAAAAAAGTACCCACAAAGAATGTAACTGGCTAGGGCATTACATTTCAGTCTTAAGTATTTTCTTTTTAGAATGAATAATCTGAAAATAACAAACTCCCCAAATATCATGATTTGTAACGAAAGAGATTTCAAAATCCTGTTTCCTTTCTTATTTAAATACTTAAGCTATGAATGCATTTATATATTTATTCTTTAGTTCTCATCAAAATAATTTAATGCTATGCTCTTAAATTACTAATCACTCAGTGGCAAGCTATAATATTCAGTGAAGAATGTCTTCAAGATATGCTGTCCACCCATTCCTATAGGTATGTAAAATTTTATTTTTGTAACAAGCCAGGTTATCAGAACTAAGTTATGGGACTACATTGTTTGGGGCTCCTTGGGTCATACCAAAAGCTTACATTGAGCGATGTTAAAAGCAACAGCCACATAAAATTTGCCACTCCATTTACTACAGGAATGATATAATGGAATATTAATGCATCTTAAGATATAATCGAAGATCTACTTGTAGAAAATATAATTCATTCTTTACATAGGATCATCTTTAGAGGGTCCTAAGAAGATATTCATTCCAGATATTATGAAAAGTTGTGCTTCTTATGGAAAAAGAAAAAAACAAAAACAAAATAAACACACACGTAAAACAGTCTGCACTTATTTTGTAAGCATCATAAGACTTATAAAGTACTTTTACTTTTGTTGTTGAAAAATGAAAGTCAAAATTTGTGGCCCAACTCAAGCAATTATATAGAACTGGATATATTTTGCATATAAACTACAATGACTAACATATTTTTTATTTACAAAGTAAACAATGTTCATTGTAGGGGGGAAAAAGGTTAAATGAGAAGAAAATAGAAACCCTCCATAACCCTATGGTACAAAATGATTACTAATGAAATATAGCCTTCTAATTCTATGCATGTGTACACCTGTGCAAACACTTTTACAAAATGGATCACACAGTTCATGTTACATTGATATCTGCTATTTACACTTAAATTTTCACAATCTTTTCATATCATTATTATACTTTAATATTTTAAATGACATTAAAATACATAGATGAATAGTTTTATATTAAATCAATACCCAATTATTGGACATTCAGATCACCAACTTTGAGCTTTAACATGTTACTAATGATCAATTTTATAAATATACCTTGGTTATTTCCTTAGTATTAATTTCCAGAAAAGTAATTTTGAGGTCAAAAGATAGATACAGTTAGACAATATAGATACATTCTGCTAAACTGCTCAAAAAAAATGTTGTATCGCAAGAAAAAAAATTGTAATTATGTGTGGTGATGGATCTTAACTAAACTTATTGTGGTAATTATTTCACAATATATATGTGTATCACATCATTATGTTACATATCTAAAACTAATACAATTAATATGTCAATTATATCTCAACTATTAAAAATTAATTTTAAGAAAGTTGTACCATTTTACTTTTTTACTCCTAGTTTATGAAGTTTCCAATTTCTTCACATCCTTAACATCAGAAAAAAATTATAGCTTAAATTATTTTTGCAAATTTGATAGGCAAATTTTAGAGGATTTTATGTATTAAGACTATTAGCCTATTGTCTATAACATGTTGCAAATTTTCATCCTTTTACCATTTCATTATCTTGATCTCTCTTCTGAACACAGAGCATATTTTAATTTGTATTGAGTCATACTCAAAAAAGCCATTTTATTTGTTAAATCTTTTTATCATTGTTCTCTTCCTCAATTTAAAAATCCGACTGTTTTACCTATAAGGTTCCTTAAAAAAATTTTTTTATATAACCATTTATTTATGAATATTCATAAATGACTGTTCGCTCATTCAACAAATTTATTGGTCTGATATAAGGTATCAGATAGCCAAAAAGTAAAAGGTATACAAGGTGATTCCAGAGTTGGTGTTGCATTATACTCCTTTTGTTTGTTCTTCTCAAATATGTGGCAACAACAGTCAATATTGTCTTCATTTATTCAACAAGTATTTAAATGCTTATTGTTAACTTTCACAGTTTATAAAACTCTTACATAACCATTATACTTGATACTCTCAAGGATTTCATATAGAATCAAGATATAAATTTAGAAAAAGGATAAAGAGGCCCAAAGAACTTAAAGAATAATATTCAGGTTATTTTCCTTCTGTTGGACACCTGGTGCCTCCCTGACAAGTTTTCATTCTTATACATAAAGGCAGGTATGTAGTGAAATAATTGGAATTTTTTAAAGGCTACGACTAAATAAAAATATAACGTACTATTGAGGAAAGAGCAGTATAGATGGGGGGATATTTCTTATTGTCTACTGTATTGTATCTTTCCCATACCATTCCACATAATTAATAGATAAATCTTAGTGACTAATTATTTTGCATGCTGATGGCTAAATATAACCTTTGTCTTTGTGCCAAATGGTTTTACTGCTAAATGTCTGCTAAGAATATCCAAACACAGATATATTAGTTGCTGTGTATGTGTGAAACACTGTTCTACTAAAATGAGACCGAGTCTCTTGGGTCAGTTGAAAAAAGTTCCAACTTTCTGAAGTCATGGACATTTAATATTGAGTTCATGTTGAAAGTGTTAGTAATAAAGAATAAAGAAATGATCCTCTTTATATTGTAGAGGAGTAATTTCTCCAGGAATATAGTGCAGTGTGACTGTGCACTTTGTAATCACCTTACCTGATCTCAGGTGTAACAATCTCTGCTGCCAAACTATCTGAAGATTCCTGACTTCCCAGAGGCATTAATCCTATAAATATATGAAAATGAATGTGAGGTTAAGAGAGAGCATGACTATTTCCTTTAGTTTCTACATTAAATCCCACTTTGAGCATTAATTTTAACAGCTAAAATCTTTTAGTTAAGTTAAACAAGGGTCTCCAATCCCTGGGCTGTGGACCAGTACTGGTCCATGGCCTGTTAAGAACTGGGCCACACAGCAGGAGTTAAGTGGCAAGCCAGCGGGTGAAGCTTCATTATATTTGCAGCTACTCCCCAGCATTAGCATCATTGCCTCAGCTCCACCTCAGATCATCAAGCATTAGATTCTCATAGGAGCACCAGTCCCTGATGCCAAAAAGGTTGGGGACGACTGAAGTAAAAAAACCATTTCACAATTGCCTTACTACATCATCATCATCATCATCATCATCATTATTATTATTATTATTATTTTCATTTTAACAATTTTAAGTATAATTGAGTGGCAGTTAATATATTCATTATGTTGTAGAACCATCACTTCATCTATTTCTAAACCTCATCACCAAAAACATAAACTCTGTAACCAAGAAGCAATAACTCCCCATTCCTTTATACCTTAACCCCTTGTAAACTTTGTCTTCATGAAGTTGTCTGTTCTAGATACCTCATATAAGTAGACTCATACCAGTGTTCGTCCTTTTGTTCTGCTTATGTCACTTAATACAATGTTCTGAAAATTCATCCATGCAGCATTTATCAGAACTTCTTTCCTTTTTATGGCTAAAAAATATTCCACTGTATGTATCCACCACATTTTCTTTATCCATTCATCTGTCGATAGATACTTATCTTGTTTCTATCTTTTGTCTACTGTAAATAATGCTACTATGAAAATTGGTATCTGGTTGAGTCTTTGTTTTGAATTCTTTTGGGTACATATTTTTAAGAAAAGAACTGCTGAGTTGTATGGTAATTTCATGTTTAACTTTTTAAGAAACCACCAAATTCTTCCACAGTGGCTGCCTCATTTTACATTTCCATCAGCAATGCATGAGGGTGCCAATTTCTCCACATCCTCACAACACTTGCTATTTTCCTTTTTTTTTTCTTTTTTGGTAAAAGCCATCCTAATGGGTATAAAGTAGTACCTCACTGTAGTTTCGATCTGCATTTCTCTAAAGACTATTGATGTTGAGCATCTTTTCATGTGCTTACTGGCCATTTGTATATCTTTGGAGAAATGTCTATTCAAGACTTATGCCTATTTGTGAACTTAGTTGTTTTTTTGTTGTTGTTGAGTTGTAGAAGTTCTTTATATATTCAGGATATCAATCACTTAGTTGATACATGATTTGCAAACATTTTCTTTCATTTTGTGGCTTGACTTGTCACTCTGTTGACAGTGTCCTTTGATGCACAGTTTTTAATTTTGACGAAATTCAATTTATCTATTTTTTTCTTTTGTTGCCTGTGCTTTTGGTAACAATTCCAAGGAATCATTGCCAAATCCAATGTCATGAAAATTTTCCTCTGCTTTCTTCTAAAAGTTTTATAGTTTTATCCCTCACATTTAAGTCTTTGACTAATTTTGAATTCATTTTTGTATATGGTATAAAGGGCCAACTTCATGCTTTTGGATGTAGATATCCAGTTTTCCCAGCACTATTTGTTGAAAACATTTTCTTTTCACCCACTAAATGGTCTGACACTCTTGCTGAAAATCAATTGACCACATAATCCATTGTGGTCATATTACTTTCTATTCCATTGGTCTCATGCCTGTTATGTCAACAGCATACTGTTCTGAGTACCATATATTAAATTTTGAAATCAGAAAGTATGAGCCTTCCAACATTTTTCTTTTCCCTTTTTCAAGATTGTTTTGGGTATTTGTGGTTTCTTGAGATTTCATTTGAATTTTAAGATGGGTTTTTCTATTTATCAAATATGTTGCTGGTATTTTAATAATGACTGCACTGAATCTGTAAACTGCTTACTATAGTATTGCCATCTTAACAATACTGTCTTAAATAAACACAAGATATCCTTTCCTGTGAGAAGAGTACTTTTTTACTTTGGATAAAAGTTCCTTAATGGATTGTTACCTACCACACATTTTAAAAATCACAAATTTAGAAAGTTTGATATATTTTTAAAGAAGTTATGAGAAACTTTTCAGAATAAAACTTTCCAGGTTTATTATTAAGATATGATTTAATAAATATTTATGCTTTGACCTAATAAAGCCAAATATTTAAATATAATTAAAATATAAATTAGGCAAGTACATTTTTTAGGTTCCATAACTACAGACTATTTGCTCTAAACTCTGGGTAATAGTTTAAAATTTATATCAACCTCATGGCCTCTTCACTAATTTTTCATTTTCATCTACTTGTGCAATCATCTTAAAATAAAACTTATGGTTTTACTGATACTTTTGGAAATAAATACTCTTGATTGGGCAACTGAAATGTTTGTACCTTGAGTTGTGAGCTGCCCTTCTTGAGCCTGTACACAGCGAAGCTCTTCAATAGTTTCCTTCAGAGAATCCCTTTCTGTTCTTAACCTCTGTAAGAACATTAAAAACAAGAAAAGTTAGCTGTAGGTTTTATGAGTTTATTTATCAGTGGTCTTTGCCTTATGTAATAAAATGTTAAACAGTAGAAAACATGGACATGTTTTGATCTATAAGAAGATCATAGAAGGAAAAAGATAACAATTTTTCTCATTTAACAATATTAAATATCTACTATGTGCAAGGCAATATGCAAATCCACAGTTAAAGATAAGAAACTATTCTATCCTTAACAGTATCTTATTCTGTAAATAACTTTCTTTTCATTAAACACAGAAAAATCAAAAAATTTAAATATTCAAAATCATGACAAAGAAAATATTTTTATAAGATTCAAAATATGCTTAACAATAACAAAAAGAACCATGTCTTATAATAATCATACAGAAAGCAGAAAAGCTACACAAATTTATAGAAAGTCATGAACAGAACAATATAAAAGAAGCAACAGTGGGAGAAAAGTAAATATATATAGAAGAAATCAGAATGGAAATAAAAACATTCTTTTAATCTTTTATTTTAGATGTTTCCAAAACACAAATGTAAATTTTAAATTTAAATTAAAAAATAAACAGGATATCTAATTTTTAAATATATAAAAAGAAGAAATTAATGTAGTCAAAACATGAATTAAATATGTGTCTTAATTTTAGCAGTGCTCAAAACTAAATGTCTAATATATATACTCACGTCCTTTTCTTTTTGAAGACTGTCTACTTTTTCTTTTAGCCGCTTATATTCAAAATCTAATTTATCTGCTTTCTTCGCTTCTTCAGATAATCTATTTTGCAGTTCTACTACCTAATATAGAAAGGTACCATTAATTTTTATAATTTGGAACATTAGAAATTATCACTATTTTCTTCTACAGATCTATGAAAACTCCCTCACAAATCTACTTTTTTTAAATGTCCATGATACAGCAGCATAACTGAATGGAGAGCACTACGAACAAAAACCTGCCACTATGCGTTCCAAAACCAGATCATCTAGAGCAACAATGTTCAAAGTTATGAAAGAACATATAAGACTTTCATTTCCTGTAATACAAATATCTAGGTAGTCTGATACCCTTTTAGTATAAAGCAAAAGAAATGCTGGGGCAGCGGAAGAATCCAGTTGCATAGGTAAGTTTACAAGAAAGTGAAATCCTCACAAGGTAAAACTGGAGCGAAGAGAACGTATAAAGTCCATGAAGTAGAAATTGTCAAAGCCAGGAACCCAGAAATTTGGTTGTTAAACTATCTTAGGCTCTAAAATGTGATGAGTCAGCAAATAAGTGGGTTGGAAAAAAAAATCCATCGTCTGGGAAAATCAATAAAGGAACTTGCCTGTCTTAAAGAGAGTGCTCTGGATTTTAAAAAGTATAACTTGAAACTTGTAACTATGACCTGCTAATACATGGATTTGAGTTTTAAATTTTACCACATGCCTTCTCTGGCAAATCCTAAGCCAAGCAATTGATTAAAAATAGTCCTTGTTGGTAATGCTGTGGAAAATCTGGCATAAGGAAAAAACACACACTATGTGGAAGAATACCACCTCAACTCAGCCCCACCCCCTCCAGTATTCCCAAAGATAAAGAGGAGCCAAATGAAAGAGCAAAGGCCAAAAGACACAAGCCACTATGAACAGCAGTCAGCAGAAACACATTAACAGCAGTAACAACAAAATAGTAGAATAAGACCTCCAAGGATTTCAGATTAGAATGATCAGATATAAAATACTAGATTTAATACTTAAAATAAAGAAGAATTCTAAATTATGAAAGGAATGAGACCATCAAAAATGATCAGGCAGATCTGAAAGTACACCCAAAGGGAACTTTAAGAAAGAAAATATTATCATTGAAAAATAAAAGTTTTATTAAGCCCCAGATCAGAAACAGAATTAGTGTGTTATGCAATTTCACAATATTCCTAGGTGTATATTTCTTTTTTATTTACTTCGTATGTAATTTATTTTTAATACTAAAACTGATGTTCTTTATTAGTTCTGAAAAATGTTCAGTCAATCTTTCCTTCAAAGAATGTCTTCCTACAATTCTTTCTGTTCTCTCCTCTGGACTCTAATTAGATCATTTCCCATTTTAATTTAATACTTTTAAATCTCATTTATAGTTTCATCTACATTTATTTTGGGTAATTTCTCAGTTCATATTCAAGTTCACTAATTCTTTCAACTTTGTTGTATGTTGAAAATTTCATAATAAAATGTTGAGAAAAAAATGTATCCACCAAAAAATCCTGCCAACTATTCATATAGGGCTGTTACACTAAAATTTCTCCAACTCATTTTATTAAGCTAGTATAATTCTGATGCAACAATCACAAAAGGAAAGTATGAAATAGAAAATTTCAAGTGAATAATAGACGCAATATATTCTAAGTAGAATGAACAAAGCGAATCTAACAAAGTGAAAACAATAAGTAAATCCACTGTGACCAAACTAAGTTTATCTCAAGAATGCAAGAATGAGTTAAGCACAGGAAATCCATTAATATAATTCATCACAGTAACAGAAAGGGGAAGCAGCATAGGAGTCTTTCCATAGGAGCAGGAAATATAGCTGATTAAATTCAACATCGATTTAAGATGGACAACTTGAACTAATTTGAAATACAATGGAATTTCTTTATCCTAGTAAAAGGTGGCTACAGAAAACTATAGCAATCCATATATTGGTAAAACATTTAAAGCATTCTGTATAAAATCAACAAGAAATGGCTGCCTACTATTATTGCTTCTATCCAGTTGTATTAAAGGTCGGACATGCTGATTAAGAGAGAAACAAAACTGCTTTTATTTGTATAATAAATCACTTCTGCAAGAGACCCAACAGACATTATTAGAAGTTATATGACAATCTGGCAAGGATGCAAAATCAATGTAAAAAAAAATCAACTTCAACCATATAAATGAGCAATAAACTGAAAATGGTATTCTTTCTTTTGCTAATTGCATTTACAAAAACCAGATGCCTGAAATACCAAGAGTAAATCAAACAATATGTGCATATTTAGAAAAAAATTATAAAACCTAACTAAATATTGAAGACCTACATAAATAAAAATATATTATATTCACTAAAAGAAACAATGTCATAAAGATTTCAGTTATCCTCAAATTAGTCAACAGAGTCAATGTAATTCCAATTTTTAAAGGTTTGGAGTATGAAGAGAAAGAAAAGATCTAAGAATAGACAATTTTGAAAAAGAAGAAGGTGCAAGTGTCTGCATGACTAAAAATCTATGAATAGAAAGACAGTGGGGTATTGGTGTAAGAACAGACAAAAAGACCAGTGAAAAAGGAGAGTGCCCAGAAACGAACCCACATGTAACATGGAAGCTTTAGATATATAAGGAAAAACTGACGGCCATTGTGGAAGATACTATTAAATAAATGCTGCTAGGTTGTCCTTGCACCCTACACAAAAATCAATTCCATGTGGCTTAAAGACCAAAACGTGCAAAACAAACTTTAAATCTTTGTTAAGAAAATAAAGATTAGTCTAACATCCTTATGCAGGAAATTATTTCTTAAAGAAGACATAAGCAAAAATCAAAGAAAAAGGTATTTAAAGTTCATTACATTAAAATTATCAATCTCAAAAAATAGTATAAGGACAGACTGGTAGAAAATAAATGCAACATGAGTAAGTGACAAAAGATTAATATCAAGAACATATAACTTTCAGAAATTAACAAAAATAATCCAATTTTAAAATAAATAAAATAAAAACAGGCAATTTACAAAAGAAATGTGATCAGTATATACTGTAATTAGGATAATGCAAAGTATAATCATAAGGAGACACCTTTTATACCCATCCAGTTGGCAAAATTTCAAATTTGAAAGTACTGTGTGTTGGTGATGATGTGTAGCAACAGAAATTCATGCAAACATCTTCTTGGTAATACAATTAAAGAATAACTGGTCAATAACTAATTAAATGAACATACTCTAAGGAAGAAATTCTATATAGTTGTAAAACTTTCACACATGTATGAAAGAGGTAATGTTTAATACTATTCATAGTGCCATATCTTTTAATATAAAAAAAAGTTGAAACATCCATCCTTCAATAGGAAAGTGGACAAACTTAGTATAGGTAACTCAACAGGATAGAGATACAGCAACATAAATTAATAGAATAAAGCTATACCTATCAACATAAACAAATTTCACAAATATACTACCAAACAAAAGTAAACTGCAGTAGAGTCCTTTCACTTTATCATTTATACAGCTTTAAAATATCAAAATGTTATAACTTTCATATACACATATATGAATAAACACACACACACACACACATATATATATAGCAAAAGAATAGAGATGTATTGAAATGAAAACCACAAAACAACATAATGGTTACTATAATAAGGTGGGAAAGAATATGTTTTATTTATTAAGCATGGATACTTATACTATTCTTTTACTTTTTATATATTTAAGTATTGCATAATAAATGTTAAAATAAAAAAATTAAAGGATCTACTATAAAGAATAATGAGCGATGGATAAGAATGAAGTTTCACAGGTAAAAATCAGAATACAATGAAAACAAAAGTCAGTAGATTTTGATAAGACAAGGTGTTATAATGGAGAACCTGCTTGAAAACATTAGGAAACTTTGTTACTATTCTTTTACCTGTCTCTTATATGTTTCAAGTTGACTGCGAGCTGCATTGGCTTTTCTTAACTCTTCCTCTAGACTGACAGTGTTCTGCATATACATAGTATTTTTCTCTTCTAAGAGTTTAACCTGCCGCCTCAAATCACCAAGATCTTCTAGCTTCTTTTTATATGATTCCACTTGGCCTTCTAGTTTAGACACTTTATCAGAAGAATGTCTAGAATGAGATGGGAAATTAGAAATACATTCATAGTTATAAAAATCAAAATGGAGTTCTAAGAAATAACACATTCTAATGAAATTATAAGACCAAAGGTGATTCCAGGTTAATTTTTTGCTTAGGTTAAAAAACATGACCAAATTACAGTGAAAATTGTAATGGAGAATGTTCTATAGTTTAAGGAAAGCAAGTGGGGGAGGGGTATAGCCAGCAAAGTCATATGTAGTACAAAAGCAAAATAAATTGTGTGGTATCCAAATAATTTGGCAATTAGAATGTTATTAGTGCTCATAGGAAAAGCTGTTTCAATGGAACAGTGAGGACAGGGACATTTTAGGGACTTAAGGAGAGAACATAAATTTTACCATGTATAATCTAAATTTGGTCTAGAGGGAAGGAAAAGTAATGTCTCTCTCTTTTTCTAAGAAGAGAGACCTAAACATAAATACACGTCAAAGAGGTTAATTCAAATGTGAAGAGAAATGATAACTGATATAACAGTCCTTGTGTAATCAAGAAGTGTTGAGACCTAGAGCACTGAAGAAGAAATCAGCACTGGACAGGAGTTAGGATAACGAGTCTACACTCTAGAAGCAAAAAAGACAAGATTAGTGGGAATGCAGGGGAGTTAGGAGGTGAAGGAGTTAGAGGACATGAAGAGTTCCAGAGGTCATGGCCTCTTTCCTCTATGCAGCAGGTGACAATGCCATCTACTGAGACGAAGGGATAGGAGAGATGGGGTGGAATGGTCATGCAGGTGAGAAGAGTTATGAAACTATGTAATAGCTTTGACAGAAACGGGAGACAGAGCTATCCACTGATGAGCAGCAGAATGGTGGACCAGAGATAAGAACCCAGTGAAAAGTAAAGATCATTAATTTGTAGTAGAACAAAACTATATCACTATGTAATTTTTTGTATTCATTCCCAGTACTCAAAGAGCAAAAATGTAAAATACAGATGGCTGAAATGATCCAACAGAGGATAGGTTATACAAGAAGTAGAAAGGTGGAAAAATGAGGTGGCAGGGAGTGAGGTGCCTACTGTGAGAATAGTTGAGGTGAAGATAAAAAGGTTTAGCAAGAAAATGAAAGAAACCTTGTGGGATGTGACAGCATTTGAGAAAAAGGAAGGCCAAGTGACTGGAGGACTCAAAATTAAAGAAAAGTAGTAGTAATAAGAAAAGCTCCAGAGCTATATAAGCATGAAATGATGCGCAGAGATTAATTTCCATTTGACAAACATTTATATAGCACTAATTTGCTAGATACTGTTCCAAGTGTTTACAAATATAAACTCAATTCCACATGTAAATCTGAGGTAGAGATATGTGTATTATTTCCATTTTATAGATGAAAAAATGGTTACACGGAAGTGAAATAGATGGTGGCACTGAGCTCTAAACCCAGGTAATCTGGCTCTTAAACACCCTGTTATGTTCAGAGAACCTAGAGTTTGTAACACTGGTTATAGAACTGTTCTGGGTGATGGCAGATCTGAGATTCTACAGAGATGGTAAGATTGTTTACCTAAGAACATCTATTTCATCTTTTAGAGACTGAGCATCATCTGCCAAAGTGGTTAGTTCATCATTCTGTTGCCGAAGTTCAGAGATTTCCTTTTCTAACTCTTCACAGCGTATGCGATAATCATCTTTGGCTGCTTCTAGTCTGTAACCAAAACAAAATAAACCAAGAAAGTACTATTTACTGTCTAAAAATTCTCCTGAGAACAGTAAAAGAAAATAAAAAACATGAGAATGAATTCTTGAATCTGTTTCCTACTTTTGTGACCATGAACTATACAATTCTAAGTTTTAACTATCCTAAAAATGGATTCCAATGTTTCAAGGCTTGTGGAAAGATAACAATTAATTACCATTCCTCTTTTCAGAAAGTTAGACGTCAAATAATATATTTTAAAATACAGCAGATACAATTTACTTAAAATTTTATTTTTAAGTATAAAATTTATATTCCTTGTTGAAAATTTACAAAATACAGAAATGCAAAACAGGTAAAAATCATGTATTAATCTAAATAAATAATTACTATTAACATTTTTGGAGTATATCTTCCAGTATGATTTCTATTCATAGGTCTTTTTTACCCAAAATAATGGATAATACTGTTCCTACTTCTTATTTGTTCTACTTAACATAACCCTTTCTTTAGATTTAAACGATTAATTGTCTCTCATTTCACAATATTTATCGATTATTTACCTTTAATATTATTTATATAAATATTTAATGTGCAAAAAGTCTTAGTTTTTATGTAACTCAGTTGATGAATCTTATACTATATAATTTTCACTTTTACTATATGATTAGAAAGGTTTTTTCTTTTGATCTCTTTTAATCTTATATTTTGTTAGTATTACAAGGTTCCATTTTTAACATTAAAGTTCTCAAATTCCCTGGAATTCATTTTGGTATATGATGTAATGTAGACTCTAACTTTTCCTGCCGAAATATCTACTAACTGTCCCCAAACCACTCAACAAATAATTTAACCTTTCTCTATTGATTGGAAATATGCTACCTTTATCATACTACGCATTTTTATATCCACTGGGATGGGTTTCTGGATCTTCATTTGTGTCAATGGTTTTTCTGTAATTTGCTGCATCAGTACCAAACTATTTTCATTAGCATAGGCTTATAACGTATTTCAACACTGGATATGGCAAGTACTCCCTCATTATACTTTATTCTCAAAATGTTATAGGAATCTCTTGCTTTTTAACATTTCTAGATGAACATAAAATTCAAATGGGAATCAAGTTCAAATTATATAACAATTTAAGAGAAAATAGCATTCTTACAAAATGCTGTGAAAAACATAAAATATATTCTCTCCATAAATTAAAACATTTTTAATGTATAACTTAGAAGTTTTCATCATATGAGTCCCTAATATCACAGTAGTCACACTTATCTGTTTCAAGAATACCTTCTACCATGAATGTTTTTTAACTCATTCAGTACTCATTTAATAATCTAGAAGGTAGATAATACTATTACACTATAATATAGTGGAGAAAATGGAGGCATGCCCAAGTCTACACAGCTATTAAGGGGCAATGCCAGGATTTTTTAAATCTCTAGAAAAAAGTCAAATAGATTAACATTCATCCTCATCTTATATCATATCTGACTATACAGAATAAAAATTACTGAGATATATAGTATTGATAAAACATTTGACTTAGTTTAAATACTTCAAAATACAATACTGCAATATGTATTCTGGAACTATTTCCTTTATAATGAAAACGTAAGACAATTCTAAATACCACTCTCCCAAAGTCATGCTTTAAACACTGGACACAATTTAGAGGCTTCCATCCAAGATGGCGACATAGGACACTGAACATATGGCCCCTCCCAGAAATACACTGAATTTATAATTAAAGACAGAGCAACTCTCTCTGAAGAACTGAGGACAACTGAACAGCTTCTGTACAGTAAGTGAAAGAGAGAGAGGCTACACAGAAAAGGGTGGGAGAGACTCAGACACAGAACCCCACCCCATATGCACCAACCTGCAAAAGGGAGGAATCACTGACTCTTTTGTCCTGGGGCACAGGAGAAAAAGAATGGTTTAACAGGCACCTATACTAAAAGGAAAGGAAATCCATTCACCAACCCTACAGCATCCGCCAAATGGAGGGGAGCTGTGGGAACTCTCTTCTGTTGTCGGAGGTACCAGGCAGAGTCATTTGCTGCACTCCCCTTACATCTTAACTTCACTAGAAGGAACATGATCCAGGTTTTCTAGCAAGCTAGCCAAGGCTATCAGAGTATGTGCTAGACCCTAGGCCCACAACAGCTTCTTGGCTTGTCCCCAAACTCCCTTCAACCCCATGTCCACTCCAACTACAGTCCTGGGCCCCAGCACAATTTACCCCTGGGTTTCCCAACAGCCTGCTCTAGCTTCCAGCTGGTCTGCCAAGGCATCCCTACAGTGGCTTGTCCCCATGACACCTCGTGTCTGGCTACAACTGCTACAACTGCTAGCCTGGTATAGCTTATACCTAGGATTCCTTGCAGATCACACCACTTCAGCTACAGCTGCACACCCTGGTGCAGCATGTCCCTAGGATTCCCCTTGGTCTGAGCCCCCTCCAACTGGCCTGCCAAGGAAACCCCAGTGTGGCTTGTCCCTGGACCTTCCCATGGCCCAAACCTACCACAACGATAACTTTGCTCAGCCTACCAAGGTGGCCTCATACAGCCTGACCCCAGGACTGCCAACAACCTCAGCCGGCTCCAGGTACAGCTCCTGCTGGCCCAGCAGGGCAGCTGTGGCAACTCCCCACAGCCCACTCCAGCTCCAGGTGACCTGCCTAGGTGGCCCTGGTGTGGTATCCCTGCAGCCTATGCCCATTTCAGGTCCAGCTGGCCTGCCTAATGCACCCTACAAAGAGGAAGCTCCTATACAAGGCTACTTCTTGGAGACCAGGAAAGGTTGCTGTTTTGCCTAATCCACAGAATCAAACACAGAGAGACAGCCAGAATGAGGAGATACAGAAATATGTTCCAACAAAAGAAGAGGATAAAACCCCAGAAAAAGAACTAAATGAACTGGAGACAAGCAATTTACAAGATAAAGAGTTCAAAACACTGGTTATAAGGATGTTCAATGAACTCAGGAGAGCAGATGAACTTAGTGAGAACTTCAACAAAGAGATAGGAAATACAAAAAGTAACAATCAGAACTGAATACAATAATTGAAATGAAAAATACACTAGAGCGAATCATCAGTCAATTAGATGATGGAAAAGAATGAGTCAGGGAGCTGAAAGAAAAGGTAGAGGTAATCACCCAATCAGAACAGCAAAAGGAAAAAAGAATTTAAAAAAAATGAAGATAGTTTAAGGGACTTCTGGGACAACATCAACACACCAACAGTCAAATCATAGGGAGCCCAAAAGGAGTAGAGAGAGAAAGAGACAGAATACCTATTTGAAGAAATAATGGCTGAAAACTTCCCCAACTTGGAAAACAGAAATCTGAGACCAAGAACAAGAGTCCCAAACAAGATGAACCCACAGAGACCCATACCAAGATACATAATAATTAAAATGCTAAAAGGTCAAGATAAAGAGAATCTTAAAAGCAGCAGGACAAAAGCAGCTAGTTATATACAAGAGATCTCCAAAGAGATTATAAGCTGATTTTTCAACAGAAACTTTTCAGGCCAGAAGGGAATGGCACAATGTATTCAATGTGATAAAAGAGAAAAAACCTATAGCCAAGAATACTTCATGCAGCAAGTTTATCATTCAGAACTGAAGAAGAGATAATTTCCCAAACCAGCAAAAGCTGAAGAGTTCATCATCACTAAATTGTCATTATAAGAAATGTTAGAGACTTTTTTAAGTTGAAAAGGCCAGAACTAAAATAAGAACATATAGGAAAGGAAAAATCTCACTTATAAAGGCAAATATTTAGTAAATGTAGTAGATCAACCTGTTATCAAAACAGTATGAATATTAAAAGATAAAAGTAGTAAGAGTATGTGTAAATACAGAAATAAATTAAGGAACACACATACAAAAGATAAAGATATAAAATATGATGTCAAAAACATAATCATGGGTGGAGGTGAGTAAAAACTATAAGGCTTTCAAAATGCAATCGAACTTAAGCAACCATCCACATTTGAATCTTATGGTAACCACAAACCAAAAATCTATAATAGACACGCAAAAAAAATAAAGGAAAACGAACCCAAATAAATTACTAAAGAAATCATCAATAAAAGAGAACAAAAGATGAAACACAGAACTACAAAAATAATCAGAAAATATTTAATAAAATGACAGTCATTTCCATAGAGACCTAAAATTATTTTAAATGTAAGTGGACTAAATCAAAGGTCCTCAACCCCTGGACCACGAACTGGTATGGGTCTATGGCCTGTTGAAACCGGGTTGACATCAGGAGATGAGCAGCAGGCAAGTGAGCAAAGCTTCATTTGTATTTGTAGCCACTCCCCAGTGCTAGCATCACCGCTTCAGCTCCACCTCAGATCATCAGGCAGTAGATTCTCATAGGAGCACCTGTCACTGGTACCATAAAGGTTTGGGACCACTGGACTAAATGCTTCAATCAAAAGACATAGGGAGGCCAAAGAGATTAAAAAAAAATAAGACCTATGGATATTCTGCCTATAATAGACTCACTTCAGACTGAAACACACACATAGATCGATAGTAAAGGGATGGAAAAAGATGTTTCATGCAAATGGAAACAAAAAGAAAGCTGAGGTAGCAAAACTTACATCAGATAAAATAGATTTTAAAACAAAGACGGTAACAATAGACAAAGAAGGGCATTACATAATGATAAAGGGATCAATCTAACAAGAGGATATAACAGTTCTAAACATCTACTCAACTCAATGAAGGAGCATCTAAATACATAGAGCAATTATTAATGGACTAAAGGGAGAAATTGACAGTACTACAATACTAGTAGGGGACTTTACCACCTCATTAATCTCAATGGATAGATCACCCAAACAGAAAATCAATAAGGAAACAGTGGCCTAAAATGACATATTAGACCAGACAGACTTAATATTTATTAACAGTCCACCCTAAAACAGCAGGATACAATTCTTTTCAAGTGCACGTGGAACATCTTCCAGGATAGACTACAAACAAGCCACAAAAACACGTCTCAGTAAATTTAACAAGACTGAAATCATATCAAGCATCTTCTTTGATTATAATGATATGAAAACTAGAAATCAATTACCAGAAGAAAACTGGAAAAAAAAAAAAGGACACCAAAACCCTATAATAGATACAAGCGAAGCTAACCAACATGCTACTAAACATTCAGTGGATTAATAAACAAATCAAGGAGGAAATAAAAAATATATATCTTGAGACAAATGAAAATGGAAACACAACAATCCAAAATCTCTGTGACATAGCAAAAGCACTTGCAAAAGAAAAATTCATAGGGACACAGGCCTGCCTCAAGAAATAAGTAAAATCTAAAATAAACAATCTAACCTTACAGCCAAAGAAACTAGGAAAAAAAAAAACAAAACTAAGCCCAAAGTGGGTAAAAGGAAGGCAATAATAAAGAGCAAAGCAGAAATAAATAAAAAAGACTTAAAAAAAAAAACAACTATAGGAACTAAGAACTGAGAACTGGTTCTTTGCAAAGATAAACAAAATAGATAAACCTTTAGCTAGACTTATCAAGAAAGAGAAAGCCCAAATAAATAAAATCAGAAATGAAAGTGAAGTGACAACCAATACCACAGGAAAACAAAGGATTATAAGAGAACACTATGAACAAATATATGCCAACAAATTTGACAACACAGAAGAAATGGATGAATTCTTAAAAACAGATAATCTTCTAAGACTGAATCAGGAAGAAGCATAAAATTTGAACAGAAAATTACTGGAAACAAAATTCAATCACTAATCAAAAAACTCCCAGTAAACAAAACTTCAGGACCAGACAGAGTCACAGGTGAATTCTTACAGTATTCAAATAATCATCAATATTTATCCTTCTCAAACTATATTAAAAATTAAAGAAGAAGGAAAGTTATCTTACTCATTCTAGAAGGCCAGCATAACAGATACCAAAACCAGACAAAAACACTACAAAAAAAAAAAATTACAGGCCAATATCTCTGATGAACATAGATGGAAAAATCCTTAACAAAACATTAGCAAATAGAATTCAGCAATACATCAAAAAGATCATACGCCATGATCAAAGGGGATTTATTCCAGATATGCAAAGATGGTTCTATTTTCTCAAATCAATGTGATATACCACATAAACAAAATGAAGGATAAAAATCATATGATTATATCAATAGGTGCAGAAAAAGGATTTAACAAAATTCAACATCCATTTATAATAAAAACTCACTAAAGTGGATATAGAAAAAACATACCTCAACATAATAAAGGTCATAGAAGACAAATCCACAGCTAACATCATACTCAACAATGAAAAGATGAAAGCTTTTCCTGAGATCAAGAACAAGATGCCCACTCTCACTACTCTTATTCAACATAGTATTGAAAGTACTAGCCACAATAATCAGACAAGGAAAAGAGATAAAGGCATCCAAACCACAAAGGAAGAAGTAAAATTGTCACTACTATACTATAAAAGATTCCACCAAAAAACTATTAGAACTAATAAATGAATTCAGTAAAATTGCAGGATACAATATTAATAATCAGAAATCTGTTGCATTTCTATGCACCAATAACAAGCTTTCAGAAAGAGAAATTAAGAAAATAATTCTATTTACAACTGCATCCAAAAAGAAAACCACCTAAGAATAAATTTAACCAAGGTTGTAAAAAACCTATACTGTGAAAACTATAAAATGTTAATGAAAGAAACTGAAGATACAAATAAAGGGAAGGATGAACAGTGCTCATGAATCAGATGACTTAATATTGTTAAATGTACACACTACCCAAAGCAATCTACAGATTCAGTGCAATTTCTATTAAAATGCCAAAGGTATTTTTCACAGAACTAGAATAATCCTAAAACTTATATAGACGTATAAAAGACTCTGAATAGCGAAAAAAATCTTGAGAACAATACAACAAAAACAAAATTGGCAATATCTAACTCCCTGATTTCAAACTATACTACAAAGCTATAGTAATCAAAGCAGTATGGTACTGGCACAAAAACAAATACATAGATTAATGGAAAAGACTAGAGAGCCAGAAATAAACCGATGCTTATATGGTAAATTAATCTATAACAAAGAAGGCAAGAATATACAATAGGGAAAAGACAGTCTCTTTATCAAATATTGTTGAGAAAACAAATAGACACAAAAAAATGAAACTAGACCACTTTCTCAAACTATACACAAAAATAAATTCAAAATAGATTAAAGACTTAAATGTAAGACCTGTCTGAAACCATAAAACTCCCAGAAGAAAACAAGCAGTAAACTCTTTACATTGGTCTTAGCAGTATTTTCTGTATATGTCTCCCTTGCCAAAGGCAACACAAGTAAAACTAAACAAATAGTTTAGTTTACATAAACTAAAAAGTTTTTCACAGTGAAGGAAACTATCCACAAAATGAAAAGCAACCTACTAAATGGTAGCTTTTCCAAAATATATAAAAAATTCATACAATTCAACATCAAAAAAAGACCCAAACAATCCAATTAAAATGTGGGCAGAAGACTTGAACAGACATTTCTTTAAAGACATACAGATGAATGTCTTTCATCGGTAGAGCTAAAAGATACATGAAAAAAATACTCAGCATCACTAATTATTAAGCAAATGCAAATCAAAACCACAATGAAATATCACCTTGCACCTGTCAGAAAAAAAAAAAGTGCTGGTGAGAATGTAAAGAGAACCCTCGTGTATTGTTGATGGGATTGCAAATTGGAAAACAGTATAACAGTTCCTCAAAAAATCAAAACTAGAACTACCCTATGGCCTAGCAATTCCACTTCTGGGTATTTATCCAAAGAAAATGAAAACAATAATTTGAAAAGATATATGCACCCCTATGGTCACTGCAGCACTTAATAATAATCAAGATATGGAAATAACCTAAGTGTCCATTAATAGAAGACTGGATAAAAAAGATATGACACATATACACAACGGAATATTACTTAGCCATAAAAAAGAATGAAACCTTGCCACTTGAGACATGAATGGACCTACAGAATATTATGTTAAGTGAAATAAGTTGAATAAAGACAAATATTATACAATTTCACTTATTTATGAAATAAGTAAAATTATAAAAAACAAAACAGAAACAAAATGGAATAGGAACAAATTCATAGACAGAACAAACTAATGGTTGTCGCGGGGGTGGGGTGGTGATAGGCATAAAAGGGGAAGGGGATTAAGAAGTAGAAATTTCCAGTTATGAGTCATGAGGACGTAATGTAAGCACAGTGAATAGAATCAATAATATTGTAATAACTATATACAGTAACAGATGGTTACTAGTCTTATTGTGGTGACCACTTCAAAAGGGATGTATAAATGCTGAATCAATATGTTGTACACCTGAAACTAATATAATATTGTATGTCAAAAATAATTTTTTAAAGCCACAATTTAGAAACAAAGGGTAAAGTAATAATTAGATTTTACCATCTTCTGATTCTGTCTTAGAAAGTCAAGATGCAGATGAAGCATTCTCAAATTTTTTGGTCTCAGGATCCCTTCACTGTTAAAATTACTCAGATTCAAAAGAACTTTTGATATTTAATAAAGCCATTATGTTAATACAGATAATATTGTTTATGTAAAATAACTATATTTTCTCAAAAAAATGAAAAGAGTGGCAATGTTTTACATTTTTGTGATTCAAATAATCTGGTTTAATAAAAGACAGCTAGATTGTCATATTTATTTCTACATTAATTCATTATGGTTTTTAAACTAAAGTATATGAAGGAAATTCAGCTTTCCATAGATACACAGTTAGAAAAGAGAAGGCCCTGAAGACTCTGACAGGGGTCAGTGAACCTGCAGCGTTCCTCAGACCACACTTTGAATTACTGACGTAGACCACAGAGAATGGGCTGTTCCTAAAGCTTCTGAGAAGACTAGTTTTTAATTTTTTCCTGCTAAGGCAAAAAGAAAAAAGAAAACAGAAACATTTCACTGAGGAATAACAAGGACATACCTTACTATGTATGGTGTATACCATACCATAGTTACCATACTATGCTAGTTGATAAAGTAAAAATCTAATTGATTTTAATTTCTCTTACTATTTTAAAACTGGAAATCTGTGGCTAGGTAAGAAACAGGTCATAACTTATTTTATAGCAAATCATAACAAAATATTTTTATCATACTGTTAAGCCCTTAAATTTTATGGCTGTTTTGTCTTGCACAACACCAAATTTCTCCTTGTCCCTTTAAGTCAGCCTGCTCTTGACATAAGTCTGTCTCAAGAAATCATGCACCTGGCATTTTTGTATTGTATCTCTTTAAATTGAGCGCCTAGGAAGCGCACCAATTTCTTTAAATTCAGTACCAGTATCTTTTCTTGGCGCCGAGCCCTTTAAGAAGATGCACTTACTTTGAAATTCGTTTCCTCCAGTTTATGGTCTAATCTTTTTTCGTTTTAAAAATGATTTCAGATTTTGAATGAATCTAATCTTTTTTTTCGTAATTGCTCAAACTCATCCACAGGCCCCTTCACGAGTGTTCTTCTGTCTTCCTCTAATTTCTTCCTCAGTCTGCCTTTACTTGCCTCAAAGCACCCGGCAGGATGGGGATGGGACAGGTGTGTGGGATGTGGGGTTGGTGTTTTTCTTTTTTCACTCACAGTTATAATTCACTTGGGGCAGTCTGTCCTCAAGTAATATTGAAGCTGTAGCTTTGATGATTCTCTGCCAAGAGAATTTTTTCTAGATATAAAGTTATTTCGTGTCATGTGGGACAATTTGGGGGAAGTTGTTTATTACACAGTCTCCTTGGTGTGCAGCTACCCAGAAGTCTTAACACTATATTCTTAACTTTAAAAAGCAGTTTCCAAATTTTAAAAAATCAGATTTTACTGAGAGGTCTTTTACCTGAACGTCTCTTCTTGGAGCTGTTCTAGCTGAGTTTGGAGCTGCAGATGCCTTCTCCCTGCTGGACTGTTAGGGTCTTCTATAGAGTCGGATTGATTAAGTCTTTCCATTAATACCTGATTCTCTGCCAACAGACTACTTTTCTCTTCTTGTAATGCTGCAACCTGTTAGAATATAGAAAGACAGCAGTTATTTCTTCCAATTACATTGGTATTAGCATATTCATCTGTGAATTACCATTATAAATTAAAGCCTGTTTATAAAGAAGTCCAATCAACATCCACTTAAGACATTTCCATCATTTTGGAACAGGCAGAGTAATATGTAAGAGTAAGCAAGAATTCATTATTTTATATCTAAAAAGACAGCTCAATAAATAAGATATATAGAGGCAACTAAGCGCAAAAATATATTTATGATTAGTCATGAGGAAATGCAAATTAAAATCACTATGTTATTACCAATACTCTTCCACTAGAATAGCTAAAATTAAAAAGACCAGCTGTACCATGTGTGCAGATGGAAGCCTCATACACTTCTAGTGAGAATGTAAAATATTTAAGAACTGTGGAAAAGAGTTTTATATGTTCAAAAAAATTAAACATGCAACTACCACATAACCCAGTCATTCGGCTCCTAGGTATTTATTTACTCAAGAGAAATAAAAGCATATGTCCACACAAAGACTTATAAAAAATGTTTATAATAGCTTCATTGGTAATAGAGAAAAACTAGAAACAACACAAATGTTGACTAACAGGTAAATGAATAAAATTTAAGATATCCATACAACAGAATATTATTTGGCATTAAAAAAAGAAATAACTATTGATATTGAAAACATGAATGACTCAGAAAATAATGAAAGAAGTCAGATAAAAAAAATCAGTATACACTGTATGATTCCTTTTACATAAAATTATAGAAGATATAAGCCAATTTGTAGTAACAGAAAGCAGAGTTTGGGACTGGAAAGGGATTACAAAGAGTCAGGAGGAAACTTCTGGGAGTGATGGGTTCATTATATTGACTGTGGTTGTTTCACATGTTCATACATACGTTAACATGCATCAAATCTGTATAATTTAAATATGAGTAGTTTATTGTATGTCAGCTATATCTCAGTAAAGCTGTAAAAGCAAAAGCTGATTGCCATTTCTAATACTCCTCTCCATCCCTCATTTCCTTTTGAACTTGTTCTAGTTGGGCTATTGACCCACCATTCCACTAAAACTGCTCATCAGGATCACTACTGACCTCCATGGCACTACCATCTATCAACAACATGTGACAGAACTGATCATATCCTCCTCCTTGTTGAAGCATTTTTTTTCACTTGGTTTCCAGGTCACCTTACTCCCTTTGTTTCTGTACCAATTCACTGTTCTTAACCTTCTCTTTCTCCTTAGTCAATTCTTCTTAATTTACCTGCCATTGAAGGACCTTGCAGCTTTTCTTTTCTAAATACAATGATGGCTTCCAGTTTCACGGCTGTAAACACCATCTATTCACTGACAATTCACACATTTCTATTTCTAGCCTGGAACCCTGAACTGGATATAATTTCCACTTGAAGGTCTAATAAACATGTCAAATTTAAATCGTCCAAGTAGAACTCTTAATTACTCCCTACCCTTAGTGCTTCCACAGTCTTTCCCGTTTCAGTAAATAGTAACTCTATCCTTCCAGTTGCTCAGTCATAAGCCTTAATATCTTTTCATCATACACACATCCAATCTGTCAGCAAGTGTCATTGGCTCTATCTTCAAACATATCTTGACCACTTATCAGCCCGAAATTCTAATGATCTAAGCCAACGTAATTTTTTGCCTGGATTACTACAATGACCTCTTAATTACTCTCCCTGATTTGGCCCTCCCCTTTAGTCTATTCTCCACGCAGCAGCCACAATAATCTATTAAAACAAAATTCAGATCACAGGACTACTTTGTTCAAAATCTTCTAATGGCCTCCCTTTACTTAAAGTCAAAGTCTTTACAAAGGCTTGTAAGGCCTCTCCAGACTGATGAACTCTTTCTACACTCCCTTCTGCACCCGCCATCCTCATTTTCCTGTTGTTCCATGAAAATATCAGCTACACTCCCACCTCATGGCCTTGTGCTCAGCCTCTAATGCTCTTCCCCAGGAATCTGGGAGGCTTGCTCCTCTAATTTCTTTAGGATTTCACTAACATGTCACTTCTCTAGTGAACGTATATTGACTACTCAATATAAAACTAATAATTTGTACCACCCTTTACTCCATATTCTACCTTCTCTGCTTTTTTAAATCCAGAATACTTGTGACTGTATAACAGGATATATTCTTATTTTATTGTCTGTTTTCTTGACTAGAATGTAAGCACCTTGGAGGCAGGGATATTTTATCTATTTCTGTTTCTCCCATCTTCATTGTATCTACAGCAATTAGAACACTTGATGGTACATACTAGGTGCTCAGTAAATGTCCACTGAATAAATAAATTAATCTGAAATGGCAGATCTGTAATTTGTGAGATTTCCATAAAAGCGTAAGTCTTTTCTCAGAATAGCGTTGTGGCTCTATTCTATGCCTCTGGTCTATTGCATTCATTTCTGCTCTTTCATTCTTTTTTAAAATAAATACTTAAGGCTTGAAAAATTTTAACAACTCATTTCTTTGATACTAATTTCTGACTTTAATTCTACTTTGGTCACAGAGCATAATCTAAAGATGCAGATTCTTTAAAATTTTGATTGTTTTATAACCTGGTATGTGGTCAATTTATAGGAAGGCTAAACATGCAATGAAAATTTTTAATACTAGACCTTTCAGAATAGCAAATGTTGCTAAAATATTTTAATCAATATATTTGGCAGAAATTTTTTTCAAAAACACAGAAAAAGGAGACTAATTAAAAATAGTACATAAACCTGATTAGAGAAATCAAACAAGGCAAAGGGGCTTATAATGAAAAGCTGTTTTCTTGTTGAATTTTTCCACTTCGAAGAGGAAACTACTTTAAACTATTCTTAATTTTATTGCTTTCAATTATTACTTTACATCTCTTAAATAACATGTTATACACCTCTATTCCTCAATTTTTCAACCTTCCAAATTATCTAGTGATTCTTCCTCTGACATGTTAAATTATAATAACTTATGCCATCCCTCCTTTCCACAAATATAGTTACATCACTATTCTCACTTCCTTCACTGGTCACTTCCGTAATTTTAAACAATTCATTGTCTCTTCATTCAATCACCCACCATGCATTCACTCACTCATATTCATCGTGTGCCTACTACATGTCAGGCACTGTTGCAATTTTCTAGGTGTAAGGCATACCATGATGAATAAAGCGGAGAAAGTTCTTATTCCTGTAGAATAGTCATATATGTAAAAAAAAATCATAGCAAATATAGAAACACAAAAATATTGACAGAGTGAATTAAATACGTGCAAAAACTAGAGTGAACGATGCTATGTAGAGGGTTAAAATAAGAACAACATGATAGACTACATAATTACTCTAGACTGGCTGACCATGGAAGGGCATCTCAAGGAGGCCTAATTTAGTACCTGGCACATCTAAGTGCCCAATAAATATTTTATGACAAATGAATCAGGTGATTTTGAGTTGAAATAGGATGACAAGAAGGAGCTAGCCTTGTAATCCTGCTGCCCCGCAGAAGTGGTTCTTGAGTCCCTTCTTGGTAAGACAAGAACATTAGTGGGCCTATTCTTTCCTCATCGCTCCTGTCCTATTCTAATTCTCAACCTTTATCGTCTGTACGTTTACTTTTACAACAACATTTCTGTGTAGGATAATTCTAAATGTTTAAAATCAATAAAGTTTATATTATTACATTAGAGATCACATTATTTTTACTGTGTTATTACTGTTTTCTGCATAGCTAAGTGTGTTATAGGGCTACCTTTTTTCTTCTCCTAACCTCTCTGCAACCCTGTCATTCACTCTTCAATCTGTCTATAACAGGGATTGGTAAACATCTTTGTAAATTATCAAAGAGTGAATATCTTAGGCTTTGAGGTCATAGGTCTCTGTGGCAAGTACTTAACTTTCATTATAGCATGAAAGCAGCCACAGCCTATATATCAATGAATGAGTGTGGCTGTGCTACAAATAAAATTTTATTTACAGAAACAGATGGCAAGCTACTGTTTGCCAATCCCAGTGCATAATTTTAATTTTATATTATCAAAGGTAATATTTATATTCTGCTTGTAAAATTAATCAATTCTTTTTACTTTTAAAACTTTAGCATTTGTGTATACTTAAATTCTAAAAATTGAAAAGCAATTAATAGCACATTATGACTAAATATTACTACTACATAACTCAATAAATGTGCTATTCCATTTCCTCCTATATGCTTCCAAAGCGTCTAGTATAAAATATTACGAACTCTAACAAGTATCAAAACATACTAATTACGTTTAACCTGTACCTCTATCCTCTCCCCTCGCCTTCTTGATTTTGAGGAAAATCTCAATTTTATTTCTTATTTCCTTTATTTGTGAGATATTTCAACTTCATTCTATTGAACTTTTTATTTTGACAATTCTATTTTTAACTTACTTAAATGTTTCTTAACCTCTGATTTTTCTTTTTAAAAATAGCTTCTTGTCCTTATTTAACAGATATAATATCACTAATTTTATTGGAAGTATTCAATAAGTTAAAAAGGAAAATTTCTTCTACTACCCCAAATTTCTCCATTTCTTCTGGGGTCAGCTGCCTGTTTATCTCAATCTTTTTTATATTTTGTTATGCAGATTTCCCTCTCATTTAAGAATCAGTCAACATCAAGGGGTAACTAGAAGTTATGCACCCATGGGCTTCACTTTAGGGATTTACCTACAAGAAGTTGGATTTTATGAAAGGACAAAATGAAAAGAACCTCACATTGCAAAACTAATAGTTTAACCTCCCTGTACTTCCGTTTAATTTCTTTAGAAAAGAACCCTCTAATTGGAAAGCTGGCTACAAGTCAGTCTATATGCAGGGGGTGACAGTGGTGATAGGGCTTAACTAGTCTACATACTTCTAGTTTTAGCCTTACTTCAGCCTTCCTTGGTACCTTTGGTCTCTCTGGGGTTCTGCTACAGTAGTTCTTCCCTCCACCCCAGGTATTCTTGGCCACTACGTTCTGTACTCCTTTTAGTCATTTGGCACTTTTCCAACCGTGTTTTGGCTTTCAGAGGTTGATGAGAGGGGTGGTGTGCTGCTGTGAGCTATAACTAAGCTGACTTAAATAAATAGTCTTGTGAGCTGACTTGTAAACCATTAATAACTTGAAACTTGCCACTGTCAGACTTTTTTATACTATGAAATGGACACTAAAACCCAGGACTTTTCAAAATCTCCCCCATTCCTTCTGAGAGCTAGCACTGATATATCCCTCCTAATCCAGGAAAAAGGCATAAGAACTACACAAATTGAATAAATATTAAAGCAGGTTGTATCCAGAGCCTGCTACGTGCTGCTAGACATGGGGAACTGGCTGATCAACATAGGGCCAGACAACCAGGAACCTACAGGAAGATTCCTGCTGAGATTACTAACATCTACTTCCCCTCCCCGCTGCCCCCGCCCCTCCACCACCGCCTTTAACACTGCATTCCTATACCCCCACCTGCAAAGGAAAAAACAAATATAAACACAATTCTTTGAACAATTGAGGTCTCATTCTCCAATCTGAAAGGAGACCACGTCTCTGTCTCTGGAGAGTTATTCTTTCCCTAATAAACTTTCCTTTTGTCTTGACTCTGGCTTGTGGTTGAATTCTTTCCTGCACAGAGTCAAAGACCCTCTCTTGGCAAGCATAGGGCCCGTGTCCCCACTTGAAAGACTCACCCCATCCTGCATCACTCTTTTGTCTCATCTTTACCCCTCCTCTTTCTCTTCTTTTCTTGTAGTTTAATACATTTATTGTAAATTTAATGGGGTTACCGAAGGAAAGGAAATTAATATATTTGCTTAGTCTACTATCTTTAAAACAGAAATCTGTTTTCCTTTTTTTCTCTTTAATTAGGATGGTATTAAAGTCAAACTGTACTGTATGGCAGTACACAGTATGTTTGGTGGTATTTACAGCGGTGCATTTCAAACAGGTAAGAACAGACCTCTTACCTGCATATCCAATTCATGGCATCTTTGAGCAATTTCTTCCTTTGCTGACAAAGCTTCATTTAGTTCCTCTGTAGTTTTCTTCAACTAGTTAGACACAAAGAGATACAATAAACATTCAAGATGAAGTGGCAACAATTAACAATTACATTTGTACAATATAGAATTAAACATTTTCCTCCTTTTCTTCCTGAGGGACAGGGAGGAATCAAGAACCATTCTGCAAGTCAAAAGAAGGCACTTCTAACTCTGAATATCTTTTAGTCCAAAATTTTGTCTTTTCTGTACTCTGGATTTGGTTCTTTTTCTCATATCAAGTTTTCTTACACATCTTCTATCTGGGATACCTGTTTCTTGGTAAATGTTGATGTGTAATAACTGAGAAAATTTTATCTTAGTAATATATGTATGTGCTGAAGAACAGGGGTTTCAATTGCTAAAATATATAGCTAGCATATTTCAGTACAAGTTTTTTAGTCATAATAAGCCTTTATGTTAATTTATATATCATAATTTAAAAACAGAAGATTTTTGTATTGATTCTCAATATAAACCAAATATTCCCAAGTTGTGTCACATTATTACACAAACTCTAACTATGAACAAGTGATTAATTATAATTAATCTATTGATCAACTAATCACTTAATTTTAAATAAGAAAAATGGATTAAAAAAAATTATATTGGCTTTTTGTTTCCTGTGACCCAAACTCTGGGTAACATAGATTAAAAAAAATGCATTCAGGGTAACTTCTTTAAAAACAAACATCACAAAGGGAAAGACAATAACTTGGGTTAAAATTATAGCATGTCCAAAGATTTTCCTACAAAACATTTAGAAACCATGGGGAAGAAGTGAAAAAAGACAAAAGCACAAAGATATCTGTTCATGCTTTGGAACAGATGTCCCAGACAGAATAGCTGGAACATAGAAGCTGACAATGTAACTAACAGTATTTTACTAAAAGCAATAATTAAAATCACAAAATAACATTTCCATTAAAACCATAAGACTATATCACGGAGTTCCTTTAAAAATATAGTACTAGTACCTTAGTGTATTTAAATACTTGCTAACAATTGTTCACTTGCTCACAAAGATGAAGGGTAGAGGAGACATCTTCAATTGCAGAATAATGTGAAACAAAAGGTAAAGTATCCTTTGTATCATAAATAAATCATAAAATGATTTATGCCAATGGAAAATGCATGACATTTACCAGGAATTGTCTATTGTGTCAAATGTGGCATACAGAAAAATATCACTGATCAGAATAAAAAATGATGACTAGAAAACTCAAATTAAAATAAAAAAGTTAATTTATTTTAAAATTGGTTATGCGATATTTTAATTACAAATTGCAAATTTAATTACACATGTGTAATATCCATGAGTAAAGTGGCCTAAGTTCTTAAAATTTTAGGTAACAAAGAATTATATCAATATGTTCCATAAGCAATTTCAACTGAAACATCCTTTTCATTACCTAAAGTTTATCCTTTTCAATCTTTGCAAGGATAAAAACAATGCGAAATTAGATACCTGGCGATCTAGGTCAACATAGGCATCATTTCCAGCAGAGACAGGAGATTCTTTACTCATCAGCTGAAATTAAGATTTAAACAATTACAACTACGAGGCAAAAGAGACATTCTATGTAATATACTCATACAACAAACATGGATGACCAGCCACTACAGAATTATAAAAATTGAGGAGAGTGGGGGAATGGAAGTATTTTCTTCCAGTCTTTTTCCTTTTCCCACGGTTACAGTTTAGTCCTTATCACCTCTGGAAAAAAACTAGGTATACCACTCTTTGAATACAATCTTCTATTATTCTAGGTCTCTCATTCAATTACATCTGTATTATCTGTTCCTCAAGTTCATTGAAGTGTCAAGGTCCTATATCTCTCTTTCTCTCTTTTTTCCATTATAGCCCATCATTCTTATATTCACTTTACTCCTTTCCTTGCTTAAACTCTAGTGAACATCATTGTTTTACCTGCCTAATTTGTCTTTCTTTTCTGCTTACATCATCTTATTTTAGGGAATCTCCCCTTCCCTACTTTACTTCTATGGTACATCATTTGTTCAATCAATTACCTTCTGTTTCTAGCCTAGATTTCATGATCTATTACTTTGATGATTTTTGTCAATATAATCAATTCTCCTCTTACCTCATTTCCTTCTTCCTGGTAAAATCTCAATACAATATCAATCCTACTACCCATCTCTGCTGGCCATATACTCTGACTGCTACATTCTGAGAGCAAAAAAAAAATTTTAAATCATAAAACACCATTAGTACATAGTTTCAATCTCAACTGGACCTTTCAAGTTGCCCAGAAAGTACAGTTAGGCTTCAGTTAGCAGTCTCTTTATTCCCTTTAGAAATCATTCCAAACCTTTCTTATTTCTCAAACCTCACAAACTCCCCCACTTTCCTCATCAGAAAACCTTGCCTCCAGACAACAATTACCCCAATTTCATTTATCTTAATCTACAAAATTGGCAACATTCATGCCCATCTTTTCCTTCTTCAATTTAGTTACAAGTGCTATGCTTCCTATCCAATGCTAATCCCTCCACTTGTGTTCTGAACCTGTCTCTTCCCAGCTTCTCATAGAGCCTGATCCATTTACTGTCCATAATCTTCTCATATCTCAACCTTTATCTTTTTCTTTCTTGTGGCTTCTTCCCATTAGCATTGAAAGGTTAAAATACTATCATTTACTTGACTACCATTCCTATTTCTCCAAGGAAGATAACAAACACTTGAAAAGCTGCTCAACATCATTAGCCTTTAGGGGAAATACAAATAAGCCACAAAGAGAACACCACTTCACACCCACCAAGACTGCTATTATCAGAAAGATGAACAATAACAAAGGTTGCCAAGAAGGTGGAAAAATTAGAATCTTAGTGCATTGCTGGTAAGAATGTAAAATAGTACAGGACCTGTGGAAAACAGGCTGGTGCTTCCTCCAAAAGTTAAACATATATGGGTACACACCTAAATGAATTAAGGTGTTGATAAAACACAAACTCTGTATACTTATGTTCATAGCAGTGTTATTCACAATAGCCAAAAGATGAGAAAAACCCAAATGTCCATCAACTGAATGAATAAAATGTGGCATATCCATACAACAGAACATTATTCAACCATAAAAAGGAACAAAGTATTGATACATGCTACAAGATAACCTTGAAAACTTTATGCTAAATGATAAAAGCCATACACAAAAGAGCACATATCGTATGACTCCATCTAAATGATATATCCAGAATAGTGAAAGCCATACAGACAGAAAGCAGATTACTGGTCTCCAGGATCTGGAGAAAGGAAGAAATGAAGACTGCATGTTTAATCGGCACTCGGTTTCCTACTGTGGTGAAGAAAAAGTTCTGGAACTAAATAGTGAAAATGTTTGCATGACATTATTATGTAATAATGGCAAATATATATTATATTATAATGGCAAATTTTATATGTATTCTACCACAATAAAAAAATAAAGACACTTAAAGGTGACAAAAAGAAGTCTGCCATCTTACAGAAGGTCTTCTTCAATCCCAAAATTTTATCCAGTTACCCCCTGTCCTCCAAGTCCAGTCAGTCGCCAAGCCAATTGATTCAAATTTTGATAATTTTCAAACTGTCTACTTCTCTCCCCGCTGACTGCTAAAACCAAGTTTGGGCTTCCATCATTCTTCACTGGGTAGTTATTAACATCCGTTAACTGCTCTCCCTTTTTCTAGCTTTGTTTTCTTCTAAACCATTCTTCTCATTACACAGATTTTCTCAGATACAGACTTCAATGTATTCTCTCCTCAAAATTTATCGATTGGCTTCCCAAATTCCAACTCTTTTAACAAAACTGCTAATTATCCTAATGATCTTATGTCTCCTGTTTCATCTCTAAGCACTCTCTACCTCACCACATCTGCTGCAGGCATTCTTCCTTCCTCACTTCCAATATGCCATGCAGGCCTTGCTTTCTCTTGCCTCCTAGGCTTTACAAGGATTTTTGCCCCTTCCTTAACTCATCTCATCTTTAAGTGCTCAGTCTAGATGCTCCTTCTTCTGTGTAGTCTTCCCTAACATCCCAACCTTAGTTAGATACTCCCTTGAGATACTCCCATATTTTTCTCATCATGGTACTTTTCATTTTGAATGCTCTGAATATAACTGAATTCCTCATTTAACCATTTCTCCCATGAGACTTATACTTTGTGAGCCAAGAGATCATGTCTATCTTTTTCATAGTTGTATCCATAATGCCTACCACAGCCCCTGGTGCGTATTGGGTGCTTAATAAGTATTGGCTTAATGAATAAAAGAAATATGCACATAATAAATGCACAATCTATTCTTAAAATCTAATTGTACATACAATTTTTATATATTGCTTAGTTCACTTGACATTTCAAATGCTTTCCTGTTGTCATAAGATACCTTTTTTTTTTTTTTACAAAATTCTATCAGGTACATATACACTGTTTTTACATACCTGTTAACATAAAATAGTTTGATAAACACTGTTGTACCCAATCTTAAGTCTGAATTTCTAAATAATTTTTTGGGAATCATAGAATTAAAAATCCCTTGGTCACAGATTTTAATTTAAAAAATATTACTGATTATAGATACAATATCTATTGCTACAAAAAATTGGAAAATATATTAGAGTATGGAACATTTGGAGATAATTAACATTTTGGCATTTTTGTTTTTATTCATCTTAATTTTTTTTAACAGAAATGGGATTATGCCATCCATGTGCTCTGTTTCCCATTATATTAAAAGCCTTCCCCTATGTTGTTATACATTTCTTAAAAACATACTTTAATGTCTACATAACATACCAATATATGATTGTATCATAATTTATGTATTAGTTCTACTCCTGCTGGGCAGTTAGGTTATTTCTAACTTTTTAGTACTAGAACATAATGGTGAAATAAACAATCTTGAGGCAATACAGCACACAATGGTTATGGGTGTGAGCTCTGGACTCACACACTGCTTAGGCTTGAGTTCTAACTCTGCCACTACTTCTGTATGAACTGGAGCAAGCTACTCACCCTGCCTATGCCTCAGTTTCCTCTTTTATAAGATAGGAACAATAACAGTACATACCTCAAAAAGCTTGTAGTTAATTTTTGCTATTTTTTATTGTGATAAAATATATATAACATAAAATTTGCCCTTTTAATATTTTAAGTATACATTTCAGTAGCATTAAATTGTAGCAAATTTTAAATGAGTTAATAACTGTGATGTGCTTAGTAAGTACCAGTATACATTACGTGCTAGATAAATGTTTCTATTACTATTATTATGTATCTTTGTATTTAAGATTTCCTTAAGATAAATTCCTAAAAGCGAAATTACAGGATCAATTATAATTAGGCAGAACTATTAGAGGCCCCTTATTGTTTTTCTCATTTTTGCTTAATAACACAATCCTCAAATTTTAGCTGAGTCTATGACCACCTGGCACAAATACCACATTTCCCAGTTACCATGTGAATGTGATGCCTGGAACTTGAGAAGCCACAGATCAAGCACTAGGTAGGAGTTATGTATTAAGGATAGCAGACAATAAGCTACAAGAAAGCTGGGTTCCTTATGACTACAGAGCCAATCCAGGGCCACTTAAGAGTAAATTAAACTTGTATCTTGCTTGAATGATCATCATTTTGATACTTTAACACTCATGACCTTATATCTGTCATGATATAAAAGAGTATAACATTTTTTAAAAGATGCGCCAATTTACCCTCCTGCCATCAGTGCTGACTGCCAACCTTATCATTTTTTAAATTGAAAGCTATTCTTTTTTTTTTTAAAGGTCCTGTGTAATCGAGAACTTGGCTAGCCTTTGTCCCCAGTTACTGGGAGGTAGCCTCTAAATCTCTGGAATTTCTTTACTGACACAGAGTATCTTTGTTATTTTTGGTGCACCTCTAGATAGTTTCAGCTAAGGAGATGACTCTAGTTGGGGCTGGCCACAGCAGAAAAACCAACTATGTATTAGAGGGTTGGGGCTTTGAGCCAAAGTTAGCCTGGCATCAAGGGAGAAAAGGGGGCTGAAAATTGAGTGCAATCTCATGGCCAATGATTCAATCAATCATATCTACATAATGAAACCCTAATGAAAACTCAAGGTAACTTCCCTGGTTGATGATATTCTCCATATTATCACACATTAATGTCCTAGGAGGGTGACATGTTTTGATTCCACAGGGAGGGGACAAGAGAAAGTTTATATTTGGTACTGTTAGACCTCACTCTATGCATTGGAGATGGGGGTTCTTTTGCTATAATAAAAATGTCATCATTCTTGAGTTCTTAGTCATTCTAATGAATTACCAAAACTGAACAGGTAGTAGGAATCTCTGAATTTATAGTCAGTTGGTCAGATTAAAAAATAAATACACACTTCATCTTAATTTGCATGTGGCATTTTTCATTTTTTTGTCTATTTTTTCTCTGATAATTGCATATTCATGTCCTATACTGTTTTCTAGTTCCCTTAAGGGTTTTTCCATTGCTTTTATGATTAAAAGCATTCTCATATTCTGAGATCAACCAGTTATTAATTTATATTTTATTTTTACTTTTATAGCTTTATGTTTTATATTTGCTGGAGTTCACGACATACTATGCCAAAATATGGCATCTTGGCATATAAATACTTCAAGGTGAAGGAATTTAAGAAAGAGCAGGCACAGGAAGGATTTTCTGACTTTCCTCTGAAGCAGGTCATAAAAGCCTCCCAGGGGGTACCCTTCCTATACTCAAGAGAAAAAGAGCATCCTTATCTCTGAAAACAGACGGATGCTGAAAGGAATCTGAATGAACAGGACTAGCTGTTTTCCCCAGGTTACTATACTTAATTAGCTCAAATCCTTTTTTGCCCTATCACAGTTTTCCAGAATTCTCCACTCTTCATCAAATATAGCATTAAAACACTCAGATTTAAATATTACCATGGCCTTCATTTCCTTATGAAGGTTCTTGTAGCATGTAAAACTTTTATAAAATAAATGTATATGTTTTTCTCTAATGTGTCTTTTGTTACAGAGGCCCCAGCAGAGAACTTGGAAGAGTAGAGGAAAAAGATATTTTTCCTCCCCTATAGTTTCATTATAAATATTCATCTACAAATTGCTATGGGCATAGCTGGAACTAAAGACCCATATTGTGCCAAACAAGAAACCAATAGTTAAATATAAGACAGACTCCTGGTTTAAGATAGAAATTACTTATAACAACCTTAGGACTTAGTCTACTATTCCTGGTTCATGAGGATATTTTTTTAAAAATTAGGAAGTTACTGAATATCTATACTTGCAAGAAAAATGTTTAAGATTTATATAAAAATGAAAAATTTAATTGAGTATGATTTTCTTTAATAAAAATGAGATAAACTGTATCATAAGTTTAAAGAAAAAATTATCAAGAAAATGAGAATTTTTTTTTTAAATTTCTACTTCTATTTAAACTGTTTGCTTCTTTAATTTCTCACAAACTGTAAGCATGTAGCTCCAACGTACCTCTTGAATGGCTGTCATGACAACATGTTGAACAGATTCTTCCATCATCATAATGGCCTGGATGTACTCTGAAAACAAGAACAATCTGGAATGTCACCGTTCAAGTAAAGATAGTCAAAGAAGTCAAGGCTACTACTTCATGAATTCTTATAAGTAGTTTCCAGTATTTTGTTTCTTTCTAGGCATTCTTTATACATGATTAAACATATGTGCCACAGATAAAAGCTTAAAAATCACAGTATTTAACTTTCCTTAATATATCAACACATCTACCCCAACCACTCCTTATAAAGTTGAGGCTACAGCTAAAGATCACAGAAATACAGGATCTCACATATGTAACAAAATAAAATGGTAAAGCCTAAATCCAGGGTGGAAAAGACTCCATATTACTCTTCTTAAAATCTAAAAAATATCTGATTTTCACATTCTTTGCTACATGTTAAAACACTGAAGTCTGTGCTTTATTCTTATGTGATATCAAAGCACTGAATTGTGTATTCTTCCGTTAATATGTTCTACTACAAGAAGAAAAATCTTAAAAGCTGATACCATAGTTAAACAAATATTAAGTAATCCTGGAATTTAAAATAATGACCCACATGTCCAACAGGCTCAAGCATCAACTTTTATCATTCGTACCCTCACCACTGCTGAAAAAGAGAAGGATCTTTTTAACTGTCAGTAATAACTAAGTCAAAAAATTAATTTCTTTCCCTCTAAAAAAAGCCCTGGAAGTAGTCTTCATTATTTTCAAATCCAACGATGGATGACGAAAGTGGCATTAAGCATAAAAAAATCAACAGGCCAGCTGGATTCCAACAAATACAATAAATTTGTTTTAATAAGAAACATTTTTAAGGGCAAAATAATTAGGAAATTTTAGCCTCAACCTGCCTTACTTCCAAAAAACAAATACCAAGAACTTGTCTCAGCACTGCAAGTATTATATGAAGGAGTCTTACTGTGAAATTGTTAAAGCGGCCTTGCAAGGGACTCATATCTTTGGAATGACAAACTAATCTTTTGCTTGACAAGTAACTTACTAAAAATAAGGAAAGTATTTTGACAGCACTTTTAAATTCTGACATTCTAGTTGTGAATGTCAAAGCTTTTATTTAATCAAATACACGTTTTTAAGGAAGTATTGTCCTTAGCATACTTTATGCCCAATCAAATGTGGTTGGTTAAACATATCAATATACAAAACACACTTAAATTACAGGCTTTGTTCTTAGTCAACAATAGGAATACATCATAACCTAACCATTATTTAGTAAAAAAAAAAAAAAAAAAAGTCCTTTAGTCTAAGCTCAACTTTTTGTTTTGCTTTATTAATGAGGAGTACTCTGTGAGTGTTGGAATGCACGCGGGTGCTTTTAGATATTCTGTTCAAAGATACAAAACACAGAATTCCAAGGATCTAAAGGAAATGGCACAGCCAGAATGACTAAACAGCCCCCAAAATAAAAGACCATGAGCATGGAAGAGATGAAGCAGTGGCACTGACAATGGGAAGGAAAGCTAAAAACAGGGCTCATGGAAGGGAAGCAAGTCATGGTGGGAGCAGGGATGGAGGAGGAGAGTGGTTAGCGACCAGGTGTGAGGGGAAGCGTTAGTTCAGAAGCGGTGTTGCCACGTCAAGGCCCTTCCCCGCGAACACCGTAAAATGCTAAATGCAAAATGATAACTGCATTAACGTACAATTTTTAAAAAATAAAAAATTATTTACAAATCTTAAAAAGTCCAGATGCAAGCATGTATGATTTTTGGGTACAGATTATGAGGCAATGCTGGAGAATGAGGTGTGCTATGTCAAGGAGTTTATCCTGAAAACTCAGTTTTCAGGTCGAAAATTTACAGCACAGTTTAGTATAAAGAGTATGAAATTTAAATGTGGAAAAGACATAGGTTTTTGTCCTTGCCTAGCTTTTCACAAGCAAAAAATTTTGAGCGATTCATATAATACTTATGAGTCTTAGATTCCTAATCTGTAAAAAGCATTTTTTTTTTGTTCTGTTAGTACCTCGTAGAGTACCAGGCAGAAGAGAGACACTCAATAAGTACTATTATTAGTGTATTTTCTACCACTAATCTTTGCTTCCTCAAATTTATTACTATTTGTTTGCTTCAACTTGAGAAGTTCAATAACCAAGATAAATGTATCCTGAATCATGTTCTGAGCAATCTAAACATAAAAGCCTTTTTATTTCTATAGTACTTTATAGATTGCAAAGTAAATACACATACACAATATCATTTACTCCCCATAGCTATTTTTTATCCTCATTTTGTAGCTGAGGTAAGAGGCTGAGTATCTTGTCCAATGTCCTACAGGGAGTAAATGACAGTGCCACTTTAGTAAGCCTTACACAACATAAGTGTGCAGTGGCGGGTACTATAGTACTTAACAATTAAGAAATTCATTTAATTCTGAGCTTTCAACTGTACTCTTCAGAGCAGAGAATGCCCTCTGGTAAGTGAAATATTAAAATCCTATTCAAAGTTTTCAACATTTATATACAATTTCAGAAGAATCTAGGTTTTATATAAAACACTTGATCTGTGTGGGAAGTTCTATAAATATTACAACTGTCTTTTTTTCCCATAGGAATACAGATATAGGTAGCATCTTTGTTGTTTCCTACTCTTATCCTCTAATAAATATGATTAGCTAATTCTAACAGCCATATGCTTCCAAGGACTCTTAAGTACCAAGGATAATTCTAAGAATTAATGAATCTCCTAACAGAATAAATACATAAGCCATTATCTGAATTCAATGAATTAAATAATTCAATTAAATAATTAAAATTAAATAATTGTTGTGTCTCATCTATACCAATCTTAAAATCTTTGACAAAATAACTTGTTAGACATTTCAGTAATATACAAAAACCACAAAATGTAAAAATTCTCTATTTTAATTTCTGAGTTAAACTGAATAAACAAGCTAAAATTTACTATAAGAGCACAGTATGCTAAAATCTAAGGAGAAATAACTGTTAGAAAAAATTCCTGAATCAGATCAATAAAACTAGGCATAGCTTAAAAAAACAAAACAAAACTGCTGACTATTATTATTATAACTAGAACACCAAAAAGTATGGATAAGTTAATAAAAATCTGTTTTGCATTACCAAAGGTAGGGTAAGAGAAAGAAGAAAAATACCTTTGGACTTAAAAAAGAAATCAATCATCTTCAAGGGTTATATAAATAGCAGTAAAATACTGTGTCATCAACATGTAGAATAGTTCCTATCTGCCTTTCTTCTGCTGCATCTCCCTTTATTCTTCTCCTTATTCTCCAATCAAGTTGTGTTTTTTCATCCCTCAAAAGTAATGTAGGTCTGACATTCAGCTTCTACTATTCAGAATACTCCTGACTTTACTCTATATAATTGCTTTAAAAATTTCCCCGATCCAAGCCTAGACTGTTCTCCATTACACTTTACCTTTGCAGAACTCATCACCACTTAGATTACACAATTCTGTGTGGCATTATTTATTGCCACCCCCCTCCACTGAACTACAAGTTCCATGAGGACATGTACCATTCCTGTTCTGTCTGACACTGTATTCCTAGCCCCAGCATGATGCGTGAGTTCAGTAAATACTTATAAATCATTTGTACTTGTAATCTAAATTATCTAATTTTAAGTTTCCAGAACTGAACTGATCCAGTATATTATTATTTATATTAATTATTAATTTATCTGGATTTTGTCTAATTTACAGTAAATTTCATCACATTCAGTGAAGTTAAAAATACTCTACTAAAAGAATTATGTAGTCTTGCAGAAAAGGAAAGAATATCAAACTCATCTTTCTTACAAAACTCTTTTAAGCTTGAAAATTATTAGCAAAATTGGAAAAAACGGCATTCTTTAAGGATGGCCTTAAGATGTTATTGTTTGTACTGGCGATTTATGAATAAAATATGCAATATATATTACTTTTACATATATTACCAAATATATATTTAACACTCGTTTATTGATAAACAAATACACATGATTATTAAATATATTTTATATATAACAAAATATATTACTTTTCTTACTATTTCAAATGCATATACTAACTTCAAGTAAATTACCTTGCTTCTGTTCACAGTTCACAGCACAACCTAAAATGAGTTGAAGCATCCTTCCCAGCTCGGCAGCATCAGAATGCTCCCCAATAAGGTTCACATCAGGAAGGGTAAAGTCATTAATTTGCTGTCCTAAAATCTGAATGGAGATAAAAGGATTAGAATTGCATTTACATTTGTATGATCAAAATAAAGTATCTGTGATAGAGACCAGACTGTCAACAACTCATTGCTAAGCACAGAGCTGCCATGTCAATCTCACTCATAATTACTACTTATGAATACTGAGCAAAGAAACTGAGTACTGTTGATCCCTCCACCATCCCTAGAAAGATTGGATGTGTACCTTCTGAAGAGCCATAGAGGTTCTGAGTCAGGGGGCACTAGAAAGATCGAAAATTAAATAAAGGTTTCATGTTACCAACTGTAAGATTCCTCCAAACCTCCTATGGACTCCATTTGAGTCCAAAATGCTGACAGGAAGACACCTAAATCAGGAAGGACAATGGAAGATTCCTTTATGGGGAAACCGAGTGACAAATGGGTAGGTATCTGCCTAATAATTATATAGTGAAAAACAAAGACCCTAAAAATACAAAAGCAGGATGAATGTGGCTAGGGGAGTCTGCTAAGAAATAAAATGGAAATAAGCAAGGGAGTTGATCATAATAATGCATGGACTCTAAACTACCTTCACAGTAAGGAAAGAGAGAATTAATAGATAGTGCAAAGTAAAGTTTAACTTAAATTAGTATTTATTTATAAACTAGCATACAACAACAAAAAAGGTATGTATCTAGTAGCCACCTAATAGATGGTTATTTGAACCAATATCCTAGAAACTATACAGTGGAAGACAAACTGTTAACTTTAAAATAATTTTTCCTATAGTAATAATTCCAAGGAGAATGAGAAAAAAGTCCTTACCTCATGATTATAATCCAAGATTCCTTTTAAAATTTTCTTTAAATTGCTTATCTAGTTAGAGAGAGAGAAAACAACTGGGTAAATGGCAACCACGTATTAAAATATAGTTTAACACAAAACATTTCTAAATCAACTAATCATTCTTGTCAATCATAAATTTATAAAAAATTCAATAGCATATTTGAATTACCTTTATCAAAAAAAAACCCTCTTAATGGCTTAGTTTATTTGACCTAAGATATTTATAGAACAACTTAAGTTTCCAATTATGTTAAATTTTCATTGTTATGACCACTGACAAAAAACTGGAGGATAACTGGAAAAGACAACCGTAAGATCAAATTATTCAGATTTTCTGCAGGTAAAAAAAAAAGTACCATCTTTAGTGATGACTTGAGTTCAGTGCTGGTTTCCTTAGAAAAGTAGAGTAACATTTTACATAGAGATTAAGTTCTAATGTTAAAAGCATTAAGCAAAAATTATAGTCATAATTACCCCTGGAAATCTCTTAAAATAATCTACAAAGTATGTCTCCAAGTTCCTCCTCTGGGAGAAGAGACTGCTGTTTCTTCAGTTGGAAACCAAAGTACTTATTTATGAGCCCATAAGTTAAAAAGAAACAAACAAACAAACCCAATTCCTACATCTTGAAATAACTTTCCATACTGCAAGTGATATTTGAGCTATGAGAAGCATCCAAGAAACAGGATGAGGGATGTCTCCCAACACTCTACTCTAGAGAATAGTTCGCTGGCCATATATTAGCTGGGTGAACTGACAGGCAGAATCACCTGCACTATTTACTGTCAGCCATTATTCTTTTTCCTCTTCTTCTTTTTTTTATTTTATTTTTTTGACCAAACTCACATGGTTGCATCTGTGTTAAGTTAAATGTGTATGTATATAATATGATTCTGTTGATCATAGCTATTCTTAGCCAATATTAGTAGTTGAAGATGTCCCAGGACATCTTTTATTTGTGGCTATCAAATAAAAGAGGCTGAATTACAGCAGTGAAAGCCAATGATTAATCAAAGACATTCATTTTTAAAAAAGAAACTGAAAACTGTTTAAAAAAAACTCATAAACATGTTTATACTTCTAGAAAAATTCAGAGATATGGAAAATATAAACTTTATTTTCTTTATTATAGTATGTTCATTTTTTTAAACTAGAATGACTTAAAATCAATGTGTTCATTTAAAATGGTAGTTTATGTCTCATTATTTTCTCATTATTAATATCAATACTAGCAACTAATACATGTGCCTTGCACTATGCTAAGTACATTACATATATGCAACTCATTTATTTCTACAAGATGAATTCTATTACAATCTTTGTTTCACAAATGAGAAAACTGAGGCACAGAAAGGATAAAATACTTTCCCACAGACAGTAAATGGTAGAGTTGTGATATGGACACAGGCAATCTGACTCTAGAGTCCATGCCCTCAGTCACTGTGCTTTACTAATTTACATTATATCTTGGTGAGCAATTTCAGGTTACTGCCAATCTTTAATTCTAGATTATTTCACTAAAGACTATCTAAATTTCTAAAGCTCACTGGAAACATCTGATCAAAAATCAACAAACATTATATACACAGACGAGATTCATTTACAGATGGAAAAAAAAAAAAAGAAAATACCTTTAGCCTCCAATTATCTCCCACTTCGGTTTTGATTCTGTTTAGCCAATTTTCATCAAAATATACAGGATCTCTGCAAATGAGAAAAAACTAGCTTGTTAATATCATATAGCTATCTAGCTAAAAAAAAAAATTAAAACCCATCCCATACCATCACTTAACTGCAACATAAAAATGTATTTACCACATATCAGTCACTAAATAACTCAGTACACAAGATCAGCTGCAATTATAGATTTCTCTAAAATCAACTTGACTATTATCAGCTCATTAAAATATATATGTTGTTTATAAAAAAAAATTAAAAGGTGGAAAATAATAAAATAGTTAATATATTTTTAAAACAAATTATATATACACTAACTTCGAATTAACATAACTTGTAGACATCACACTATAACTAAAAACAGTCAAAATCAGTAACACGATTTTAAATAGACAAAATAAATATATTACAAAGGTTAAAATAGACTTTCCAGTTAATATTTCAATTTTCTACATCATTTAATAACATGTGGTCACAGATACTGTTTCTAAAACTTCAATATCTTTAAATACTATAAGCTGAAAACCTTTTTTCTGAGCTATAATACTAGGCATTAGACAAAGTTGGACACAGTTTCTATTGCAAAAGGCTTAAAGTCTAAGATAACATTGGTGTGGACAAACAAATTGAAACAAGGATAGAACCTGAATATACTTATGGTTACTTTTCTTAGGGAAAACCTCCCAAACTTCTGTAAACACTAGAAAAGAAAAAAAAAAACTTTTTAGCCCAGTATGATCCTCATTTTAAACTCTTTGAAACTGCTCTACAAAATTTAATTATTTGTTCAAGACCACAGATTGAACACCTATGTTTCTGTATGTTCTCATTCACTGCTATATTGTCCAATACCTCATGCCTGACACATAGCAGGTTCTCAATAAATCCTGTGGACTGAAATAGATTTGGAAAGTGACAGTACGTTAATTTAATAAGCTTCTAATCTACTATGTTGGCAGACACAAGTAGTCTACAGCCTTCCTGTATTCAGTATGACTTTTCCTAGTAATAAACTTTGACTCACTATGCAAGCATCTAAACATAACTGTTTTGATAAGTAGTTACAATTTCCGCAATGTTTTCTAAGTAGCCTTTAACTGCTTTCAGGCTAGGATCAAACAAAATAAATGTAATTTCTCTAAAATCTCAATAGATTGTATTCTGCCCAGATATGGAAATAACAACTGACAATTTTACTGGGAGTGCTCTTCATAAGTAAGAAGCTAAAGATAGCTTACTATGTCCTGACTCCTCCTAAAAAAAAAAAAAAAAAAAAAACCATAAAACTTAGAAAACTATTTCCTTAGATTTTTCCAGTAACGTCATATTTGGCTGTAATTTATGTACCAGTCATAGCTTAAGTTAAATGAAAAGTCCATTCATTTAATTCTTAATATAATTCCAGAAACATATTGTCTGCCTACAGTCAACTGCCTTCACAGAAACCAAAAAATTAAATTTTATTTCTACTGCTAAAATTATTTAAGTACTGTAATATTCTTATTGACTTCCTCCAAATTAAGATGGGGTCTAAAACAAACACTGTATTTTGATTTCATTTCTTGATATGGCATTTTTATCAGCAAACCTTAGTATTTTTATAAATATGCTGTTTCTTAGGTCTATCTTCCAATGATCTTTTAATTACCAGAAAAAATATGTTGGTTCCTACCATTAAATGTTTAATGGAGAGTTAGCTATACCCAAGGGAAATGAAAGCATATGTCCACACAAAGATTTGTACACTGAAGTTCACAGCAGCTTTATTTGTAATAGTCCAAAACTAAAATAACCCAGATGTGCATCAGCAGAGGAACAAATGAACTGGTCATGCAACCATACAATGGACCATGCACAAACTACAAATACATGAGCAAATCTCAAAATAATTGTGCTGCATGAAAGAAGTCACACACTTTCCCTCAAAAAAGGAAACATACTGTGAGTTAATTTACATAAATTTCTAGAAAATGCGAATTAATCTATAGTGACAGAAAAAAAATCAGTGGTTTCCTGGGAATGGATGGGAAAGAGTGACAGGAAGGATGGATTCAAGAAACTTTCTGAAGTGATTATCTTGACCATGGTGATAAATCTCATGGGCATCTACACAGGTAAAAATTTACCAAATTTTATACTTTAAAATGTACACTTTATTGTCAAGTTCATCTCAATAAAGCTGTGGGGAAAAAAAGAGTGAAAAGCACTAAAAAAAAAAAGAGTTATCAAGCCACAAAAAGACATGGAAGAACTTTAATGCAATATTGCTAAGTGAAAGAGACTGACAAGGAATAAATTCTGAGATGTCCCAAATTAAATTATAGCGGGCCAGCTGGTGGAAGAAAGAGACAAAAAGGGGTTAATCAGTTAACAAATGTAGCACAAAACCAGCAAAAGACTACTCACACTTTCTAGTGTATGTCAGAATTATTAAGTTAACTTCTAAGTGGCTATTTCTAAAGAGAACAGCCAGGTACTGTCTGAGCCCGAACCCCAAGAGCCTCAACTCCCTGTTTATATATGCGCTTTCCAGACTTTGTCATGCCTATCCCAGAATGAGCCCCCTTCACTTTCTCCCATCTCCTTTGTCTAAAGCTGATGTAAATTCTTTCAGGAAGGTGTACATCTTTCTCCTCTCTACCCAATGTACAAAAATGTTTGCCAAATTTGGAGAAGACAGACTTCTCTATTCTACCTAACTATGCTGCTGCTGGTTTGGATTCTGTGTCCCAGGACCAGTCTTTTTTTGCTAGCAATGATCTAATAAATCCTTTCTTTTAAAAATACTTTCAGCCATGGAAGTTAAAATTTTTGTTTAACAAAGCCAACGTGAAAAAGACTATATAAGCTGCATGATTTCAACTACATAACATTCTGGAAAAGGCAAAACTATGACGACAGTAAAAAGATCAGTGACTGCCAGGGATTGAGGGGAGAGAAGGATGACAAAGTGGAGCAACGAAGGTTTCTAGGGTAGTAAAACTATTCTATGTGATACTGGTGAATACGTGTCATTTTTTTTTTTTTTTGGTCAAAACACATAAAATATACAACACAGCGTGAACTCTAAATTAGGAACTTTGGATAGTGATAATGTTTTAACCTGGGTTCATCAGTTGTAACAAATGTACTACTCTGGTGTGGGATACTGACAGGGGGAAACTCTGTGTAGTGGAGAAGAAAATATGTGGGAACTGCCATAACTTTTGCTCAATTTTTAAAAACCTTTTCTTATTATAGTAAAAAATACATAACAAAATTTATCATTTAAACCATCTGTAAGTGTACAGTGTAGTGACATTAAGTACGTTCACATTGTTGTGAAACCATCATCACTATCCACCTCTAGAACTTTTTTGTCACTCCATAATAAATTATTTTCCATTCAATTGTGCTGTGAAGCTAAAACTGTTCTAAAATACAAAGCCTATTAATTTTTTAAAAGGTGGGGGAATATGAATCTACAGGAACAAAAGGGGAAAAGACAACAGCAACAAAATTTGGGAAGCTGGAAAGCAGATGAATAGAAAATGATATAAAAAACTATAGAAAAATAAATTACACTAACAATAAGCTTACTTAGATCCATATTTGACAAAATTTCTACTAAAACTACAAAAAGACAGTTTTTCACTTATCAACCCAGGTAAAATGAAGATTTGTTATTTCCCATAAAACTTTCTTTTCAGTACCTAGACTCCTCTGGTTTTCCTTATACCTTTCTAGTCCTTCTGCTAGTTAACGTTTTAAACAATTAAATGTCAATGTTCTTCAAGCCTCAGGCTTTTTTTTCGTCTTACCCTACACTCTCCGTTATGTGATTTAATCCACACTTAATGGTTTCATTTAAGAAATACCCAAATTGATTCCTCCAGTTTGAACTCCTCTTCTGAATTCTAGACATATATGGTCAACTGCTAACTTGGCATTTTTTCTTAATGTCTCTCAACACCACTCAAAATTCATTGTCTCCCAAACTGAGTTCATGGTACATCCTGCACTTTCCCATAGCAGATCACCTTTTCTATCCTTCACGTCAGTGGTGTTCATCCTCTTCTGTGTATTTGCTTAAGTTAGAAACTTAAAAGTCAGTTTTGATACTTCCCTTTTACTAACTACCCCATATCATTCATCAGAATTTGATTTTCTATAGCATTTTGAGTCTATCCACTTATCTTCATCTACTTTGCCACTTCCTAGGTCCAAGGTATCATCACTTCCCTTCTGAGTTACTATAAATGTCTTTCCAATTGATCAGCCCTCATCATTATCATCTTCTCCAACTCATTTCATATCTGCAACCAGAGTATTTTCAAAACGTAAATCTGACCCTGTTACTCCACCCACACACCCCCATCCCCCACAAAAACCTCAATTGCTTCTCATAGCCCTTGGAATGAAGACACAAAGCCCTACGTGATCTGGCTCCACCTACCATTCAAACCTCATTTTGTACCATACTCCTACTCTGCTTTAGTCACTCACACACGCTGTCTTTCTATGGCAGTGTTCACCATATTCCACCAGTCTATAAGACTTCTGCATATGCTCTTCCCTCTGCTAAGAAATCTGTTACCAATCATCTTTCAGATTTAATTGATCTTTTTTTACTCAGGTAAAATGTTCATGACTTCCTTGACTAAGATATACCTCAATAAATTTCATAACACTGTTTACTTCACAGAATTTTGTTAATAGCAGCAATTTTGTTTTCATGGTTATTTAAAATGTTTTCCACAGGTTATAAACCCTGTGGGTTGTGGCTTACCTTTGCATCACCAGTGGTGGAAACAAAGTAACCATTCAATAAATACCAAATACAAAAGACTTGCATTTCCCTAAAGTTGTATACATTATACATTTAAAATAGATGATATGCAACAATATGAATGAATCTCAGAGACCATTATGTTGAGTAAAAGAAGTCAGATACAAAACAGTACATACTGTATGATTCCAGAACATGAAAAACTAATGTTGTACAAGTCAGAATCATCTTTGGAGCAAGAGGTATTAATTAAAGAGGAGCATGTAAGGAACCATTTTGGGGCTGGACATGTTATATATTTCAATCTGGGTGGTGGTCACATGAACGTGTATATACACACATATATACATATAATATACACATACATACACACAGAAATTCATCACTTTTTTTTAAGTGTGCTTGTGTGTATATGCGTTATATACCTCAACAAAAGGAAAAAAGGCATTTTGGGGAAAAAAAAGTAAAAATCTTAAGTATTGATGAAGAAAATGCCCACCAGATTTTGGTTAGTTAAAATAACTATTTTGCAGAACATAATGTATGTTATGATCTTGATTTGGTAAAAACAATAGTCTTCATTCTTGTAGAAACCAAGTGAGAGAAACCTACCCAAACTAACTTAAGCAAAAAATTCATTTACTGACACATATCTGCAAAGCTTTAGGTAGGCCCACATTCCCACAAATAATTTTTACTAAGGACTTCAATAACACTCTCTAGACCTTCAAAGGGCACTACTCAGAGGTGACCATGACAATCATAAGACCACTCTGGTCAGGTTTTAAATGAACCTTCTTGAGCTCCATCAAAAAGTCTGTGTGTCTATATATCTGGAGAGGTGTGCCATCTAAGTTATAGAAGAAGCAACAGCAAGCTACCGTTTTCAAGCCTAAGTCTCCAGTTCTAAAGGCACGCGGATAAATTCCCTGAAACTCAGGCATTTGAACTATTTCTCAGATGGGCAGCTGTATATAGTTCACTGTGAGGTCAGAAACAGCAAAAATTCATTTAATGATGATACTGAGTCTCAAAAGAACTGCATGAAATCTCCTCTAATCATATGCAAGTGCTCAGAGCTTCAAAACATATATAAGTATCCCCCAAATTGTGTCAAAGCTCATGACTTCTTAAATTCATAGGTAATTCTTTATTTGAATAATTCCTAGGTTAAAAGCTGAAGACAGCCATACTATTGTGTTTTCAAAGTACTTAGAATCAGGTATGTTTTATATATCCCCCCAAAATATTTCATTCCCTCAGTCATTCAGTAAATATGAGCACCCATGATGCAGACTGAATCATGAGAAACTGCTGCTATTTGACCATTTTTTATTCACAAAAAAAGGTCATTTTCATGTGGTTCAATAAAACACCAAGAATTGCCCTAGGAGCTACGACACAACAGTGAACAAAACAAATACCCTGCCTCTATGTGAAGCTTATACTGTGTGTGTTTACTGGGGGGAGGTGGCAGCAGATAACAAATAAGCAAGTAGACGGTATCTGATGGTATTAATATTCTTTAGAGTAGAACACAAAAGGTTCAAGGGGATACAGACCACAGGAGAATGGTTGTTGCTGGTTTTAAATGGGTGATCAGGGAAGACTTCACTGTTACATTTCAGCATTATTACTAGGAGCAAGTCTCCTAGATTCTTCTATAATGGCAGAATCTGGTCACTAACAGAAAAATTTCTGCCAAGCTTATGCTGAAAATGTAAGAACAAATAATTCTGCTAAAACTACTGGAGTAGTATAACTATTACAGCCCTAATTAAACTTTTAGCCAGTCAACCCATACCTAAACAAGTACATGTTATTAAAATTATCTCTGCTTACAGTTATTTTACATGCAACAAAGTTTCATGTAAGCACTTTATTTTTCGACCATGTTTTCAATCAAATAAATATCCATGTATAAGATAAAGCAATTTATTCTTACATTTTTTGAAGAACCTGGGCCATCACAACCCCATTCGTTAAATCTTCCACGGTCTGGCATGATGCATCCACATTAAATGTCTGGATCTGAAGGGGAAAAAAAAAGTTTCCTGGTTAACTACATAGAAGATTTCTTTGGTTTATTTTTGTGAGTACCTCATCTTTGTTGTAATAAATTTGTAGTTGTAATAAATTTTAAGAAGCAGAAGAGTTGAAAATTTTTCCCTTATAGGAAATTTCCTGCAGGTTTGGCAAAAGAAAAATCATGGAGGACGCTGAGTGACTTCCCGGCACCCACCCTCCTCACAGATGATCAGTCTTAGGAAGCCATGGTACCTTCATCTCTTCTATCAGTGACTGACTCAAGGATGCAAAGGAAAGGACAATTTGTACCAGAGAGATGCAAAGAGATGCTTACTTGAACTTCTGAGAAAGAAGAGCCATACTCCTCTCGATGTGAATAAATATATTACCTCAATTGCTACTGGTGGTCATGTTGTGACTTTGCAGTCTATCTCAGAATGAAGCAAATGCAATGGAATACAGAGAAGAGGAATAGAAAAACTAAGTCTTTTAATTAAAACTGAGCCGCTGAATTAAAAAAAAACCTTGAAGCCTCCTGTTATGTGGGGATAAATCTTTTGTTTAATCCTGGCCAGGTAGAGATTTCCTTTTCTCGGAGCCAAAATGATCTATACATATATAAAAGTCACACAATGATTAGGTTAGATATTCAATTCAGTTTGATTTTAAATGTATTCTGAATTAGAACTAACTTTGTACTGGTCAACATGATCTGGCTAAGACAGTAGAAATCATTTTTATGAGTAAGATACAGCTGAGCCAGCAATGATTATAGCCAGCAGTGTAACTAGGACTTAGAAGGAAATAAATCACTGAAGATAGATGTAGGCCACGCTCTCAGTTTATAGGTTAGTAAAATGAAAGAGTATTAGAGGAAATGTAAACAACAAGCGCAAAGATTAGAAGTGAGAGTGGGATGCAAGCTAGGAATGAAAAGCAGCTTGGTATGGTGCGGTTGTGGGGTGGGAATTTGAGGAAGAGATGAACAGGAAAAAGTAAAATGGTAAATGATAGGGTTAAAGAGGAAGCTTTGTGCAAAACCTCATAAATCATGTTAGGACTATCCTAAGAGCAATGAGGAGTAAGCAAAAGAGTGAGGCCATGAGATTTGCATAAAGATCATACTGGCTGCAGCATGAAGAAAGGACTGGAGGTAAAGAGGCAGGCAGACCTCTTTTAGTAGGTTTATATATTTACACACATCAGTTCAAACTAGTAACAATGGAAATACTAGGACTAACGCTCAGGTGACTATCCATCTTCATACTTTTATTGATTGGGTTACACATCTACCAGATATTTCAGGATAACAGCACAGTAAAATTTAAAGATAATTGTGCCTAACTGTAGTAAGGTATGAAATTCTACCTGAAGAATTAAAAACACTCTTTTAATACCAAGAAGCTCTGTTAACACCACCAAACCTCCAACATCACTATCTCCTACAAAAGCATGAGAAGAGTAAAGCATGAGATCACCTGGAATTGATATTTCTAGAGCAGTGGTTCTCAACCAGGGGCAATCTTGCTCCCTCCAAGACGTTTTTACAACTGAGCAGGTGCTATTGGCATCTAGCAAGTAGAGGGCCAGGGACGCTATTACTAAACATCCTACAATGCACAAGGCAGAGCCCAAAACAAAGAATTATCCAACCCAAAATGTCAGTAATGCTAAGGTTAACAAACTCTGCTGTAGAGTGGTGGTTCTTAAAATGTGGTCTCCAAGTCAGCTCACCTTAAAACTTATTAGAAATGCAGAATCTCAGGCACCAGACCTACTGAATTAGAAAGAAACTCCAGACATGGGGCCTAGCATTCAGTATTTCAATAAGCTCTCCAATGATACTGATCAATACTAAAGCATAAGAGCCACTTCTTATGCTTTCAGAACACAGAGGTGAGGTTACTTGTTCAAAGCCACCCACAGTTAATATAAAACAGAAATCAGGCTTTGAACTCAAGTGGTCTAATTTCAGAATATATATATACTCTTAACTACTGTGTTGCACTGATTCTCAATTTTTTAAAAACTGAAGCTTTATAAAATATGTGCTTTAATTTTTGTACATCTGATTTCTTTATTCCTCGAGGACAAAAGTTGGTAGAATGGAGTAAGGCAGAGAGAATGGAAGGGGGAAGATACCTTCATAAAAATTATGCTCTCCCTAACTTTACACACTAGTGTGCATTTTACAGGCTGCTAAGTAATATGAAAATTATAAGGATATGTTAATGTTACGGGGTTTCCTAGAAGAAATGTACTGAGCCTATATGATAATTATTTTCTCACTTAGCTCCTTGCCTTTAACTGGTACTATTCCAGATTTTTTATGGTTTTTCAGTCTCTAGAACCTAGCAAAGAGCAATCTTTTCATGTACAGTTCAAGAAATTATGCTTGACAGGTGTAACAGGCAGGGCAGATTTTTCTAACAAGAATATATTTTGACTCAGAGGGTGGGGAGAGCAGGTAGAGTGGAAATTTTCAAGCACATCCTGCTGAACTTGCTTGCTGCATGAACTGAGATTTGAAATTAAAGCTTAAGATGTTTTCTATAAGTAGGATACTTTGTCTTTTGATGAGCATTCCTCTTTCATCAACAAAAAATTGGAACATCTGGTTCTTGGGTCAGTAAGCTCTCTGATACAACAATTTATTCAGCATTTGGGGCAATGAGATGTTCCACAGAAATGAATTCTGCATAAGTGACTAACAGTTATCCCTTTAAGTGCCTGAACTTTTATTATTTTTACCATTTCTAGTGAAAGAATATCTAAAATGTACTATATACCTCTTACCTCAAACTAAATGCCATGTAGTGAGAACAAACTTTTATTTGAGATTCAGGATAATTATGGTCTTCAATAATTGAATATGGAGGCTGTCAGCTCAAAGACTGAATCACCCAAACTGAACTTTGCGTTCTTGTATCTTCTCTGTTACTGACAGGTGTCTGTATTTTGCTGAGCACTGCAGTTACCCTCTAACCTGTTGTGTGCAAAGAAACCACACAACCAAGTTGGCTAGAAGTTTGTGTAAAATAGAGTAAATTATTCTAAATGGGAGTCTTTTCTTTGGAGTATATTGTGTATGTATTCCCCTTCCATTTGGTTTTGGAATTGTGTTCAGCATTAATTTGGCCTCCAGGTATGAGGGGAGCTATGAGACTGAATGTACATTTTCAGCTACTTTAAACATTTCCCACATAAACATTTATTCTGTTTTTTATAATGACAACTAAACAAGAACAAACCCAGTATTTAAACTCAGCTTTATTTTGAAACATTTCAATGTCCAATGTTTTAAAATGTTTCCAAACCTTAGAATTGTGCATCTCTGTGTGCACTCTCCTCTCCAGATCTGTCCCTGGTAATCTCTAATCTTATCTTCTCCAGTGACATTTCAAAAAGCCATTTCTACAATACTGTATTCCTTGACTTTTCTCTACAGCTGATAACCTGGATTATCTGTTTTGACATTTTACCAGATTCAAAACTGATGATCTCCTCATATCGTGTGTTTCTAGTAGAAGCTCTTCAAACTTCCTTCTATGATTCTTCCTCTGTATTTTTATTAGAATTTCTCAAATAACTTCACTAACTGCCATCTTCTTGCAGATGACTTTCAAATACACCTCTTTGTTTCCATGACTTGTCTTTCTGGACTTTAAACAATGTAGTCCTACTTCCAATTCAATTAGATTCCTCATCCTTGCCCTCTTGCCTCTTTTTCTAGCATTGAGGGAGGCACTACTTTGTACAGGTTCAAAACACATATGTTAAGATCTTCACCTTCTGTTTGCAAACCTATTCTACCAGACCTATTCCTTTCACAATATATCAGAGAATGTGATCATTCTTTATCTGTCCCCTGCCTAGTCCAACCTTAGCCAAAATGTGCAGCTTATCAGTTTTCTCTCTCCTCTAAAATACAGCAGTAAAACCCATTTCCCCTCCTGAAACTGGAACCCAATTACAGTTGTAGGATGAATGTTAATGTTATTGTAAACTATCTGAAATACCAAAAATGGCCTATTATGAAAGTTAATGAATATTATCAAGCTCTGCCATTGTATGTATTGTTTCAGAAAACAAAATTTGATTCGTGACATAACCCAAATTATGAAAATCTATTTTCATTACTTTTGTTACAACCAACTCAAGGCAATGCTTCTCCAAGCTTTCCACGGAAGTGTCCCCACATAGCACAGTGACGTCTATACTCCAGGGATTTAAACTTGTAACCCAAGGCACCGATAAAAATATTTGTGTTTTACCTTTAACATTAATACAAATGCGGTAGTCACCTCCATAAATATACTAGTGTTTTAGTCTAAAAATTATATTTAACATTTTAAGCAATAAATAAAATGAATACTCCAGAAAGCAGCACTAGGTTTATCCGGTGGCTCAGAAGACCTCTCTACCGGCACGCACACACATCATGAACTGACTCCACGGTTTGAGAAACACAAAACGTGAGATTTACAGCCAGCTCTCGAAGAGACTGCTAAAAGCACGATTCCTGCCATTAGAATCAAAAACGTATTTATTTTAAAACGTGATTGTTTTAATAAACGTTTAATTATTTAAAATTAGAATCCCACAAGGTTGTCCCTGAAATGTCGAGTTCCATTACTGATTCCCAGATACCTTCCAGATTTGTTTTTATCTTTACTACCTTTAATAAGTACCTCCAACACCACTTGCTTTCTAATCACTAAAGCGCATCTCGCATTTTAAATACTGAATCTGGATGCCTTTTTGCATTTTTCCTACCCTCCCTTAAAAGTACTTCTTTTCCAGTGGGCCAGCTCACCCTTCAAGGGGCTGCGCCCCATCCTGCGTGAACGTTACAACAAAGGCCAAGAGCGTCGTAACCAGGGGTCCCCAGTGCCTCTATAGGCTGCCTCGAGGGCAGAGAGAAGCAACGCTTCGGTGTCCCTGGGAGCGCGAGAGTGAAGCGCCAGCGCCTCATCAGCTGCAAACAACAATCCTAATTACAGTGCCGCCTGCACCCCATCATTAGCTCCCACTGGACCAACACCTCAAGCCCTGCAAGTCTCCCTCGGACCCCTGGGCCGAACCTCCCGCGCCCAGCCGCTCCCGGCCGACCCCCGCCCAGCCGCGGGTGTAGACGCGGCCCGCACCGGCGTCCCCCGGCTCCGCCCGCCCCAAGCCCCGGATGTGACGGCACCGCTGCCCTCGGCGCTCGCCCCCCACGACGAGCACGGGGGGATCCCGGAAAGGCGGCCTGGGGGAGGGGGTCTTCCCCGGACCCGCCAGTCATCACATACCCAAGTGAGAAGGCTCTCGCACAGCTCCACCCGCTCTGCCGACTCCACGTTGAACATCTTCCCCTGCTGGGGTTTGGCAGTGCCTCCCCACTTTGCCAGAAACGGCAGCCGCTCGGGCCGGGGCCGCGTCGGAGGGTCCGGGCAGCCGATCTGGCCTCTGGCTCACCCTGTCCTCGGATCCTGGCCGCCGACTCCCGTCCGGCGCTGGCAGCGGCTCCCGCACCGTCACCCCGGGCGCCCCTCCTTCTCCTCTCACTCAGGACGCGCGCCCGCCGCGCGCGCCCCCGGCCACGCCCGCAGCGCCGCGCCCCGCCCCCAGCTCCGGCCAGAGCCGCGGTCGACGGGCCAGTGCGCGCAGTCGCGCTCCGGCCGCCCGCCTCCCGGCCGCCGCCGCCGCCGCGCGCGCCCCGACGCCGGCCCCTGCGTGTGTCGGCGCGCGCGCAGGGCCCTGGCGGCGGACCCTCGGCGCGCGCCCTCACGGAAGCGCGGCAGTGCGCGTGCGCCTGTGCCCGCACTCCAGAGTAGAAAGGGTTCTGCTAGTGGTTGCCTGGGAGGGGTGGCGGGGGCAGTCCCCGGAAATAATTCTCTATCTTCGGGAATTGGCAAGGTATCCTCTGCGCTGGAGAGGTACGCGCCCCCTTCCCAGCCCTCCCCGGCCGCAGGGAGCCCAGCCCACCTGCGTCGGAGCCCGAGGAGCCCGAGGAGGGCTCCGCGTGGGCGGCGCTACCCGGGGTTCGCCTCGGGAACTTCCGAGGCTCTTCGCGGCGGGGGTGTTGATGTCTCGGACTCCTGGGCTCCACGTTCTTTTAGGAAGCCCGAGGCTAAGCTCCAGAGTACCCCGATCCCGTCCGGAATCCCCCGGAGACGGTGGAAGGGCCGAAGTGTGGCGTCTAGATGGTTGTAGGTAGACTTGGCCAGCGGTGAGGAGAACCAGGGATCCTTCTTGGGTCTCATGGAGTCTCGACTTTAAAGTAGGGAGAGGGTGTGCATCAGATTGCCTATCTGTGACGACCCGACAGTTCTTAGGGCCTGTTTCTCTTAAGAGTTGGCCTTCCTTAATGGCTAGGTGGATCATCCACGAGCTATACACCTTTTTAGACGTGTGCATCTCTGCAGGATTACCGATAAAATACGCGATATAACATGCTGGAAAGTACATAACGATAACAACGTACATGTGTAAAGAATACTAATAAAACACCCAGATAAAAACAACATTGCTGGTACCTCAGAAGTTCCGCCCACACCCTCTGTTCCTTTCTGAGTACAGTTCCCTCCCCAGACTGGTTTATTAACTTACTTTTTTCCTTATATCTTTACCAACTAGGTATGCATGCCTAAACAATAGTTTTTCTGTGCCTGTTTTTGAACTTTTATGAGTGGGATCATATTGTTATTTTGTGGCTTTGAATTAATAGAAACCTGTGTATTAGGTAATTTTCGTTGCTGTCTAGTATTCCATCGTATGAATGTAATAATGCATCCATTCTATTGTTGATGGCATTTTTTTTCAGTTTGGTAATACTAAGAATAATGCTGTAAGCATTCTTATAGCTAGATACTGGTGCAAATGTGCAAAAGGTTTTTTTAGGATATGTACCTTGGAGTCCTAGAATTGTTGAGGGTGTGCATAACTTTACCAAACAATGCCAAACTTTTTTTTAAGGTTCAGCTGGTTTAACTTCCCAGGACACATCTTTGTTTTGCAGTTCCTGCACGCCCCCCATCCTTTTCTCATTAAGAGTTGGTTTCATCATTGAGCATTAAGAACTATCTAGATGGTACCTCTGAGTTTTGAGGGGTTTTTTTAGCAGTATTTTTTATTTTATTTTATTTTTTTTTTAGGCAAGGCAACCGTTGGTTGACCTTACAGATTGCAAGAACCTTGTCAGTGTACAATCCCTTAATTTTTTTATTTTTTATGCCTACAACACCTGGTCTTCCTAGATGGTCTCCCATCCAAGTACTAACCAGGCCCAACTCTGCTTAGCTACCAAGATCAGGCGGGATTGGGCTTGTTCAGGGTGACATGGCCATAGACCACTGAGTTTTTAATTATATTTTATAGAGTACCAGTTAACAGTTCATATGATGGTTTATCATTTTATGAATGTAAAAAATCTTACCTGGGGCTTGTTCAAGGTGGCATGGCTGTAGACCACTGAGTTTTTAATGATGCTTTACAAACCACCAGTTAACAGTTTGTATAATGGTTTATTATTTTATGAATGTAAAAAATCTTACCTGAAGTCTTACTTTTAAACATTCTTCCCTACTTCAAGGGCAGAGAAACCTTTAGAAATGATGTCTCACTTGCCTTTGTTTCCTTTGGTGCCTGTGAATCTTTGTCAAGCCAGAGTTCCTACACTCCATCATAACTTGTTTCTGTAGAATCCCTTGCACTTTAAGTGACCATTACCCTTACTAGGCATGTAAAGTCAGTAGGTGAGCCTGACTCCCCTGCAGCTCATCATTAGATGTGGAGAACCAGATGCTAGCTTTTTTCTGGAAGGACTGTAGTTATTGAGCACCTGTACTCCAGCTACTCAGATTTTCAAGGCTTTGACATAATTGACCTAAGCCTCCTTTTTCAAGCATGACTGCTCATCCCAATGCATTTGTGTATGATATTGCAGGTTCTTAAAGTTTCATTTTGTAGCTCCAATTACCCTCCATGAAGGAAATTATTTTAAAGCTTCTTAGATGTCACTAATTGTCTGTAAAAGCCATGTGGCCACATTGAGTTTATTCTTTGAAGTTATGGAATTTCCTATATTTCCCATCTTTCTCTCTCTGCATGCATGTGTGTGTGCATGTGTGTGTGCTTCCTGAAAACTTTAAAAAAGACAGAGAGGAGCGTGGAACTTAGCTGTCTCCTTACTCTAGATAGTTGTAGGCTAGTTCTCATCTATAGCTGTTTGTCACATTCAAATAGATGTGGTGTCCTGCATGGCACTGTTCCTAATTTTATCCTATCTTCCAGGGAATACATACTTAGAGCTTTGATTAAAGACAGTTTGGTTGCTACATAGTGTAGTTACAGGGAAGGTATGGCTGTTTTATCATGGTTCTTGCCGATTCCTTGAGAGTTGTTAATAACAGTAATCAACTATTATAGCTTCCATTTACTGAGAGCCTGTGATTTGTCAAAAAAGTGGCCATTTGATATGGTTCACATTAATTTTATGTATTTTAAATATGCAGAAGCTGAGACCCAGATTTTCATAAGTACACAGTTGTCTGACTTAAAAACTTATGATATGCTTCTTCAAAAAGCCACTAAGACTTACCCAGCTAAGCAATAAAAAAGCCAAACCTAGAAACCAGTTCTGCTGCTATGAATTATCTCTTGATTATTCAGTCAATTATCAACAGTTTACAAGATATGTTTTGTTTTTGTAAATCTCAAAGAGTTAATAACAGAACCAGTATTTTTTTTCATATTTGACAGGTTCTATGAAATAGATTAGATATCGTGTACTATAAATTTAATAACCTTGTTTCTTGGTTTGAAGCAAGCAGCATTTAGTGGCCCCTACAGCTTGTAATGTTCCCTGTGCACTGCTCAAGGGAGTAAGATGTAACCAATGAGCATGCCTCCCAGTGCCCTTCACCAAGGTCTTTGTAAGGCACCATCAGGAAACAGTGATTAGGGTGGTACGAATGGGACTGGAGACAGATGGTTTAAATCTGAACACTGAAGCCTAATTTTCACCTCTCAAGGGAGGAAGCAAGTGTGGCACTGGCTTTTATTTTTATTGTTAAAGTAAATGTACTCGAAAAGAAGTCAAACTATAAAACCGTACACTGGGAAAGAGGAAGATCTGGCTCTCCCAGTCCTGCTCCCAACTTGTAACCATTTAACCTTTGGTATTTCTCTTTCCTAATTTGTTTTTTTATTCTAGAAAACTCTGGATCAGAGAAATGTAGTGGTAGAAGGAACTTAAGGAATCCTCAAGTCCAGTTTTCACATTTTGCAGAAAATGAGAGGTCCCAAGAGATTAAATGGGGTCACAGTTACAGTAGCAGAATTGGAGCTAAACTCTAGGCAATGCTCGGGCTTCACTTGGAGGCCTATACTATTGAACAAAATCAATATCCCTGTTCTGTTCTAGATAAAACCTGACTGTGAAAAGCAAAATTTGAACAACTGAAGTTCAGATTGACTTTGGAATTCATTTTCAAGATTGAGGTTTATGCCATCTCAAGTAGAAAAGTTTCTTTTTATTATTCCTCCCTTATAATCTTAGATCAGCTTCTTTGCTGATAATACCTCTTTTTGAGCCACTAGCTCCTACAGTTCATTTTTTTTTTTTTTACTCTGATTATAAGCAAAACTACTGGCGAAAATTGAACTATTGAAGCCCCTAACTGGTATATCAGAAACCATTATTCATTCTCCATGTAAGAGCTCCTGGTTTTAGGTGGAATTTCCACATGACAGGAAAATGCAGCTGACCTCTCTGTTCCTCTCAGAAATATATCAGCAGACTCCCCTCCCGCCCTCTCTCAGCCCAAGCACCTTTGCTGGTGATACTTAAACTTGTGAAAATAAAAAATAACTCTTCATTTCAACAACATTGGGAACTTCTACTATAAAATGATGCAAATAACATTATATGGCTGTGCAATACTTAATGTATCCTGGATCTTGGAAGTGTTTACAAAGCAATGTGTGTGTGTATATATATACTTATTAACTTATACATATTTTGAATAAAATGTTAGTATTTTCTACAGGAGTATCACAGTTTAAAAATGTAATTTTCATAATGGACTATATATATATATATATATATAAATTCATACAGGAGAATTTAATCACGTTACCACTGATTACACCTGGAAGATCATAGAAATAAATGTTTTGTTTGTTTTAAAGTACAAAGTAGTAAACTCCTTAAATGTATAACATAGGAGAAGATCCTCACAACTCTGAAGTAACTAGATTTAGTAATTAGAGGCTAGGAATCTTGACACAGGGAATAACATTTTGGTTATCTTTGAGCAGATACAACTAGTTCTCATGGCCCTTAGGACTTTTGACACAGCCACAGGATTCTAAAAAGAGGAAACCTGATAAAATAAAAATCTTAAGTGACTACATGGCTCACCCATAGGTTATTTGAGGCTGTTTCTTCAGTTTCAGTTGGCAGTTCATTTGACTGTTCTTTTGAATAAAAATAATGAAGTTGAGGCTCTTTATTTGAATTTCCTGGTCAGAGCCTTCATCATGGATATTTGAAACCTGTCATTAGAAAATTCCTCATATATCAGGCCATTACTATGTGTAAAGCTGATGAAAGCTGTCTTTGATCTGTTCATTTGCTTATGTTTCTTCAATAAGAGGTAGTTTTCTTACAAGCAGCCAGTTTAGATTCTTGTCAAAGGTGTTAGACCTTAACACTCAAAGTTTCCTCTTAGCAGAGACTCATCTGATTAGTGATATTGAATAAAACTCTTTCAGTGCAGTAAGTTACATAAATACAGAATTTTATTTTAATAATGAATAGTCATATATATTTAATTGAATATTTATTTCCTTTATTTTCCCCTTTAGGTATCTTTTAAGACTTTGAACCTTACTGTTTTGCCATCTGAAAAATAAAATGAATTACCTGTGATATTTAGACTCCGATGTGTTTGGGCTATCTCCCCTCATACCTAGAGAAATTGGGTATTACCATTTTTCTCTAGTGTGGTGTATGGGAAGGAGAGTTTCATATCCTCCCTTACTCTTCATAAGGAAATGCAGCCTGAGAGTGATTCCATACTCCAGGCAGATCAAAGAATTCTGAACCATAAACTGAACTTAGTCCCAGGTGAGGCTAATAGTTTTCCAAGCACCAGAAGTTACATTAAATTAAATAGTCTCAGTATGGATATAAATGTCCTATAGCTTCATTGTCTGTTACTTTTCAAATTACTAACACTATAAATAAGGTAAATCACTCCAAGGTAAACATGTTTATTAGGTCTTACTGAGTACATTAGGCTAGGTAATATAGGACTATTTACAGAAGAAAACAATATATTTCCTTCCCTAATCATAAATGATCAATTCCATGGTACATATTCAGTGCTATGAGGGAGAAGAAGGATCTAATCTACTTGGAGAGTTGGTATTAGGAATAAGAAAAGACATGAGGAGTGTCTTTTTAAATTTAAAGTAGCTAAGTTTGAAGAGGAAAGGGCATTTAAAAAAATTTTTTTAAAGAATATAAATGGGTGTTACATTATAGTATTTGTTTTCCTTAAAGGAAATAGAATTCTGTACTCTCTAATGTTTGGCAAATTTTAAAGAACTCATTAATGGGGTAATCCTTACAGGAGTTGTACTTAATGCAATCTACTTTAAGCAAATGCTACAAAAAATTAAATACATTAGAAATCAGTTATCTTGTTTTTATTAGTATATTTCATTTTCATTGTCATTTGTAACTTTCATCTTGTTTCTTTATCTTTCAGACCTGGAATGGCCAAATATCAGGGTGAAGTTCAAAGTTTGAAACTGGATGATGATTCAGTCATAGAAGGAATAAGTGACCAAGTACTTGTGGCAGTTGTGGTTAGTTTCGCTTTGATTGCTACCCTGGTATATGCACTCTTCAGGTGAGACTAAAGGACAAAAGAATTGCAATAATATATATTCCAAGGGCCACTAACTTTCTGACTGCTTCTAGTAATGTTTAATATTTAATATGAAAAACAAGTAATAGATCTCAGTGATTGTAAACATTTACTAAGGCATTTTATTTTCCACTAGGCTCTAAATGCTACCATGCATTTTTCCTCACATCAACTTATAAAATTTTCACTTATTATACGTATTTTAAATAAAATGTTAGTATTTTCTATAGGAGTATAACATTTTAAAATGTAATTTTCATAACTGAATCCATCAACTTGTAGGTGATATAGTAAGTGCAAAATATTTTCAGTGTTTAAATGGAAAAACTGAATCAAAAAAGCCTTGGACAGTAAAGGGAATTTAGATTAGAATTAAAATTAGTGTTATAGAACCATAAAAAGATCTTAAATGACTCAGATGTCTATATATCAATATACAGACACAAGTAATAAACTAGAAATTTAAGTGATAAGACATGGAGATAAATAAATAAATATATAAATATATATATAATTGAGAACAAAATAGGCAAAAAGTATAAAATAGAAAAATATTAATTACAAAAATTTCAGATTAGTCCATTTTCTGTAAAAATTACAGAAAGGATTATGAAGCAGAATGTGAACATTTAGAAAAAAATGGTAATTAATTTACTCTTTTACCTTTGTATGGTTAATTTCTTATTAGGGTAATATTATCTTTATTTCATTAGAGTATTTTAAACAGTACCTGGTGATACATTTGTGGACATAATGGGGGAAATTATAGCTAGATGATAGATTTAAATGAATTCATAACTAGTTGACAAGTTGTTCCCAGGATTACTGACTTAAGTTTTAATGTAAACAAAAAAAGGAGGACACTGAATTGTTGCAGGGCTCTATTCTACTCATTTCTAGTAGCAACTTGGTTGAAAAAGGCAAAAGAATGCTTATTAAATTATGAGTTGAGAAGGATAGCTAATATATTGGTACAACAGAATCAAGATTCAAAAATGGGTCATCCTATACATCTGTGGTCTTTGACAATGGTGCCAAGACCTTTCAGTGGAGAAAGAGTTCAACAGATGATGTTGGGACACCTGGATAGCCATGTGCAAAAGAATAAAATTGAACTCATACCTCATAATATGCAAAAATTAATTCAAAATGGGTCAAAGATCTAACTGTATCAGTTAAAACTATCAAACTCTTATAAGAAAATATAGGAGTAAATTATCAGGATTCTTAGTTATGATGCCAAAAGCATGAAAAACAAAAGAAAAAAAATAGATAAATTGGATTTCATCAAAATTAACAACTACTGTGCTTCAAAGAACATCACCAAGAAGGTAAAAAGACAACCGAATGGAAGAAAATATTTCAAATCATATATCTGATAAGACCCTAGTATCTGAATATATAAAGAACTCAAAACTCAAAAAGACAAATAACCCAATTAATAAACAGGCAAAGAATCTGAATAGACATTCCTCCAAAGAATATATGTAAATGGACAGTAAGCATGGGAACAGATACTTGATAGCATTAGTCATCAGGAAAATGCAGATCAAAACCACAGCGAGATACAACTTTGCACCACCACTAGGATGGGTAGAATCAAAAAGTCAGATAATAACAATTGTTGAGGATGTGGAAAAATTAGAACCCTCATACACTGCTGGTGGAAATGTCAAAATGATACAGCTGTTTTGGGAAACTGTCAGTTCCTCAAATGATTAAAAATCGAGTAACGATTTCATACCTAGCAATTTCACTTCTGGGTATATATACTCATGAGAAATGAAAACATTTCCACACAAAAACTTATACAGGAATGTTTATAGCAGTATTATTTGTAATATTCAAAAGGTAAAAACCTAAATCCAACAGATGAATGAGTCAACAAAATGTGTATATCTAATGAATATTATTCAGCTTAAAAAGGAATGGCATACTGATACATGCTACACCATGAATGAAACTTGAAAACATTGTGTTAAGTGAATAAACCAGACACAGAAGGCCACATATGAGTCTGTTCACATGAGTGTCCGCAATAGGAAAATCTATATAGAGAGAAAGTAGATAGTGGTTGCTTAGGACTAGAGTAGAAGATGGGGGTATAGCTAAAGGGTATAGGGTATATAAATTTATTGTATTGTGAAAATATTCATGATAAATTGTTGAGTGAGAATTTTTAAGTGAAAGACACATCATAAAACCATAAGTCAATTATTCATTTTATTAAAAAAATTTTATAAGATTAAAATGATTTTTAAATATTTTTATTTTCCCTTGTTTTTACTAATTTATTTACTATATTACTTATGACTTGCATGATAAAAGTTTTTTCCCACAAATGTGAAGCACAAACTAAACGTTTCTATTCAATAAGGCAATTATATATTGTAGATATCAAAAAAATAATAGTGTTAGGCTGCATTAATCAGAATAATCAGATAAAGGTCACATTTTGATTATATTGTTTGGGTTCAGAATTTTAATCTGGAAAACATGCAGGGTAGGTTATCAGAATGGGTAAAGCTATGGAAACATATAAAAATGCTTAAAGAACTAGGGATATCTAGCTTAGGGAAAAAGACTGGGTAACAAAAGCTGTTTTTAAATATGAGGGCTTGTTTTTTTTACTAACAAGGCTTATTCTGTGTAGCTTCATGGACAGAACCAGGGTATAAAGGAAGAACCTACAGATTTTTTTTTACAGAGAACACTTCTGGTCACAAAATATGTGGAGGTTTTATCCCCACACAAAGCAGTTCTCCGCAACACCAGCTGGGTGTCCTATAATTTAACTCAATTCTGACATCTACCTGTGAAGGGCTTAGTCCCACAAGACTGATCCCACCCCACTTCAGATGCCAATCACAAATAATAGGTCCCCAGGTTACCCACAACTTCTGATTTGGTTACAATTCAGAGGTTCCCATGATGTTCACAGGTTCAATTAATATGCTAGAGCGACTCACAGAACTCAGGGAAACACCAGTTTACCAGTTTATTTAAGGATATGATAAAGAATTCAGACGAACCACCAAATGAACAGATAGATAAATAGGACAAAGTCTGGGAGAGTCGCAAATGCTGGAGCATCTACACCCTTCTGGGGTACGTCACCCTCCTGATATGTAGATGTGTTCCCCAACCTGGTATGTAGATGTGCTCTCACTATTGGAATTTCATGGAGGCTTCCTCATGTAGGCATGTATGGTCAATTATTAACTGTTTCTAGTCCCTTTCCACTATCTAGAGGATGGAACTGAAAATTTCAAGCTTCTAATCATGAGTTGGTCTTTCTGGTGACTAGCTCTCACCCAAAAGCCATCCAAGAGCCCATTCAGAGTGCCTCATTGGAACAAAAGACATTCCTATCACCCAGAAAATTACAAGTGTTTCAGCAGCCCCATTTGCATTCCCACAATAATGCACAAGGGTTCCAATTTCTCTCCATCCTTGCCAATACTTGCTACTTTGTTTTTTTGATAATAGTCATCCTAATATGTGTGAAGTGTATCTCATTATGGTTTTGATTTGCATTTCACTAATGACTAATAATGTTGAGCTTATAATAAGCCGTATATTTATTGGCTATTGTATGTCTTCTTTGGAGAAATGTCTAGTCAAGTCCTTTGCCAAAAGCTAACATACCACTAATATCTTAATATTAACAATGTCAATCTAACCCCCACCCTAACAACCTAACCACTTCTAATTTTCAATACTCATATGTCTTATCCCATCCTCTTATATCAATGTCACTAACTTCTTGCCTTTGGTTCTCCATTTTAATTGTTAATATTAAGATACTAGTAGTATGTTAGCTTTGGCTTTTCTACATTATATAATTTTATTTTTTTTCTCTGTCCCCCTCCCCTCAAAGGTAAAAAGTTGGGAGAAGGATCTAATTAAATATGGAAAAGTGTTCAAATGCATAATATAGAATTATATAGCTGCTTATTTTGAAGGAATTTTACAAAGAATTAAATGTTAATTGTTATTTTATTATTTGTAAGCTTGCAATTACATTAAAGCCACTGAATTTCGTCATTTGTCAGTTAAAACTGACTTGAGCCAATAATCGGTGATATCAGAATAGCCTGGAGAGTTAAGTTCTAGAATTGAAATACAGTTGTATGCCATCATTTACATTTATTGCGTTATCAGTAGTTTTAGGTTGAAAAACCATAAAGAAAACCAATTCATCTGATAATATTTTATATATTCAGAGTTTATTATATTTTATTTAACAGAAATGCACATCAAAACATTCACCCAGAAAACCAAGAACTAGTAAGGGTGCTTCGGGAACAACTTCAAACAGAACAGGTATTGTTTATGTAAATATGTGCATTTATGTAAAGAGTAGATATGAAATTGTGATGAAACACATTACTTTTTGGAAACATGGGCTTCTTTCTGCTTTAAATTACATTAAATTATTTTGATTATATATCTTCATTAGGCAAATGAGTCAATCTATTTAGGTGTTTTCATATGTTGTTTTTTAAAATTTTCTTTAAAAACAGCAGTTTTTCTATTATTTAGATGTAAGGAAATAATCACTGTCTAACTGGCTTTAATGGAATGACCAAAAAGGGTGGCTTTTTCTGTTCTTTTTCTTCAAGATCAAAGTTAACAAAACTAGTTAGGACAAGAAGAAAATTTCACCTCTGCCTCTTCTTTGCTTTTAACCAGATCGACTCTCTAACAACCAGAAATGTAATATATTTTATGAAAGCTGGATTAAGTAGGATATTGTATACCTTCATGCAGAGATAGCTAACATCAAAAAACAAAAAATAAAAATTTATTTCCTACCCACCAATCAAACTTTAATTCCAAAGAGGGTTTTGTAACTTATTTACCAAATACTTATAGAAAATGTACCATATGCCAGAGAGTGTTGTAGACATTGGGAATTCAACTGTAAACTCAGCAGACAAAAATTCCTACTTCATAGAACTTAAATTCATTGATGCAAAAATAACTTAAGCATATTAGTAGTACCCTATTCCAGAGCTACCGTTATCAATAATTCATGCTGGGATAGTGTTTAATAATTTACAAAATGATTTCATATACAACTCTTATTTGATCTTCAAACATGATAAGTAAGGTAACTATTATCCAATTTAACATATTAGACCACTAAAATTTGCTTAAATTCACACTAAAATTACATGAATAAATCTAGATATACAGGAGTCCAAGTTTGAGGGGATCTTCCAGGTTTTTTTGTACCTCACAATTTCTTAGAAATAGCATACAGCACTAGTAGGAATAAAGCTAGTGAGTTAGCCTATGTGGTGTCCTATATGGTAGCCACTCACATGTGGTTATTTACTTTAAAATGAACTAAAATTTAAATTTTAGTACTTTAGTCACACTAGTCACATTTCAGGTATTCAGTAGCCACATGTGACAAGTGGCTACCATAATGGACAGCACAGATAAAAACAGTTTTCATTACTGCATAAAGTTCTGTTGGATAGCACTGGTAATTGTTTTTTTGGTCAATTAATTTTCAAAGAAAAATAATGAAGAGAAAGGTAGAGAGAGGAACATTAAGCGCTGTTTTTATTTTTGGCACCATTAAAAATAACAAAATAGACTCTAACATCAAGCTGTGACCTTGGCTTACAGAATATTCTAGTATTTTAGGGCTGTTTTAGGACATAGGGGATTTTAGTTATATAGTTTATTAATTTAGATGACAAAAAGCTTTGATTTAGTTTACAATTAAGGACAGCTCATATTTAATGAATGTTTTACTTTTTATTTTGGTAATTTGATGTTTTTAATGTGAGCTACTTTGTTTACAATATATGCTAGGTGCTATAAAAACAGGTTTTGATAAATATTTTAAAAGACATACATTATGTCTAGTACTAGATAATTTTCTAGTTCCTGGGGTACTAACCACAATGAGTCCTACAAATAAAGTCTTTGTCCTCATAGCACTCACATTATAGTGAGTTCTTTGATATCTGGATGCTTCTTGTACTGATGATTCTATTAAACGTTCCTATTATAATCACATCAGTGATGTAACTGAGAAACCTTAAAATTTACTAATCTGACTATGTGAAGGATTAAATTCAAGTTACCAGTGGTCTTACATTTTTCTACTTCCAAAATGACCAAATATTCTTCTCTCAAGGTTTAATTCTGGTCTCTTGTGAGATATAGCATACATGCAATACCTGTCAGGAATGTATAAATGAAAAAAGATGTTAAAAATGAAAAAAGCTAATACTTGGGAAACAGTTTGACATTTCTTACTCTTCAGTTTATGCATTAACTCAGCTTTATGTTACTCAAAAAAAAAATTACTCATTCTAATAGAGTAAAAGAGAAACTCCTGAGTTAATTTAGGTTTTTATCTTTAAATTGTGTTGAGGAATAAAGACAGAGAGCATGCAGTTTATAAATAAAACAACAATATATCCTCATAACTTTAACTTATAAAACCTTAATCTATTGCATATCTAAAATTTGATGAGGATCACACAGTATTGACTTTATTCTTAAATATAATATAAAGGTAATTTTGAAAAGCTGATGTGTGTCATGTGTAAATATGTACATTTTTTTTTATCAGGATGCACCTGCCGCTGCTCGGCAGCAGTTCTATGCTGACATGTACTGCCCAATTTGTTTACACCAAGCCTCCTTCCCTGTGGAAACAAACTGTGGACATCTCTTTTGTGGTAAGCAGACAATGCTGTACTTGGTGAAAGTGATTATTCAGACCAAGACTCATATTTGTACACAGGCTGGATTCCTAATTTTCTCTTCATCACATTTTGTATTTCATGAGTAGGGTAGATTGCTCCTGATATCCTGCTGTACTTATTAGCTACTTTTAGTTAGTGTTGGCGGGTTCAAAGATTTAAAAAACTAGTTATTCAACTTTTCAATAAACAGAATGTGTTTATTTGAATAGTAATTCAAGTATGTTAATACCATGAGGGACTTAGAAATTCCTCATTGTTCATCACTTTTTAGTAATCTTATTTATTATTCATCCTTCCTTAGGCAGAAAGGTTCTTCTCTCAAGGACCCCGCTGCCCAAGACCTTTCTTTAGCTCTACTAACTCTAGTTTACTCTGAGTCAGTACAGAAATTCTTAGCCTCTTCATGATCTCGGGGAGTTGGTGATAGAGAATGGGAAATCCAGAGCATACAGTGGAAAAAGAAAGGAATGCTGATTTCATACTTACTTAGTATTAGTAAAGGAGTGCATTTTTCCTGACTATCCAGAAATATATAGAGAATAATGAGATATCATATAGTCATTGCTTATTATGGTCATATGAGATTAGGGAGAGTCAGTTATTACATGATACTTAACATACTTCATTTCATCTTAAAACCAAGGCTCAGAGATATTAAGAAATTTTACAAAGAATAACCCAGCTGCTAAGGTACAGAGCCAGATTTTAAACATAGGCCTAACTTCAAACCCTATGCTCAATTCTACTGTGATTGGTGGCTTACACAACTACTCTCTATTTAAGATTTATCCAATCACTAGACCTATTTTTTTAAATTCATTATGGTGGCATTAACAAAATCTAGGCCTATTTTTTATTGGTAGTATTTCTTTGTTTGAACAGCTGTTTTCAAAATTGGGTTTTCATTGCTCCCAACCTATGCAATATCCATATAAAGACTGATTTAAAATGTAGCATACAGTGATCCTATAAATTGCTTTCTCCCCTTTGTATCTTTTATCTAAGATTCATTACATAGAATTCTTAGGTATAAAGTGTAACTATTTATGATACTGATGATGACATACTCATTTGAAATCCATACTATGCAATGCAGAGTTTTCCATATCTTTAGTAGTCACCAGCCCCATTATTGCCTCATCCATTAATTTCAGTCTCTTTCCTAAGAGTTTTGCCTAAGTAGCTAACAAATTATAAAACACTGATTTCAGTGTCTCTTTAATTAATGTGTTGTAAATGCTAATGAGCTGCAAAATAATGAAAGATCAGACAAGGAGAATTAAATGGCCATCAGGGAAAGCAGATACTTTCCTCCCCTCTCAAATATCTGGTAGATATTTTTAACCAATTGGACACTCTTTCTCTGAGTTTTAACATGGCTTCAACCATCCTCTAACACAGTACTCCAGGCAAATGTTAGGAATCAATGCGATTTGGCAGGCAAGGTGAACTCTTACTTGCCAACCTGGGTTTAAGTAATTCACTGAGTGGATAACCCAGTCAATTGAAAGATGGCTCTATTGTGTTCTTGTTTTTACCTTTGGGTCTGAGGTAATAGGGTAGATTGCTTCTGATATCCTGCTCTACTTATTAGAAACTTTTGTTTACTCTCTGTAGGTTCAGAGGTAAAAAAAAAAAAAAAAAAAAACTAGTTACTTAACTCAATAAAAATTCTTTGAATAGTAGTTCAAGTATATTGATACTATGTATAACAAGAGCACTTTAGCTTGTTTCCTATATATGGAACTAGTTGTTTTATAGTGAGTTAGAGTAATGCAGTAACAGACTTCACTTTACTTACATTTGTAGCCCTTATTATTTTAATTCCCCAGCAGTCTTATAACATCTTAGTCCCATTTCACAAACAGATTTACAGAGATTGTGACCCAGATTAAAGTCACTGAGTCATCTCTCTCACAATCCTATTTAGGTGCATCTCTCTTTTAAAGAGGGGGAAAGTTGAAGAAAAAGGGCAAATATCAAATATATCATAGCAGATATGTATGAACTGAAGTGTTTTATTTGCTGGAGCATAGTTTGTCAGTGCTGGCAAGTGGCCATTACACAATTTGCAGAACACGGACACCAACACCCCAATTTGTGGGAAAGAGATGTGGGGTTAAATAAATTAATAGATGTCAAAACATACTCAACTTTTGGGTGAAAAGGTAGTAGATACCTTAGGTATCATTACAGATAATAATAATAATTCTAACAAATTTATATGTTTTGCTTTTGTATAGTTTCTATATGAAATGACATTACTCAAAGTACTTAATAGTATCTAACACCACACACTGAGAGTAGGAAAAAAATGTCAGATAAAGATTGTTTAGCTTTTATATTTATCTTTAAATTGTTGAACCACTTTTTCTCCATAGTCACTATAATGTTTAATTTGGACGATCTTTACTGAGCCTACTAGTTGCTTACCACTCTCCTCATATACATTTATTTCTGCCTCCTGCATTTGCCCTAGCTATTCATAAAACCTGGAACATCCTCCCTCTAATTTCTGCCTATTTAAATCTTTGCTCTCCTACAAAGTTCAGTTGAAACCCTATCTCTACAAGTTTCTCTCAAACATCCCAGAGAGTTCCCCCTCTCTGTACTCCTTTTGTATTTAAAGTTAATATTACACAGTTCAAGACTTAACTACCTTTTGATTGATTTAAGTATGTCACCTTGGCTATCCTCACTTTGATTGTCATTGCTTATTCTGAATTCTGGACAATTAGTTAATCTGGGAGAATCAGAATAAGGAACACAGGAAGCTAAGCTAGGTTGCTAAGGTAAGAGTAGGAATACAGAGAAAATCCTGGAGATAGAAGGGAAACAGGAAGCACTGAGTTCAGATTCACGGTGGGACCTGGATGGTCTGAGAAACTAGTGTCCTGCACAGAAGAAAATGAAATGGCCCCTTAAACATCAGACAGTATTTAAAAATATTCCTTCTTCATTTGTTTTTGGTCTATAATTTAGTGCTTCTACACTTACCTCACCCACCACTTCCTTTAGGCGGTGTTTAGCTGTTTTGCTGCTCACAGACACCTGCGAGCAAAAGAATCAAACCCATACAGTATAAAAGTTGATTCAATTATTGAACTGAATTATAAACTTTCTTAGGGCAGAGAACATGTAATCTTTGTATTACTATTACTGAAAAGTAACTTGGCTTTATAAACTCATTAAAAAAAATAGAAGTTGTGGGGTTTTTTTTGTAACATACATATCAAATTTGGAACAGAAAATCTAGGCCGTGACTTGTTGGTGCCATATATAAAATGATGTTTAATTACTGTTTTATTTATTTTATATAGGAAATGCAATATCTTCTAGTAAGCCTCATAGCATTGAAGCAAATAATGCATGCTTGCTTTTAATTGTACAAGAATGACTGTATCTTAACTGGTAGTTTTTTATGGCTGGGAATTATTGAAATTGCCTGAAGAGTGTGCTGGATGAAGTAAAAAAATATTTTAAAATAAGGTGATACTGTTAAAATATTTCAAATATTTTAAACTTTTTCAGGATATATGGACTTAAAACATCATTATTAATGTTTTTTTTCCCATTAGGTACCTGCATTATTGCATACTGGCGATATGGTTCCTGGCTTGGGGCAATCAGTTGTCCAATCTGTAGACAAACGGTAATGTTTGTATCCAGAAAACATGACTTATGCTTGTTCATTATGTAAATATTTTTTAGTTTCTATATCTAACTTTTGAATTATTTTGGTATTTTTAGCCAAACTTCCATTATCCAAAGCTTCTTTGATGTTGCTCCATTATTTTTTAATGTCTTTATTGTTGCACCCAAAAGGGAATTCTCTTTGAAAGCCTTCAGTTGTAGTGAAAAACAAATGGTAAATGAATTCTCTCCCAAATCCTAGTCGGTCTTTGTTTAATACCAGCAAAGGAATAACTAAATTAGCCCATCAGGCTTAAGTAAATTCTCTTATATATACTTCTTTTGAAAAAATTGTTTTCCTTTTTTAACTTATTTTAATCTCCAGTAAGGTCCAGATAATTTTAAATAAAGATTGATAATTTTTTTAAATGCCTCTTTTCGAAACATAACCTCACTGAATTATCCAGAAGAGATGTGACTATTATAGTTAGAAGAGAAGCTCTCTCAGGAGGGAGGCAGTATGTTTTTATAAACATATACTGATGACTGAAATGTCCGCACAGATGAGATTGCCAAATTTTCTGTTTCTTTGACAAACTAGAAAAAGCAAAATACTGAAAAATCTGAGAAAATGAAGTTCTTAGTTTTTTAATTAGTAAATATAGCAAAATAGGACATTCTATCAGTTGTGCATAGTTTTTATACTTCCGTAATAGTTATTTTCCATGTAAAATAAAAATATATACCTTTCTAATAATGAATTATGAACATATAAAATGACAGCATCTTAAGAAGTCTTCTAGTATGCAAAATAAAGTCCTAAAAAGGATAATTTCCAAGTAAAGATGTCAAATTCAATGCTCCCTCTTGCAACCCACTAAAACAATAATAGATGATATTTTATAAAGATGCAAAACCAAAGAAGACCGAAAAATAAAACAAAATGTTAGAAATGTCCACAATTTTTCAAAACTTATTTGTAAACTATAACATACAGAAAAGCACACAAAACAAAGAAGTACAGCTCATTGATTATTCCAAAGCAGTACTTGAATAATCACCACTCAGATGAAGAAACAGAAACTGGCCATCAGCCCCAGAAACCCCTCCTTCCTCTCCTAGATGTAAATACTATTTCTATTTTCTGATAAGCATTTCTTTGATTTTCTTTATAGTTTTACTACCTTAGAATGTACTCCTAAGATTATTGTTTAGTTTTGTCTGATTTTGGACTTTATATAAATAAAACTATGTGGTATATATTGTCAAATGTATATACACATACACATATATTTTAGACTTTGTTCTGGCTGTCCACTGCTCTCTGTCACTGCCTTCTTTTTTAGTAGAGGGAAGTTTGGGGCATTTTCTTCTTCTTCTACATTTCTAAATTTGACTATCACATGGTTAGAGGGAAAATCTATTTTTTTTGTACTGTCTCTGGATGATTTTATATGTGACACAAGGCAATCAGTACTGAAACTTATTTGCCAGTACTACTTCTCATCATCTTTAGCTACCAGCAACACTGAGACCAGGCCCTAGGCCTTGCATTAAAGGATAAGTTCTTCCATCTGTGGCTTTTCATAGGGTATATATAAATGAGCAGGTGATTACCTTTGGACCACCCATAAATTGGCCGGAGGCTAAGAGAGTAGAGATAAAGTTGTTTTGATAAAAAGCTTTTGGTTTCCTAACTGTAGATTAATTCATCCTGGAGGCAAGACAAATGGCAGATACCTGCTCTACCTCCTGTTTCACTGGAAATAATAATGCATAGGCTGCTGCCTCTGACTGGAACACACCACTTCTTTCCCTGAAAGCATACACTAATAAACCAATGGCCTTACCTATGTTTCAAGAGCTAGCTTAAGTTTAAAACTTTCTAGACACCCCAGGGAGAAGTCTTTACTTTCAAGCATCATTATAACATCTACCAGAGGCCTTAGAACAGGCTGTTGAATAAGCCTGCCTCCCTTTCTATCTTGGGGATTATGACTACCAGCAGGTAAGGCTATGTCTTAATTTTTTTATGTATCAAGCACTCAACACAGTGCCTTGCCAACAGCAGGTGCACAGTGAATGGTTATTGAAAGAATACATTTTTATTAACGAATTTATGAAGAGATAACTGTACCTGCTGTTCCTACTATCTACTGCTGTTAGTCACTCCTTTGTTTAGCTGTTTGGAAGGACATCTGAGCAGTGAGAAGCCCTAGTTTTACAATGAACAGAAGACGGATATAAACAACAGCTAGATGGTTTAAATCTAAATCTGTCACTGCTCCTTCCCATTTTTTATCCATTGTACAGTGATCAGTTCTGTAGGAGTTTTTCATGGTACTGTCATTTTCAGTTTACCCAAAGTGTGGTCCTGGAACATTTGTGTATCCTTACCTCCACCATGGAGAAAAAAGGTTAAATGTATTATGTTACATAACAGTATCAAGAATTACCTTTTTTGATTATAGGAGGGATAGGTGACTGAGAGCTGGTCCCTGCAATAAATGTATCTCTGTAATATGGTTGGTAGCATTCAAAGACACTTCAAATACCAGTAAGGATGAGGAATCATGATTTTAATCAAAAAGAAATCCCTTATTTTTCTCTTTCAACATGATAGGTAAATATTTTTATGTCACTTTGCTCCTGAATGTTTTCTTATTATTCTTGTATCTTCAAATATCTGTTAGCCCAAACTACTGACTTTTTCCCTGGTATGGATTGGAAAATATTTTTAGAAGTTCAAATTACATTTTGCATTGGATTTTATTGTAAGGCAACAGTAATTTACTTTAAAGAAACAATGAAATATAAATTCAGAAGCTTTTCTCGTTTTATCGAATAACACAAAATGAAAAAATGCTGTAGAAAAGTGTAACAATTTTTTCTATTACGTGCAGGTAACTTTACTGCTACCAGTATTTGGTGAGAATGACCAGTCTCAGGATGCTGTACGATTACATCAAGATATTAATGATTATAACCGGAGATTCTCAGGGCAGCCCAGATCTGTAAGTAATGTGATAGCAGGTGCAAAGTTAGAGTATGATAATACTTCTCTTTGGTAAAGTGACCTTTACTAACATATTTTTTGACCATGAAAAATTTCATTGTTGGTGTGTTGGGTAAAATTTTTACCTTCATCTTTGTTGTCATTCACTGAGTTATAGCTTTCCCAAGGACTACAGTTTTTTTGTCTTAAAAAAAAAAGCATTATAAAAGTCTTTTGTGAAAGAGACACCAGCAAACAGCAATAGGAAAACTTGGAGAGAAATGTAAAATTACCAGCTCCTATGTGGTTCTAAAATAGGGTTTGTTTTATGAGAAACGTACAACTGAGAACTTCTGGAGAGAGTTTAACAATTGTGTTTTACTCTACCTGGCCCGTTTGAATGTTCCCTTAAATAACCCTAGGATTTGTTTGTTGTTGTTGTTGTTTTTGTATAGCATCTTAGCTATTCAAAAGCATTCTAGTTTTAAAGAACATTAATTCTCCAGTTGACCCATCCCCTAAAAAAAGGCATGATAGATTAAAAGTTCACATTTTACTGTCTCATTCTACTTTTCTCAAAGTCTAACAAAGAATTCTACAAGTGTGTGTATGACTGAATATGTATTTCAAACACCATAATATACTAAGTACAAATTTAATATATGGAAATCCACACCTCTCCCCCGAGCTCTAGACTATATATCCAACTGCTTAGCTTACATCTCCACTTGGATGTTCCATAGGCAACTCAAACTTAATATATACATTATTAAACTGATTCCCTTCTGAACTCAGTTAACTCTTCTCAGTCTTACTGAATTCAGTTTTGATTTCTTCCTCTTCCTCATTCCTCTAAGCTGACCTATAAATAAGTAGTATCATTTATTTTCTTTTACGGGGATCCTATCATTTTTACCTCATAAAAATGTCCTATGTTTGTAGCCATCATATTAGTTGAAGTCACCATCATCACTTACTTAGGCAACTGCTGTGCCCTCTTCACATTCACTTGTTTCTCAGTATAGCGGCCTGAGTAATATTTTGAAAACATCAGTAAGGCCATGATACTCTTGTGTTTTAAAACTTGCAATCTTTTGGAATAATGTTCCAACTCCTTTCTGTGCATGACCTGGTCCCTCTCTCCTTCCCTCACCATACTTCAGCTATACTGGCCTTGCTTGCAGCTCTCAGAATATGCTCCAGGTCTTTCCACCTTAATGCCTTCACCCGTGCCCTTGCCTCTGGCATGTTTGTTCCTCTGCTCTTCCCATGCATGACCTCTCATCTTTTAGATAGTTCTTAAATAGACCTTCCTCAGAGAGGCTTTCCGTGACAACTAAGGTATTCTCTAGTATTGCCCTCTACATTTCCTTCATAGCATTTGTCACAAACAGCACTCAAATTTTGTTCATTGTCTTTCTCTCAGTAAACTAAAAGCTTCGCGAGAGCAAGGACTGTTTATTTAGTCACAACTATATTCTCATTGCTAAATTCAGTGCCTAGGATACAGTAGGCCCTTAATATTTGTTGAATAAATAAATTATTCTTAAGATAAGAATTGATACTACTACTCCCAGCTAAGAATGTAAGCTATTAAAATGCTTCAGTATTAAACAACTGTGTGCTCTTGTAACCCCTTGCTCATAGTCCTTATTCTGTGATGTCGTGTACATTTAAAGGTATACATTTTCACCTGTTGTAGATAATGGGTAAATTTTTTAGGTGTTTAAGCAATAGGAAAAACTTAATCAAGTCATTGTTGTCTTCCACAGTTATCTGGGAGCCTCTTCTGCTATTTTCGATCCAGCAAGACATTTAGCTCTTTGATATTTTTCCTCATTCAAAGTTATGTAATAAGACTGTAATTAATATACAAACATTTCTTAATAACCCATTTCATATTTCTTGTCTAATTACTACATATTTTATATAAATGATACCATATGTATTCTGATAAAGGACAGAAAAGTATTCACAAGACATACTAGCTGGTTCTTAAAATATTTTATTATTATTTTTTTTAGGTGAGGCCAGCCTTGATTGACCTCATAGATTGCAAGGACCTTATCAGCTTACAATCTCTTATTTTTTATTATTATTTTTTTTATGCCTATAGCACCTGGTCTTCCTAGGTAGTCTCCCATCCAAGTACTAACCAGGCCCTGCCCTGCTTAGTTAACTCTGCTTAGCTTCTGGGATCAGACGGGACCAGGCTTATTTAGGATGATATAACCTTAGACTCATTAGAATATTTAATTTACCATGCACCTTGTAAAAGCTCTGTAGCTATTTTACTTTAAATATTAGTTTCTTCCATGGAAAATAGAAAATTAGCATAGGAAGTGATCCTAAAAAGACAATTTTTGTTCTTTTGTGACCAGTTTTCCAAAAGGAGTTACAAGATTTTATCTGGTGGAGTTTTTAAAACTTTTGTTCTCATCACTTGCTCAAAATTCTTCCTATTTTTGTCTCCATCTCCTTCTCAATTTATTTGGCACTTGTTAAACAAATACATACCTAGAGTTGAACTTATGATATTTACAGATTATTAAAAATAGCTCAACTGTAGGCAGTGGAATGACCATAGTAAGTGATTTACTTCCTCTGGTCAGTTTCTTTCACATCTACCAACCTGAGAAATGAGATAATAAAAGAAATTATGTTGAGGAGTCATGGTAGATCATTACTACACAGGCCATTACAGATCATGTAGTCAACTAACTACGACACAGAAAAAATGAGAAGTTGGCACTCAGAGAATAAACTGACTTGCTTAAGGTCAGACAAATATATATTGGTACTGTCTTTTTTTTTTAACAGCTTTATGTAGATTTAATTTACATGCCATAAGTGCTCCTGTTTAAAGTATACAATTCAATGATTTATAGTATATTTATAAACGATCTAATTATAATTAGATTTGTAGAATATTAGAGTATTTTCATCTTCCCCAAAGCTTTAGCAGTCCTTCCCCATTCTTTGCAGTTCTTGGCAGGCACTAATCTACTTTCTGTCTGTATAGATTTGACTATTCTGGATATTTCATCATTTCATTTGAATGGGATCATACAATATATGGCCTTTTGTCTCTGGTTTATTTTGCTTAGCATGTTTTAAAAGTTTATACATGTTGTAGCATATCACAGTACTTCACTTATTTTCTTGTTGCTTTTTATTTTTTAGTTACAATTGGCATACAATATTATATTAGTTTCAGGTGTGCAATATAGTAATTAGATACTTGTATAATTTACAAAGTCATCACCCTAGTGAGTTTAATACCCATCTGACACTGCACATAGTTATTATAATATCATTGACTATATTCCCTATGCTTGTACTTTACTGCCTTTTATGGCCAAATAATATATCACATTTTGTTTATCCATTCATCAGTTGATGGACATTTCAATTGTTACCACTTTTTGACTATTATGAATAATGTCGCCATTAACATTCGTGTGCCAATTTTTGTGTAGACATGTCTTCATTCCTCTTGGGTATATGCTTCATTGTGGAATTGCTGGATATTATAATGTTTAACATTTTGAGGAACTGCCAAACTGTTTCCAAAAGGGGTCTACATTTCCACCAGCAGTGTATGAGGATTCCAATTTCTCCACATCCTTCAGTTTTTTTAAATTTATGTAATTTGTTCAATTTTAGCTGTGAAAATTATGCTCACTTATATAAAACCTAGTGACTGATGTGTTTCTGTAAACATTCAGAAATTTAATCATTTTCAGAAATGTAGAAGCTGGCATTTTAAAAATCTTTATGGTAGTTAGTAATCAGTTTAAACTCAAGCTAAGCAGAATAAACATCCTAAAAAGGAATCAGTTTCATTGCTATTCTTAGACTGTTGAAGTTAATGTGTCATTAATTTATACTACTCACATATTGTCCAGCAATTTATAAATGTCTTTTATATACAGTATCTCTTTTAGTTCTTAAAAGTCTTCATGGCACATACCCAGTTGTTGACTTAATCACTAATAGGTTAAACAACTTTCCCCAAGGTCACCTGTAATAAGTGATTGTGAATTCAAGCCTAGATCTGTGACTTTAAAACTGAGATTTGAGCATAAGCCTCAGACTCTAATCCTATATACTACGTTCTTCATTTAGTTTATTTTTCTAACTCAAATTAGAGATAACTTGAGTTTTACATTATTATATCCTATGTTTTAAGTTTGTTGTCATTTTAGTTGCTTTTCAATTATCTGCAATAAGACCTATTTTATAAGAACCTAGTAATCAAAGAACTATTTAAAAATTAAATGCACAGCTAAAATTATAGTGTTCAATCATTATGGGAAACTCCTTCATTCATATTAACTGTCTGCATGTTATAAGAAAATTATATTTGAAGGCTGACACTTAGATGTCAAATCTTAATATTTGTTCTTCCTCCTACCAGATTATGGAACGAATCATGGATCTACCCACTTTACTGAGACATGCATTCAGGGAAATGTTTTCAGTTGGGGGCCTTTTCTGGATGTTCCGTATCAGGATAATACTTTGTTTAATGGGAGCTTTTTTCTATCTTATATCACCGCTAGATTTTGTACCTGAAGCCTTGTTTGGAATTCTAGGCTTTTTAGATGATTTCTTTGTTATCTTTTTGTTGCTTATCTATATTTCTATCATGTATCGGGAAGTGGTAACACAGAGACTAAACAGGTGAAAAAAAGAGTTTACTAAAATATTTGAGCTAATGTGTAAAATCAAACAAAAGAACACGTGGCCGTAGAAAGCATATGAATAATATGTTACAAACTTAAAACCACTGTATGACAAATAGTTGATTATCATTTGATATATACCTAGCAATATATATGACTGGAATTTTTACATGTTGCAGGTTCTAAGGCTAGAATTATAATAATTTACAACTGTATCTTGATTGTGCTGTCCATAAAGTCTCTGGAAAAAATATAGAATTATATAAAAAGGGATAGATTCATCTTTTTATTTTCCCCTAAATTACTCAGATTAATTGGATGTATAGTATGGTATTTTAAATGTACACGTTTTCCAATTTATCCTTCTCAGTGGGTACCTATATAATAATATATTGCTATTAGACTCAACTAAATATTTTTTACAATAAAACATTGTGCAATATTGGGGAAAAATGAGTTTCTTTTAGTATTAGCTAAGTTTTATGCATTTGGAACAGTTCTGCTTTTCCATTCTAATATAGTTCTTTGTTATCAGCTGAAAGTGAAAGAAAAAAGTTGATTTTATAATTTGATTTCACATTCTGGTTACAGACTCTTCTTAATCAATGGAAGAATTAACAAGATGTTAGACATTTACCTCCAGTCAGCACACTTGTGATCTCAGTTATGACATTTAAACAAGAATTTGGTCCTTTTATAGGAATAGTATATCAAAGTAACTTGTAAAGGAAATTTTTTTTCTGGAACCTGGGTGATACTGCAAATACATAGTAGCTTGATGCATTTCTGAAAAAAGTGATTCTTCATGGAGTATCAAAGACCTTAGGAGGGTATTAGTAACACTTTAAATCTGACAAATTACTGGTGAGTTTAGAGGAAAAAATGGACAGATTTGGTTAGTTTTCTTGTCAGTAAACTTTTGTCATACTGTCCCTAGATGGCAGCATGTAGTTCAGATTCATCAGATCTTATGCCGAATAAGCATATGTTGTCTGAGGTGATTCAATAGGAAAATTAGCTTGGTTTTTTAATGGCTACAGCATAAGTATCTAATGCTCTCTTCCGCAGTTTTGTTTGAGAAGAATCAAAACTGCCAAGTATTATGAAATCCTAACTCCCTCAGCTGGCATTTCTCATTAGCAAACTAGACAGCAGGATGGTCATTTATGCCCAGGGTATTAGCTCTGTCACCTGCACTCACTGATTTAATACTGTCTATTCATGTATTAGTGAGCCTCACTAGTAAATAGATAGGGAGAAAAAGAACAAATCTGTCACAGTCTCCCAAATTAATCAGATTAGCCATCAACTAATGAGATGCTAAGTAAAATATCAGTAATAGTATTTTCTAATTTGGGCTCAGGACAAAACTGTTGCTTGTCTTACAGAAAAACAATAATGCTTAAATACAGTACATTATAAGTAAAGAAATTTCTTGCATGCTTTTCATTTTATCCTAAGAGAGTTATATGAAGAAGGCAGGGCATTGTCTTCCTTTTCATAAACAAGGAAATTCCAGTATAACAGATGAAAGTTTTTTTGTCTGAACCCATGCACAAGTAAGTGACTCTCAGTAGGACTCCTGCATGGGTTCAGATAAGATGTGAAGGTTACTACAAAGAGGGGAGGCAGGAGAGAAACAGGTCTTTTGAAACATATTACAGTAGAATAGCTTGGGTGCTCCTAAGAGGAAAGGTCTAGAAAGATGACATATCAAGACTTCATGAACCATAATTCTCCACTTTTTAATCAAAGTCCTATAGGGTGGCATACTTCACAAACATTTCAGCTGCAGTTACCAACTTAAAAAACATATGAGTAGGAATTTGTTACACTAGACTAGAAATGCATTTCCTACCAATTACAGATTTGGTGTGGGGCCATATAGCAGTGTTATTTTTTAAAGAATTTCATTTTCTGTGCATGTGTTCTGCTTCAAGTGTCACATTTCCAGTTACAATAATTTTATTGTAATATTTGGAATTCCTTCTAAGACTTTCCTGGTAGAGGTATATTGTACCAACTTTTGTAACATAAAAACACTGTGATCTGAAGTCTTATTAAACTTATAAGGGAACGTACTGACATCTCAAAATTTTAGACCTGCTTGTCTTTATTGATCAGTGATAATGTCGAATGAATCTGAAAATATGTAAATAAGTAGGTAAACAAGTAGTCAATCAGTATTTTAAACACAGTAATACTTCTATGATTCAGAGTGAGATCATAAAAATCAAAGCAAGAATTTGGAGTTCTGTAAACAACAATATTGTAAAAACAGATGGTCCAACTGCAGGAGCAGATGGTAACTTGGGCAGGCTTTTGGGGAACATGGAGGAGAAAACGATTGTTCTAATTGCCCACTAGAACAGTGGTTTTAGCTACTCCAATTCTCAGCCTTTGAAATCAACAAGGGAAAAAAGGGCTGTGTTGGTGCCTGTAGCTGTGCAGATACCTACCTCACAATTGTAGAGGACTGACGGTTTTGTTCAAACTTCATGATTTAGTTTGTCAAGCAGTATTGTTTTGAATAAAAGCAATATATCTAAAATTAAAAAGAGTAGGTGTTATTTTCCTGTTTCTTTGATGTTGTTTCCTTTAAAATTCAGAACTCCTGAAATAGCATTCAACATAGTGGTTGTAGTGAGACTTTTTCACTAATGGACATCTAGTGTCTCATCACATTTCTAATTAATTTTGCTTATTTTTAAATTTAAAAGTAGAAATGTTTTTGTTTTGGTGGAAAATTATTTAATTTGGACAATCTATATTAATTCTGGCCAAGAAGGGTGGAATTGGAATTAGAGATTACACCTGCACCCTCATTCCTTATTCCTTTTGAGTGTATATTTGATAACTGAAATTGTATATTTGATAACTGAAATGTTCTTTTCTGAGTCCATGTCCTTATATTTGTATCAACACACTCTCCCTTCTCTTTGAAACACTAAACGTACTCTAAACTCTTCTGTTTTGCTAAAGCTGGGACTGAGTCAGAATAGGAAATGGCCAAGTTTGAAGGGCCTAAGACTTGTCTCCAAGGACCAGGCCAGTAGGCTTTAAGGGCTGCTGACAATCACATAGATCAAGAGAATCACTAAGCTTATGTTGTTCTTTCAGAACCAGACCATTTTTGTGGCATCAATGTTTGTTTTAAGCATTGAGTTAAAGAATGCAAGCAAATTTGAGGTGTTATCAGTCACTATCATCTTCATCCAACTGCAACCTCTGACTTCTCCCATGTCCCATATTGTTAGTGCATAAGAAAAAACATCATTAGAAGACACAACATGTTTGCTTTATTCTTTTTTTAGATTAGTGGTATTTAGCTGTGGAACTTTTGATGGGATTGTAATATATAATGTAGGAGAGGGCTAAGGGCTAAAGATGTTTTAAACTCACTGACATCTAACAGTTTAGATTTTGTTTAAAAACAAAATTTAAAACTTGAAAATACCTGATACCAAGCTCAGAACATTAACTTTTCTCATCAGTCTTAAGAGAAAACTTATATCTACATGAAAATTAATTTTGTTTCACTAATCCTAGAATATCAGAGCTGGAAGGGTCCTTATAGACTAGCTAGTGTCTGTGTCTTCTCTGTGAAAATCAGATGCGAGCTATGGATAACTCCCCAGAAAAATGTATATATACACATGTATGTATAATTTTGATTTATTTTCTGCAGATACAAGACCTGGCCATTCACAGAGTCTGAATTAAGAATTCTTCATTTAATCCTATAGTCTTACTCCTCAGATAAAGATAATGAGACCAGAGAGAATGAATGCTAGGGTAGTTTTTAAAATAAAAGTTGTTTATAGAAAAAGCATAGTTGGATAGAAATTAAAATCTAAACTGTTAGAAATCAGTGAGTTAAAAAACATCTTTAGCCCTTAGCCCTCTAACTATGTCAAAACAAGTGATTCATTTTTCTTCATTTATCAAACAAGAAGACAGTTTATCCTTCTAGAATAATTGTAACAAAACACTTATATGTTAAGGGTTAAATTTTATTTTTTCCTTAAAAAGTGTTCTATTAGTAAATAATTAGCTCTTATCCCTTTAAGACTGAAAAACATCAAACTTCTAACTAACCTTCAGTTTATCCCTATTTATTGTCTGTCCCTTAAATGATCATATAAAGCTAAGGAATACATTATTCATTTTTGATAGTTACTGGTCAAATGAAGACATCAAATGAGTATATAAACATCTCTCATTCTCTCAAAAAAGGCAGTTAAGCGTATATTGTCGGCTCGTTTAATAAGCTGTTTTACTAAAGTATAATAATTTTATAAATTAAGGGTCAGATGATTATCATAAAGTGAACAGTTTAACCATCACTTCAGTAAAGATAGTACCACCATCCCATTAAGCCCCCCTTCACTGCCTCTCCCAAAAGTAACCTCTTATGACTAGTTTTACCTTTTTTTAATTACAAAAAATAGAATCATGTAGTCTATTTTCTAACTTATTCAATATTTGTAAGAATCACCCAATATTGTTTTTATTTTAGTTGCTGTGTAGTATTCCATTGTATGACTATACCAGAATTTATTCATTCACCTAATAATAGGCATTTGGGTTGTTTTCATCAACATTTTTACAAATCGTGTACGACTAGTTGCCCTTTTAAAGAAGTGTGCTTAATTACTCAACAACATCAGCTTTACACCTTCTTCCTGTAGGAGGGCAGACTCAACAGTCCCTATTGCTTTCCACTCTAAACCACCACTGATAAATTAATCCAAAACCATGGGCGGCACAGCCGTGGCCTGGATTCAAACTACACTCTCTCAGCTCCCGTTCCAAGGTAAACTTCCAGAAGCTTGGAGGCCCCGCTCACTTCCGCAACGCTCAACCCATCACGCGACACGCCGGGCGTCAACCAATGGCCTGCTTCCCAGGGACCGTTACCTCTGACCTTAGGGCTAATCAGAGACAGCAGGACGAACTCCTCGCGAGAGGTGAGGTTGAAGCTGCCTCCGCCATCTTGGAGATGGGAGATGGGAGATGGCTGTGGTCCTTCTGCTAATGCAAACAACAAAACGGGCACATTAGTCACTCCCCAGGGAGACTATCATCACTGTAACTGTTGGCCAAAGCTAAAGAAGAAGCAAGGGTGTCAAAGCCGAGCGCAGCAACATTGATAGCTTCACCTGCCTGCTGGACGGCAGAAGTGAAGCGACCGAGGATCAGAAGGATGGTGCAGTCCTGTTCCGCTTACGGCTGCAAGAACCGATACGATAAGGATAAGCCCGTCTCTTTCCACAAGTAAGTACCCTCCGCGCCTCGCGGGGCCGGCCCTAGCTCGGGCTGGGGGCGCGCGGCCGGTTAGGCTCGGGGGCGGAGCCAGGCGCGCGGCCGCGCGAGACCTAACTTGAGGGGCGGGGCGCGGCCGTCGCTCCTCCAGGTCTACTCCGGGCTACGGAGCGGTGGGCGTGCCAGCCTGTGGTCGGAGTCCGCGCCCTGTCTTCCCGACTGCGCGTTCTCGGCGCGCGTCGCCGCGGCGACCGTTTCTCCCGCTCAGGGTTTTTTCCGGTCTCCGGCGCGAGGTGCTCTCGCCGCCTGAAGTTGGCGAGTTCGCGGCCAACGCGGGCAGTTCCAGGAGGCCCCGCAGGTTGTGAGGTCTCCAGGCCGAGAGATATCTGGATTTCACCACTGGGTCATAGAGAAGCCAGGTGGTGATAACCCTTAAATTTGAAATAGAAAGAGACCTTTAAAAAGAAGTCACTCTTTTTTGTCTTTGCTGTGGATGGGAGGCCAGCTTCATTAATGATTGACTTTTCACCAGGATTTCAGGAAGGATGTTTTTGACCCAGCTTCTAGAACCAACATTTAAGGACCTTTTAAGTTTTACACAGTTTCTGGTACTGCTAAGATGAATACTTGAGCCTAGGACAAAGCTGTTGCTTATCATAGAGAAAAATAATAATGCTTAAGTATAGTACGTTATAGATGTGTTTTTGTCTGAAGCCTCGCACAAATAAATGAACTAATATTAGACTCCTATAGCTACTTATACTCCCGATATTAGTTCAGTGGGACTCTCGCTTGAGTTTAGATAGATATGAGGGTTATTCCCAAGAGGGGAAGCAGAACAGAAACTGAGCTTCTGTTTATGTTTTCAGCACACGATGATAACATGGACGATAGTAATACGACCCTGATCAAGAGCTATTATAAAGGTTGACATCAGCTATTCTGGGTGTACAGAGGAAGCCCTTAGAGAAGAACCTGCCCCACTGTTTTGTCCAGAAGGCGCTGCACTTAAAAGTCCTAGAACAAAAACGTTTTCTTGAAAACCGCAAAATGGAAACGACTTGATGACGTGATGGCATTTTTATTCAGCCAAATTCTATAGTATTTACAAATTGTATTACACTTACATTAAAATCTGCAAGAATTCCATACTGTAAATGATGATAGAAATTAGAACCAGTGATACATTAGATGAATTATTCATAGTTAAATAATTACAAAAGCAGAATTTTAAATATTCCTTCAGTTTTTTTGGTCGAGGTCATCATGTTTAACAGTGGATGTGGATGCATTTTTATACGTTTGATACAATACAAGGGGGACCGTACAGAAATAAGAGTGTTTAGAGCATAGAGAGACTTTTGAGAGTGACGATGTTTCTCCCTTCTGAGAAGGGAATAGAACATTTGACACTTCCAGGATCCAGTTCTTGAGTTATTGGAATTTCTGAGAGCTGACGAATTGACCTCTCCAGTTCTTTCAAAGTGTAGGAATAGGTCCGGCGATGGCGACACAGTCACGTGCATTCAGCTCCCCACCCCCTCATTTCTAATGACACGGCAGAGGCAACCAAATATATGGAAAACCCTTCACTGGCACTGGAAACTAGTTACAGATGACATTCACACATCAGAAATATGAGTGTCTGCTGGCTGTTAACTAATTGAATCGAAGG